>JAUOZQ010000100.1:0-350502 GCA_030710315.1 Anomotaenia brevis
GCTGCATTATGAAGACGTCGTAAGAGTAAAAGATTCTTTGTCTATTCCGGCAAGTCGGAAGACATTAATTCTGAAGACCGCTGTATCCATATTTGGAAATTGTTTTTAGGATGGATTGAAAATCGGGATCTAGTCAACGATTTCTGCTAACACGAACCATTCCAATTTGCTGAAAAGCACTCAAATATATCTCTATCGACAGCAAAACTAATCAACTACTCACAAGGTGTGAGCCCTACACCAGTCGAAAACGATGCGTTACTTCTAGTACAACCACTTTCTATAAGCGACAAGCCGTTTATTTTCTAACCTTAACTCTAACTCCACAATCTCATATCAAGAAGACACAGCAATAAGGCTTAATTAATCGTGAAAGGAACTGAATGCTTAAACATTAGAAAACCGCCTTCGATTAATTCGCTTGAAATCCGTGCTAATGAGATCTTGTTGAATCTTGAGAAGCCTAGTTAGGGGAAGGGTTTTCCTGCCGTAAAATGAAGTTTTGAGAAGAAGATTTAATTATTTTACTGGCATTTATTTTTAATTATTTCAAATTGCCAACTTGATTATTGCGTTCTCGATTATTCGGACTTGAAATTTCGTGAGCATAGTAAAGGCAGTTTTGTATAGTGATCAACTTAGCATTGACGTTGAAACGCTGTTGTCGCGCGGTCGGTAGTTTGGCCAAGTGCGCAGAAGCTGAGATGACTATAGCTGGAATGAACGGCTAGAGATAAGATGGTTGGCCGCCTTATTGTTTATTTAACTATAAGAAGCTGGAAATTCAAGAAAGCATCGGAAATGTCCATAACTCGTCGTTTTCCCTTGACAGTTGTTAACGTTGAAGAAAAAAGATAAAGAATAGGGGGAAGTTGCAAAAGTAAAGATTTAACCATTGTCGTCAAAGAAAACTTCGTGTTTTTAAGTGCTGGCGAGAACGTCTTATGGTATTGCAAATCATCTCACATTGCAAGTTGAATCTGTTGTTTGAAAGTGAAAATGCTGCCAACAGGACGAGCATTACGGTGGGTCAAATAGGTATTTAGGACTGACCGAGTTGGTAATATGGCTGGGATAGGCACTACACTAGCGCACGACCACCATGAAGAAAATTCACACTTTAGCTCCTTCGTCTCAGTTCAAAATTCACTGTGTAAAAAGAAAAGTCAAATTGCATTTCATCTCCTTAAACGAGGTCCCTGTAATGGAAATTGTCCCTAAACATTAACGCAGGAATTTCAATGGAGATTTTGATTTGACTGTGGTGTATAGAGGAAGCTAGCAGCACTGTATTCTTAGGGCAAATACGTTATTCCCAACTTATTAGATGCAAGAATATAATTCAGTTAATATTACAAATATATTTATATGCTTTTACAAAGATTTTGGTGTAAGGCCGACACTTTTTAAATTTTCCGTTGGTAAACCAAATTCATTTTCTTAATCTGACAACCTTGAGAGTGTTTGAAGCAACATTTTATACAGGATTTTTTGAGATGCTAGCAGTAAATTAGCTTTCTGATTGACAAAACTCTTTCTAGAGTGATCATTTATTCGTATGTGACCATTGATTAGTCGGAGTATTGCTTTATACCTCCTGCAATAAGTAAGTAAACGCGGTTGTTAAAAAGAACAAAATAGTTGAAATTGCGGCTCAAGGTGGACCGAAGGTATCCCAAATGAAATATGTTCGGACTCTTACTGTTACTAAATATACCAGGGCTCAAAAGGGCGTTTTCTATCTAGTAAGGAATCAGAGAAATTTTTATCTATCATATAGTAATAAAAAGGCTGAGTATCCATCATTGCCACTACCACCGGATTAGCTGAAGCATAATTACATTTCTGAATCGTACTTTTATATACAAGCTTTACAGAAAAACACCGTTTTTGTCTCTCTAACGAATGGGTTTAGGTTTAAAACGGCAATTTTATAATGTTAGGACATTAAATGTTAGAAATCAGGGTCATATGCTATCACCTGACGTCTGGTTTTCTGACGCCCAAAGAAATGGAGTTTACTATTTTCGCTCAACTCTTTGACAATATCTAGACAGTATAACTGATCACACTGTCCACGAAATCCATTTGCCACCTAGTAAAACAAAATTATCGATTAATTATAATTGGTGTCCATTGCGTGTTTCGTCCCCATCTAGCAACTGTCCTTGTGTCTAATGGACAGATTGGTTTGCCGCCCAGACTTTAGATAAAGCAACTACGAGAGATGATCCAACGGTGCCATGGGAAGGCGGAGAGAACTGGAGGCGAGGTGAGATACGTTTAACCAGCATGGTCGATTTGCTTGCTGGTTGGACAGCGGTGAGTAGAAATCTTCAGGTAAGGAAGCCTGATTTTTTGTAAGGCCAAATAGATTTGCGTGTGTGAAGGGAGCAGGATCATAGCTGAAAATGCAATGTCACTCACCTCGACTGAATTCTTTTCACCTGCTGCATTCGTGAATTAGTCAGTATTAAGGAGCTAATGGAAGAGAATTCGAACAATTCCTAACACGGTTTCATTCCAGCTTTGAAAGGAATACTTCGGGGTCACGCTATAATTCTAACTAGGTGTTCAAGGTCAATTCGGCAGTTTCATCAAGAAGCAAAAAGTTGCAGCTTCCTACGTAATGTAACGGATTTAAAATTAGCACTCAGCAAACAGGAGAAGTGCACTGCACAGTCTTTTGCGCCTACTACAGCCTCTATCAAGCTGATTTCAGACTTTCCAGCACGGCGGCTATTAGTGACTGACCGTCTCGAGGCAGCGGCAAACCATACGTGCTAGTTTATCTACTGGTTAGGATCTGGTGAGTTAGAAGGAGGCCAAACATTGGGCAACTTATGTGTCGTCGAAAAGGCTGACAACCGTTTCTGTGTGAACTTTATGCCTGTGACACCTCTATGAATTGCTGAAAAGGTCTCGACTGAATGACTACAAATAATCTGTTACACTGTTTCCTTCGAGCCACCGCATCCGCATTGGTGTCTCTGCTCTAGCTTTGTCTACTCTAGGATTGTTATCTCAGTGCTCTGGGGATAGCATTGAGCAGCGATCAAGCTCTGTGTTAGGGTACACCTTTCAAACATCTGCAACAAACAACCATGTATATTTTCCAAACAAGTATTCTGGAACTTGCCAGGATTGGACATTATTTACCACCTGGCACACTGCAGTAACCACTTATAATAAACAAGCTCAAAAAACGGAAGATTCCAATCCTATGCTTGTTTAGCCGTATTTTAGCCAGAAAGGATTATTTGAAGACCCTAATTCAACAGGATCTTTGGTTCGTGAACCAGCTTTGTGGTGCAAAAAGCACGGGAAATGCATACTACTTGTCCCCCAACCACGCATTCGAATGCGCCGCACACACACGACTCGAGTGAAAACAGGCGGCTGTTTGAGCCAGCAGTGAAGGAGAGGAACTTGCTCATACTTTCATCCATTACCTCCAATTTCATGGACTTCGGTGCCTTAGAGAATGAATAATGCAGCACTTGCAAGGTTAGGAGGTTTCCAATGATAGCTCTCGAGTACTTGTATGAATTAAGATAAATTAGGGGTGATTTTAGCTCTAGATGACCCTAAATCATGCTGTGTGGGGCATTTCAATCTTATATGAAGTGATCCTTGCCATAGCGTGCTTACCACCAGTTTAGATACCTCACTTATTAGCTCCCGAAAATCCCAACGTAAAGCTAAGATCAGGCATTTGGAGGTCCATTGATTTGGCGCTTCGATAGTTCCAAGACAAAAATATGCAGTACTTTAAAGAATTATTGCACTATGGAAGGTTGTCACTTTTTTAGACTTTGGACAAGGAGATATCATTAGTGGACCAAGTCATGCATTCAGAAATCATTAAACCCTAACAGTCGTAGTGCCTGGGTCCTTGTAGTTATATTCATGTTTGTGAGCACTGGCAAACCCAATTATGCATGCCCTTTCAATGTAAAATGCACTCCATCAGGTGCGTATGTGGTGCACAATGCGTAGGTTTCTTAATGTCTTAGGCTTAGAACTATTAAAAGAATATACAACAATGGACCAGAACTAGCATCCTACCATTCGGTGATGTAATCTTTCGTATATATGCGTATAATAATCACAAATCGCCTAGTCATGACTTGTGTTCCGACGCCAGAGTAGGCACTTACAACACCTTACGGCAGCGCGACCTCGGTTTTCCCTTACCTTGGACGCTTTGTGAGGTTAAAAACCTGAAGAAAGTGCAAACCACCCTAGACTCACAAAATGGCCCAATTCCGTCGGATGAAGTGACTAAAACGCATTTCCAGACGTCACTTTAACACCGAATCGCGTGGACGGAATAGGCGTGCATCTTCCATGTCCAAACTTTACGAGCGTTGTCCGAGTCGGATGGTGGCGGAATCCACCTTCTGGTAATGGCAGAAAGCCTCAACTGACTATTCACATTCTCCCTAATATCTGTTCTTAGTTGCACAACAACTAAAAAGACTCGTGCAATTAAGTAAATACCACCAGCGTACAGATTGCAAAGCCCCAAACTTGTTGACAAAGACGCGTTCAAATCGATAAGCAATAAATAATCAATGCCAAAATTTCCGAGGCATCTCAGTTGCTCTCAAACCTTCCACAATCACAGTCTTTACCATTGATACGACAAATCTACATTTATGGGTTAAAGTCTCACGTAATATTTGCCAGATCCCATTCATTGTCACAAGGTTGTACCCGTAAATACGCAACTTCTTCAAGATAACTCTGAGTTATCATTGACGATTCTGAAGCTTCTCATCCTGAATAACTCTTAGGTTTCTATAAATTTGAAATACAATACACGCTTCAATAATTATGGGTCAACATTTCAACCATTAAAGGTCCTACCATGAATGAAACACCCTTATCAGTGATAGTCAAAATATTGAAGGTAACTGTAGTGTACAAGAATAAGTGAAACTAGGTCACTAAAACAAAATGATGTTCATGCAAGTGTAACTGCCACATTCATTAAAAAAGGTTGTTAAAAAACTAAGTTGAAATAAATGCACAATCAGGCCTACTTCAGCCAAATTAATCGGCAGGTTTTGTAATAACTTACTTAATTTCTGTGCCTGTATCAACACATCAACATATTTATGTGTTGACCTTTTCATAAAGTCATTGTGAATAAAACATTCATAGCATAAGAAGTACATATAATGAGCTATCTATGCAGCTGTATACCAATTAAATACCCTAGCATGTTTCAGTGCTCTAATTATCAACCTGCAATATATTATTTAAACGGAACCTAAGCAAAGTAACCTAAAATCTAATGTATTCTTAGATTTCTAAACTACAAAATGTATGATTTTTTTATTTTACATTGTCCTGTGCAGCAAATGCCTATGACCACTTATACGATTAGTGCTATTCTGCAGCATTATTTACAGAAATTGCATATATTTTTGTTATATCCATTATTAAATAATACATTTTAATGCTTGGAACGGCCGTTCGTGAAAAACGATTAGGACATGTCTTTGGATCTTCAGTGTCGCTTATTGTTTGGTTTTATCGATTATAAAGCGCATCATCGATTTGATTACCTTTAAGTTGTAATGTCAAAGCGAGTCACTGAATGGGTTGCCTGCCCTACGAGCACCAACAATTTGGTCTCTATTACAGGTCCCCCATTTTTGTAAGGTTATAACCAATTTTAAGCATCTCTAAAAGCAGTTATCCTGAATAAACACTCAGAAAACATTGGAAATTTCCATTGTTTATAACAATGTTCGGTGCTTCCGCTACTTTCTTTAACATCTTTACAACGCCCTAACTTGTATCATGAAAATATGCCTATCCAAAACTTACTAGCTACTGCAAATAGACAATCAGCAGTTACTCTAAACCCTGTTCCAACTAACCCATCGGCCAGGATTTTCACGTTGAATTTCTCATAGATAAACGAGGATCTAACGCAATTACAATCCATTTCCAAGCCCACATTTCACGGGTGGTGTGATTTCCCTTGTTATAAAGGTCAACGCAATTTACAAAATACATAGAACTCGATTTACTACAAAGAGGATAATAAAGTAACAAAGCAGCGGTGTTCATTGATCCGTATCGTCGGTAGTCACTTCTCCGAGAGCGCTCCCGGAAACGCGAACCCTGTAGGCACCGATCAGGAGTTTCTAGAAGATCTCATACTCCTAGAATGAAAAAAGGAACTAGTTGTGCTGAAACCTCAGGCCGGCTAAGAATAACCACGTTTGTCTAACATACAGCCTAAGGTGCCCTTAAGAGGAAACTTTGTACCTCCTGTCAAACTGGTGTACTACCCTATAGATGGAGTTTTTGGGCCTGCCTACTAACTCAGCAGCTATAATCACACTTTTCCGACTGTCTTTCCTGTATAGCCACATGCGCTCCAAACTGTTCCCGCTCTCGACTAAAGAAGAGCGTGTCTGACAAAAACTTGTCTACTCGCACCCTACCTACAAATGGAAAGAGATTGAGAGCTGAAAGACCATTAGATATCTTACCTCAAACGCAAGGTAATTGTTAAATTTTGGAGCAGTAGCCACGAATTTTCCTTGTTCTAGCGTCAGTCGCTAGACTGCTGTTTTAGGAGTCTCTTTAACATTGTTTTACCTGAAACATTTTGATGAGGAAAATTTGGCCCGTAACGAACATATTGCTGGTATGCTGATTTTTCCACGCTTGACTTTATAACTGGACACATTCTTCTTCAGGGTCATTCTAGACCTATGTCTCATCAACTTAAGGCTTTTGTTAGTAATGCAAACATATGCATGTTTTTACTTCAAAGTGTGCAAAACATATTCTTTTCTCGGGTCTTAATGAATAGAAGTTGGAACGCATGCTGCACTACTTCTAAATGGAAGAGCCAAATAATATGACAACAATGTTGATAAATTTATTTTTAAACACAGTCAGTATTTACCTGCCTTTTCAACCACATATCAAACAGGTAATTTTTATTAATTTTCATTTAAATCTAAGCTTTAGCAATGTTTGTGCCTTGATACATTAAATCTATAAATTTCAGGTATGAATCTATATCATGTTAAGAACTGATTGACACGTACCACTACAAAACGACGAGAAGACCCGTACTGTGGTCACTTATACATATTCCTTAAAACATAGTAACATATATTTCGGATTGTCGATGCAGTGAACTAGGCTCATTAGGTGCTGACTTAGTACCAATATGTAAACCGTTGTGAATAGAAACCACATTTCCAGACATTCAAACCCACAATGTAAAATCAAAGGATAAACCGACACATACTAGTTTGTTAGAAGCAGTTACGCCATGTATTCATTCGCAAAATGGCAAATTTTTTTGGCTTGCACACGTTTGCGAACTAACAGAACCCTTAAAATGATGAGTCATAAGTTTAAATTAACCCTGAAGAAGAATGAGATCGTTCATACTTACACCATAACAACCAGTTAAAAACAATCAGTTGAAACAATCGGCATGCCGCAAAAATATCCGTTTGTAACAAACCAGATTTTCTTCATCACAATTTTTCAGGTCACACAATTGTAAGGCTACTGCTCTAAAACCTAACGTTCGCCTTCAGAGGACGAAGAACTATACTGAATTCACAATCGACTTTACTCTTAGCTTTATTTTCTTTACCAGTGACTCTAACATGTTTGCCGTATGGGCAGTAACCAACTTAGCCACGAAAATTGTGTTTATTGAGCAAAAATGCGTTAATGGTGTTAATACGTTGGAAATTAGATGGAGACAAAGTGGATAGTGTACAAGACTATCATTTCAATACTGCTTTCGGCTACATCAACTAAATTCGGTTGTTTTTCGTCTCATGAGGCTATATGAAGCATTATCAGGATGTGCGAAAAAGCAATTTACTCAATAAAGAATCATCATAAATGAATCACTGCTGGCTGTTACTTAAAGACAACGCTGTCACTGGTTTCCCCAGCTAAGTATGTTCAGCTAACAATAAAGTAGACCCTACTTGAGAACAATCATATTGGACCATCGACTCTAAATGTTGCGAGTTTGCTAATAAGGACGCTCATAGCACCGCAGCACATTCAGAATTATACTCTATAATTTGGACTTTTTGGCATGCATTTTACATCGAGGTTGTAAGCATTCCACCACGTTAACTTGCCATCTGACATATTTTGTTTGTTTACAAAACTCCCAGTGATGATGCGATGATGGTGATGATGTTGAGGCATTAGTGGAGAGTTTTGTTGCCGAGATCATCAGATAAGAGGTCAAGTGTTCTTGTCTTCCTCATTACTTCCAGGATGAATTTATCAGCTGAGTCGAGTTTAAAGTGATTTATGGGAAAGTACTTTGTATTTCACCAATTTCACCTCTAATGACCCCACACGAAATGCAACATACAGTTCTACGAGACGTCAATGACATCGAATTTTTCATGGGATATTTATTCTCTCGATATTGCTTTCTTCAAAATGCAGCTAGGTCTATTTTGTTAGGAATTACCGGTAAAGTAAATGCGTGAATACGAATTTTAGTGAAAAACACAGAAAGCGTTATTTTGACTGCCTCAATATGCAGAAGTCTCACAAAAATTAGCATTAGGAAAATTAGATTACAAATTAGACGAGTCATGAAGGCGGCGTTTTATTTAAGAGGAGACATGCACGTGGGTATTGTTATTTAGTTATTTAGGCGTCGCTTGTAAATCTACAATTACTCGAAGCATTCCACTTGTTCTAAAGCAATATTTAACCACCCTCAGATAATTTTAGGGTCGAGCCAAAGACTTAAGGTTCCAGGACGACTGTCGAGCAGCCTACGATGGAACTCGGATGAGCTGAATTGCCTTTCGGCCGAACGGAGATGCCTGTCGCAAAGCTGCAGCTTTACTGTGAGTACTTATTTCTTTTAAAATTCCTTTTTAACTCTCAAAATTACACTTCTTTTGATCAACGTTTAGATTCGCGGTGCATCAGCGGAACCTGGAGAACTCGCAGCCTAATTGGCCCTGGCGGCTCATTTACACGGTTTCTTTTCTCCTATTTCTCTAACGACTATTTATAAAACGCAGATTCGTGTACCCAAATCCCTCTTTTGTGGATCAGTAAAGTCGCTGGTTCTAGTCAACTTTTCGCGTCCTTGAAAAAACCTCGCTTTGTGGGGCAAGAGAGTGTGCGGGTTCGGGTTGAGTCATAAAGCCACTCAGGTTTGGCGTCTGTCTGGTGCGTACCGGTAGACGAGGTAGATTTTGGAGGAGCGGCTTTCATCGATTTCTGATTTGGGTGTCTGGCGCGAATCTTTGCTATGCTACAGGTCATTCTTGTCCACGATTTAGGTGGGGGTTCCAAAAATCCATTCGTGAAGAAGAAGAAAAAGAAGAGTAAGAAGACGAAGAAGGGTTGAACTTTTAACGAAGTCACTGAAACAACCAAATAGGAGTCATGAACAATGATGCAGAACACTCTATCTGTATAACAATGGAAAATTCATTGTGGTAACCCATTTGGATTGTTTTGAGAAATCTTTGCAACTCACTCGCGAGCCGACGGTGTTGAACTGATATGCAAACTAGGGTATTTTCATTCATTAGACAAGTATTTGGCTAACAATTTTGGACTGTACAACGAACTGGATGGCTGTAATGACATCAACAAAAAATGTGGATTCTTATTCGAACAGAAAGCATGGGTTCACCTTCGCTTAAAAATGGGCTTTCCAGTGTTGCGAAGGTAGGTGAAAAGACAATGCAGATTTGGAGAATCGATACAACTCGCTAGCAAGTTGACGATGTGGATATTTTCATTAACCGGACGAACCTATAATAAAGTATTTTGTTGGGATTGTCTCACTAATCACATTTAAAATATCGTAGGATTTAGTTCTTAAATAACTGAAGCAATTACTCATACCGGAACGTGATATCTCTTTTCTTACAAGTTACAATGAAAGCAGTTATCACGGGCCATTTTTAAAGAAAAGTGATAAATGGCCAATGTTCATTTGAAGAGTGTGTTCAAATATTTGGATAGTATCCTGGCCTGTACCCTTGGGAAGCATGTGCTCCTCCCGAGACCACCCAGATTCGGTTTAGCGCCAAATCGATGGAAAGGTTGTCGGGAAGGGGTTCACGCCTTGCTCCCTCGGACTCAAAAGTACACTACTCAATGGAAGATGACTAATTACATACACTCAGGCATTGCAACTCCCACCTCACCGCTCCACTTATCAACTAAGACCACCCAGACATGATTTAGCACCAAATCCATTCCAGACGTCTGGAATTTTAGCGCTAATTGAATTAAGCTACCTATGTAATTTGTATTTTTCATAAGGAACTATTCAAGCAAATCCCTCTCTGGAAATTCCTGTTGCTCTTTCAGAGCTTTTTGGTTGTCAGTAAATGGTGCTAATTACAATTTCCGCTCAAAATGACTATGGAGGACCCATGTTAACAAAAGTCGTACGCACTTCTACCTAAACGTCAACCCCAAGCATAACTGGACATTTCGCAATAAATGCCACCGGAAGCCAGGTCGTGAATTGGCGACAGTCGTCTATAAGCGAATTTGCGAGGAAACACCGTACAACAATCATGTATTCCACTATTTCTATTAATCGGGGGATCCCACCATATACAACTCCTATCACCCTTTAAACCATGGCATGTTTGCAATTTGTCTAAAGGAGTAAACCGCAAGGCCACTAAACCCGAGCCAATAACCAACTTGACACTTTCACCTTCTCCTCGCCCTACGTTGCTCCTGGCCACTGTTGCTAAGGCCTGTAGGCATGAGCCATTTTGCAAGGGAGACTACAGTTGAAATAAACAAGGCACTTTATTTTTACGTCATTTAGTTAGCCAATATACAAAGGCGAGATTGGAAATCTGGGTTAGTAGGTGCATAGAATATACAGCATATATTTAGATTGGGATGTTCACGTACACCGCCAGCCGAGGCACTCTGGCGTACTCCTCAAAGGCATTCGGGAGGATGAAGGCTTCTCGATTGAGATTTCCCTGACTGGAAAGCCAACTCGGGCGCACAAACACACTCTCTCCGATTTCCGAGTGGGGTGTGTAACATTCGTCTAGTCTTTGCCGTACCTCAGCTGAATTTGGACAATGGGAGGCCTGGAAACGTAGGCAGTCGCAAATAACTGCCCAGACATTTGTGGTTGGTGGGGCTTGACTGTGATTCCAGGGCGTGCCTGAGGCTGTGTAATTTAAGTGTCCATTGCAAGAACAACTTTCTGATGAAAGTAAACGCAAAAGAGCCTCGGAACTCTGAACATACTCGAAGGGCTTCCGATTCTCGCAGAAGAACATTTGCCACAAAAGTAGACCAAACTCCCAGATGTCCGAGGAGAGTTAGAAAAGCTGTTTGGTGCCCGTGGAAGTCTAGGGCACGTCGCAACAAAACCAAAAAGAGAAATATCCGAGCACCGTATTACTGACATGGGGCAATTTCGGATAACAAATTTTAAGCAATATACTTTTGTACAACTTTGTGACTCATCCTGGTGCAGCCAATCAGCAAGACGCCCAGTAGCCGATTGGCTGGCTTCAATGCTCCGAGCACACCGTGAAGCAATCGCAGTGCGTCTGTGGTTAAGGCGAGACGTGTGCATACTCTTCACATTCACAACTCCTTTCCAATACCAGTGTGTCAGTACTCCATGGAATCCATCAACAATTTAATCAGCTTCGGTGTCAGTGATCCACGTGATCGAGCAGATCAGTCGACAGCAGGTATATTTCTAGGTATGCAGGTGCTCAAATAAGCAAATTCAAGTGGTGTTTATCTACTCGTTTTTCTTTTAGACAGTGGTATTGGCGACAGCCTCTCACTCAGTAGCAGATCCCAATCGGGACTGCGAGCATCGACGAGCAGTGGCATTGGCACGACGAGGATGTCGGTGACGACGGCGACGACGTTGCCTGCGAGATTACTGGAAGAAGAAGGTCAACAAGGGCAGCATTTGAGTGTAGTCCACTCTACACCAGTGCTGCGATCGAGGAACCGCATTTCAGTGGAGGGGAGAGAAGGAGAGGGTAGCAGAGCAGTAGGAGATACGCACCCCAATGCCGCCGGCGAGATCACGAAGAGGAGGAGAAGGCGGAGAAGGAGGAGAGGGACAGGGAGGCGTGATAACGTGTGCTCCGACTGCTCAAGGGTCTTCAACCGCGTCTCCAAGCTGTTGCGCCACCGTCGCGTGCACATCGGCGAGAAGCCCTTCCACCGCAACAAGGCACTCGCCACCCTCATCCTCTTTCTACTCATCCTCCTGCTTCTCTTCTACCTTGCTCTACAAACAGTATAACCTCACTGAAACTCGTTTATTGTCTTTCCAAATTTTCCACATAGCCTGCCACCTAATAATTTTGAAACATTCCGCTTCGTAATAAACAACTGCAAATTCTGTGCTGAATCTAGGAGAGAATGAAGCATGGCAGAGGGTGTATATCCGAAAGTATCAAAGAGGTTTCGTCCAGTCATTTGACTAAATGGGAAGTGTTTATTTCCCATTTAAGAAGCGATTTGGGGGAGACAATGTATGTAGTAGCTTAATTTTAAATGGGTAAATTCGACTTTTATAAATGTGACTTCGTTAAACAGCATCTCTGGTGTAATAGTAGTAGTTTTTCATATATGTTTAAGAATCAAACAGAGATCCCGAGTAAAGAGGAAGGGCCCCATTTCTATTAAGAAATAACCAAGCAAAGAATGTAAATTGATGCCAAAAGGTGGTACATCCCTTGCCTTACCGGCTAGATCCGAGCTATGACCAGTAAGCATCTAACTTTAATGTAAAACTTAAAAGAAATATAAAATGAGCATATCCAACTCAGGATCAAACTGTTGAAATGACGAGGAGGTTAGAGGGTGGTTGACTCAGTTGCCATAGCAGAGGTCATTGGATAGAGGCTCATAAAGCACTAACCAAACGGAATAAAGGGAGCTCCGATTGGCCAGTGACCCAAGTAACTTCCGGACTCACCGACCAGCACAGCTACGAACAACGCGTATTGCCGCAAAATCATCATCTACTCACCGTTGACGCACTTCAAACCGACAAATCAAAGAAGACAGATCCAAACAAAACCAATTGACTGCAACAATTCCCCATTGCTAGACCGGGACACCTAGGAGTGGCTGCCATCAAAGCCATACATGCTTATCAAATGCAGCTGCCCCTGAGTGCTCTTCAAGGTCTTTTTTTGTTGGTCTGCGCGAGACTGCCGAGTTGTGCAGCATCTCCGAAAACGCACAAGCTGAGTACTGGCTTCATGCTTTTCAACGCTACCATCCTTGCCCCTTTATAACAACATGAATGGCATTTTTCCAAACAATGCTATTCAATCGCCCGCGATGTCATCGGAGCAGTGGCGAGAAACCTGGTGGCTTGTTTAAGGAGGAGATGAAGGTGGAAGGGGGAGGAAGAAGAGGAAGAGGCGGCGGCATCGGCAGCCCATGCTCCCACCCATTCACTTTCATCCTGTTTGCGTTGAAAGCGTTCACACGCAAACATCGTCGCAGCCGCCGCAGTTGTTAGCATCAGGAACAGCAGTAGCAGCACCAGCGATTGGAGGTGAATGCAGACGCAGTAGAAGTCTGTGGCGATCCACCGGCCAGCTGTTAAAGAACTTGAAAGGGAAGGTGAGTGAGTTGAGACGGTCAGTGAGTCGCGAGGGAAAGGCACTAAGACGCCGACACATGTCACATAGTCGTAATTCTCACACGCTCGCACCAGTCCCCAATTCAGAGGCATCTTCATTACCGTTGCCTTTGGAGTCGTTGTCGTTGTCATCGTCGTCTACAGAAGCGTGGGTGGGAAGGGGGAAGCGTAATTGGGGTTCATTAAGCCCTGTGTGGACGGCTCTTATCTGATCCAGTTGAGAATAACCGATGCCTAGATGCCCTTGGGCATCTTCTTCACCTTCGACGAGGAAGAAACAGGCGGCGGTGGAGGGGGACTGTGCATCAGTCGACTGGCGGGTGCGCCCCACCTGGTGGCGTGCAGTGAGCAGCTGCGTGTTGGCGACCGTGTCTTGGCCATCCAAGGAGGCCATCACGGACCTCGTCAGAAGCAGCCTCCTTGTCACCATCAACGTCATTCGTATCACAATCAATCTGGCTCTATGATATCCATCTAAGGATCTTTGGCAGCCTTGCGGTTCTGGGCGACACTTACTAATCCATGGTCCCTTCTATCGCAGTCTCTTTTGTACTGAATTTCAATAGATTGAATACATCCTTTCACTATATGACTCTTGCTTTCGTTTGATTCGATGAATTTCTTAAACTCATGCCGATTCCTTGATCCGCTTGTGTATGAGCATCGAGAATCAGTGAGTGGGCCAGTGGGAAGAGGCTTGTTGCCGACGATCCGATTGGGATGCATTTAAGTGTGGGCATCTAGGATCAATTGGCGTGTGACAGTCGAGGAGACTGGTGGCCTTCAAGCCGGTGTAGATGCCGACGGATAAGGAATTTGGCTGTTAGAAGACGGTCTAAATGGCATAGAACCCGTGTCTTAGCCCTGATCCAGTATAGAAACAGTGAGTAATGTGAGAAATGTGCAGAGGACAGTGCCGTTACTCCAACGCAGCTGGGGTGAAGGTGGTTGAATATTGTGGCCGCTGATGGAGAAAGCGATGAATTGAGAGTGGAGGTTGAGTCGAGAGCGGAATTGAAGTGTAGGTCAGGAGATGTGGAATCTACATTTTCGTTGGGTTGGGGAAGTTGACCAAGTAGAATGAACTTCTACAGTGAACGTTGGTGTGATTTAGCAGTTACTCCAAATATGCTGGTTTCAAACGTTCGATGCTGAATAGGTGTTCTTTATCGGTTCGGTCGATTGTGAATGTCTTCTCGGTCCTAGTGGTAGTAGTAGCGACGTCTCCTCACATGGTCAGGCGAAAAATGGGTCTTGGATACAACCCGCGGGTGAGTTGTTTCACGAGATTACCCTCGTAACAATCGGACTTGGACCTTTACCTACTTTAAAGGAGATTATTTCTCAATCTGACTGGGTATGGAAAGTAATCGGAGTGAGTTCAGGAGGTGATTCGTTGTTCCAGCACCTCCACCTTAGAGTATCAATATTTTCAATCTGCTTAACGCTATTTAAATGAACGTATGGATTTTACTACGATTGATAATTTTTGGTTTGTCGTACTGATTTAAGAGATGCATATCAAGAGAGCAATTTCTAGGACCGCTTGAATATCAGAACTATCCGTTTTATTCTAAAGCTTGTAATGAGCATGTGTGATTGAGTCAACTTAGCTTTTTACTCTGTCTCCACTCTAGTACGAAGGTCAACAAAATCGGTTTATCCCATTTTTAAGCTTCCAACAGTTTCAGTAGCAACATTGGGATTTACCGGATCTAATAGCATGAATTTACTTCATGAAATTACGGAAAATTTAAGTTTAAATACTGTAAAATGTCAATGACTCTAAACCCCAGTTACAAAACAAAGCCATTTTATTGCAGATGAAAAAACTTTTCTTTAATAGCTTATTATATAATTCAATTTTCATTGCAAAGGGAAATCTATCTTTAGTCGTGGTTACAAATCCGAGTCTCTATCAGTTACAATTGATGACGTGTTTTAGGGATAATACAATATGTGTTTACAATGTGTATGTGTGCTTTGTTTCGCAATCAGCCAAATCGGTGATGCAAGTTAGTCGAGGGAGATGAATGGAAGAGGAGTCGGATAAGCACATGGAGTGAGGAACCATGGCGGAGTTGGTGATGAGAGGGGAAGTGACTGAAGTACTAAAACACGTACGACTGTCAAGAGCGGTACGTGTAAATCAAAGCCTATCCTTCCGTCTGGCAAGAAATGCTTCCTACTAGACAATCCTTGGGCACAGTCTCGAGGGAGCCAAAGAAAAACCAAAACACAATGACTGTGAGTATGTACATGATCGGCAGCGCCACAGCAATCACAGTGGTGCAGTAGCTTGACGGAATTGGGCCCAGAGGCTGCAAAATACTCCCACTCGACATCAGAGGTGCTCGGGTGTCGAACTAGCTGCATACCGACTTTTAATGAATCCTAGATTTGAAAACCCTTAGGCCGCCGTTCCTCGCACAACGCAGCCGCAGAGCTGTTCTCAGGCTCATCATCGCAGAAGGATCCTTGCTCGGTTCCGAGCTAGCTGATCGTAAGTAAGCCTCATTGCAAATATCCTGCAAGAAATGCTTATTTCTGACATTAAAGGCTTGCGATCTTTCTCAAGCGGGGTAATTAGTTAACACCACCTCAAGAGATTCACAAAAATGGACTTGATATTGAATGACGATTCGGTTTATCTAATAGCCCTACTCGAATTCGGATTATATGATGTCAGAGATTTCCTTGCAGTCATAGGAAGTTGGCTAATGACTGGTGTACTCCACAGTGGGACAAGTAGTAGGTCTAATCCAATTACTTGGACTCGTGGCCCGGTTAGGAGGCATCAGAGACCTCATGATTATTGAAACCCTCTCGAGCCCGATTCGGGGACAGTGATGATGACAACTGAGCTTCTTCATAAACATCCACTTACCAATTGAGTCGAGCCCAGAGGTAGGGGATTCGTCTGTCCACCGATGAGGCCAGTGAAACCACCACCGCCGCCTCCCACGCCAGCACCACAGAAGCCCCCTGCGCAGCTGCACCCGCCGCCGCCGCCGCAGCCACTCGCCATGCCACATGAGGCCAGTTTCGGTTCCGAGAAAGCTGCTGCACTAAGAGCTGAGTAGACTCGGCGTTGCTGTTGAATCTGCCGTGTTCGCACCATTCTGTCCAACCGACGGTGTTCACACAGCGTGACGATGAAGGTGATCCAGATGAAGACCAGACATGCATCTACCATGGTAAAACGCGTGGGAATTGAGCCGGTGAAGTGCGTCCATGTGGCTAGGCAAAGGTTGCAGGTTGAAGGTGATCAAAGTGCGGAGGAAACCTTTAATAATTTACTCAATGGGAAGGAAATGGTGTTAAGCATAGACAGACTCAAAGCGGCTTTCATGGACGACTCCCAAAGTGCAGATGGCAAATTTTCCCAGAACCAAGAACCCGTCAAACCCGATTGCACAACCTTGGCTACCAACCCCCCCGGCATCCCATGACTGACGATATTCCTGAATTCCTAACCCTGACCCCTCTCCCACGTCTGCTACAGTGTGGAAGTCCGCTGGCGGCTTCAGTGGCTTCCGACATGGTAATCAAACTCTGTTCCGGCTCAATATCCTCGAAGCCAGTCACAGCCAACATGGCGGCTTCAAGCTTCTTCAAGTTCATCTCCAGCCGCTGATATATTAATGCCCTGAATGATTCATGTATAGTCCGGTTATGAAGTGGCTGAAAATCGGTACTCGGTTATGCGGGAGGGGGGGGTTCAAGCATTTAACCCGCTTTATTTTCGGGTATGGCATTCAACCTTGAGGCGCGGGTCGTCGATAGCTTTCCTCCACCCAATTCATAGATTGACATGCTATTGTTATTTAAATGTAAATAAAACTTTCACGCTACTTTCGGCAGACCTGCCGCCCCCCGCCCACACCCCCATGTCGGGTGTGCGTGTTACAAGACTACCGTGAGTGCTGAACAGATCAATAAGGCCATTAATGGCATCGTCATCCGGTTAGAACCAGTAGAGGTAGAATCAAGGCACCCTGATTATGAATCAAGAAGTAGAACGCTTCCTAGTGTCAACATAGGCAAATATAAACATTTTACAGTCAATGGCAAAGGTAAAATAAGTTATAGTTATAGTTTATAGTTATAGTTATAGTTATAGTTTTAATAATGAGTAAAACTTAAGTCACAATTTTATCCAAGAGAAAATAACAGAGTTTTCCAATTGATACATGTTTTGATACTGTCACTGGTAAATGTAAATTATATCGAGTAGTGTTTTGGCAAATAAAGGGAAGCCAAGGAACAATAGGATATTTATTTTAAAAATTTTGCAGAAACTTCTGTCTTTGTTTAAAATAGGCTCGGTACTAGACAACCTACCAGTTAAGATCATACCAGCTTGCCAAGTCTATTGTCGATCAAAATAATGCTACTTCAAGACAGTCATATCGTAGAATTTTTTCAAGTTTTCAAAAATGAGTCTTTTTGTCTGATGGACAAATGTCTTCGTATTCTGCATATTTTAGCTCACTTGGATTTTTCGTGCTTGAAATTTTATGGCAATATTCCTGTTGACAATTATTTGAAAATTCATTGTAGAAATTGATTTATCTAAATTGTATTTTGCGTAATATTAAAAACGGATTTGGTAAATCTTATAACTTAATCTTGAAAACATCAAAATTCGTAGTAGGTGCCATACCGTTCAATATCTTCCTCCTAGACGATTATTTGTAATTTATGCCCCATAAATCAGTAACTTGGGCAAAACTGAAATATATATATAAATTCATGTGAATAACGAGCATGCATCGTATATATATATATATATATAAATTCCATCTTTTCATCCAAAACATCGTTTGCTGTATGGACGATAACCAGCTGAGTAATGTTCCAAAGTTCCGACAAAGCTCAGTTCACGGTTTCGCTTATATTGAGATAAAATTTGGCATCTACTGAATAGTGAGCTAACTTATCTAGTAATATTTGGCTTTTTGGCGCTGCTTTGCGAAAAATTCGTTGTTTGAATAAAAAGGATTTCTATTACATACCAAGGAGGTTACTGTCATTCCGGGATAGCTCTTCTTCATGTAGTCGCCCTCATGTCCATACATTTACTTTGGTACTTTTCCAAATTAAGTTATATTAAGGATAAAGATTTATTTTTAGGCATACTGACACCTAGATACTTTGTTGACTTATCTTGCTTGGGGATTGTTTTTAAAAAAATGGAATAAATTGAGCCTTCTATAGAAACGATATTAGGAAAATATTCAAATTGCTAAGGAAAGCCTAACAGGAGATATAAAATAGGAATGTTCGATAAAGCAGCTCCGACGAGTGTATTCTAGGTGAAAATTACGTCCAGTATATCTTTAAGATTTATGTGAACCTAAAAGTACTCATAACATATGTTTGCAATGATTTCTAATAAGTTTTTTATTTGATTTTGAACATAAATTTCATTTATTTTTAGAAGTTAATTCATGAAAAATACACCTCTTAAAATATTAAACTCAAATTTGTCTTAAAGGTAGATAAGCTTGATTTGGGTGATCACCGCTTTTTGTTTGCGGAAATTAGTCATTTTCTACATTTGTTCTTTTCTAAAATTCATTTATTATCGAAAAAAAGTAAGTCGATGTTTTCAAAATTAGCAAACTGAAATAGAATAGTTTAATAGCAGGAATTGCAAGTTTAATAAGGGACTTGTATTTTAAAAAAGCATTTTGTTGCTACTTTTACAAAATTAAAGAAATAAAATTCGTTGCTGGCGTCTTTACATGACGCTTTTGCTCAAATTTATATTTGGGGTATTCAACATTTCGAACTGATAAACCTTCATTTGATACTATTAAACGTTTCATAAAAATATGTGGTAAAACATTTGACCACTCAAACATTGATCTGTTTCACAGACGGATAGTTACCTGTCTGTCAAGAATTAAAGTTTCATTTCAGTTATATTTCGCATTCATAAACGATAAGTTCTTTTATCACGATGTCATACTCCACTTCATAGTAATAATACCCTAAAAATAGAACTTTTCAAGCTAAATTACTTAAAATATTAAAAGGTTTTACTTTTTAAGAGAGCTTTAAATTCCATGAACCAAAGTTTTAAATATAATTCTAAAAATAAAATAAATCCTAGCCTTTCCATTTGGACGTAGTGCAACAGAGGGTTGCAACTTCTGTTCATTAAGACCCATTAAAAGAATTTATTTAGCATACTTTTTAGTAAAAACATGCATACGTTCGCATACCAACAAAGACCGTAAGATGATGAGACACATACCTAAGCAGACCCTAAAGAAGAATGCGAACAGTCATAGAGTAAGCATACGTGCGCAAGCGTGGAAAAGTCATCATATCATAAAACTGTCCGTTACTGATCAGATTTTCCTCCTCAAAATTTCTCAGGTCAAACAATTTTAAAGAGACCCCTAAAAACGGAGTCGAGTAACTGAGGCTAGAGTAAGGAACATTTGTGGCCACTACTCCAAAATCCAAAATGCACTTTGTTTGAGGTAAAATGTATAATGCTCTTTCATCAAGCGACAAGTAACTGGCTTGTTCAAATCCAGATTAGATGTTACGCCTTTTACAACCCTTCGCAGCAGTCACTTGGATAAACTGTATGTTATATATATACATAATATATAACATACAGATGCAGTTACACGACATGGACGTCGAAGCTGTGCAGATTGAGGCCTTTAGTCAAAGATACGCTTAGTCAGTGGGCACTATCAGAACTATCAGACTTTTCGTCCAGAAAGGCGGCAAAGATGTGGCTGAGGTAAACTAGAAATGTTCGGCCCAACCACCCTCCACAACTTCTCGCCTGCTAAGCACTCGATTATTAATCAGAGGAGATTTTATGCAAACTAAAGAGTTAATGGTGGGGATTTATTCTCTGCCCATGACCAATTGCTATCTTATTCATATTCCCAGATAATTCCTTTTAAAAATGTATCTGCAATTTATTCTTTGTGGCTGATATTCAATTTGTTATCCGGTTGTCAAAATTAAGACATTGAGAACGCCGATTAGCTTCAGCATATGCAAAGGAATTCTAGTCGATCAAGTGCTAGTCATCGAAATATTGTGTTCATATCTATCCACAATGTGATTGGATGGTCAAATGCTTTCCATCTGTGCTTTTAACTAGGTAAAGAAGATAAATAGTTCGGGTGATCTAGGATTAATAGTTCATTAGTAATGTAGTTCATTAAATCATTGTTAGAGTTCAGCATATATGCCATATAGATATAGATATAGACAAAGCGAAAACTCCCTTTGAATAAATATATCAGGATTCATTTTAGTTAGGAATTGATACGGTGCTTTCCTTCGATTTGAAAATGGCAAATAGCCAAGGAATTATTAAAAGTCAATTTAAAATGTGAACCTTTGTTTGGACTAAGCATAAAAATGCATATCTATTATAGCTTTGATGCTGTTTTAGCAGATTAGACAGTCTTCTAAGCATGCTAAAATGACTTTGCCAGTCCGTAGCAGACGTGTTTATATAGGGAAATAAGTCAAGTGACCACTTCCACTTCTTCCCTTTTTTTTCAATTTCTTACTATGCTAAAATTTTTATTGACTTCGTAGCACAGTATTTTAAACCGTGCTATTCATAGCTTAAAGTTTAAAAACTAATTATGTACCTTTACGTTGTTGACGCTAATCATCAATTTTGACTTATGAAAAACAATTTTTATTACGGTAAGAAGCTTGAAATTATTTCCTAGGCCTAGAGATTGACTTCTGAGCACATAAAATATACAAGATTCAGGGTATAATTTTTCCACCTTATGATTCAAAATTTGATTCATTTACATTGATCTAAAATGTGTCTAGTCAATTATCAACAGTCTCCTAGAGCATTCGAATGAGAGACATCTTAATTTTGATAGCAATTATTGGTAAATCACATACGTTTGTCACAAAATTATACAAATTTAACTACATAGCAAAGCAGCCCACCGAACGTTTAATTCACTTAAAGCAGAACAAGTTTTCAGCAAACATGATGCATGTAATTTCAATGATTTTTCGTGCTTGAATTCAAACAGTGCTCCAAATGCTTGTTATCTCAAGTGCAATTAAATCAGCACAGTTTGATAGTGGCATAATTTTTACTTAAAAAATATAAGTAGGAAAAATATGTGTTATTCGGTCTTTACCTGATTTAGAAACGGGAAAAGTATAATTTAATAATCGGACTGTTTATTAAGGTCCGACCAGTAGAAAGTATAGTGACCACTTATTCGTTTCATTATTGCAAATTTATTTCCTTACCAAAAATAGAAAAAAGCAGAAGTTATTCTAGTCTTTAATGGTATGTAGTGCTTTTATTTGTGCCCAAAATTTGTGGTAAGTGATAACTGTTTTTCAATTTAAGCAGAGTTGCAGTCAATGGAATAGAATGCCTGGTAAAATCCGGAGAGAAGTGTGTCCTTCAGGAATTTCAGGTAGGGATTTTGAGGAGGATACCCATCGAATTGAGTAAAAACGAGTGGATGTATAACGGTTATTCTAAGCGTTTTAAATTGCTGAAACCGCACATTGAGGGAGACCATGAGATTTTTCACGTTTGCCTTTGGCGAAGTCTTATGAACTGCAAGACCGAAAGGAAATGGTCTAAAATAATAAGGGTAAATGAGCTCTTAGTCTACCGATGGGCCATTTGCAGCACAGGCAGCTGAATTACTACACATTTTGGCTTAGAAGCAGCTGCAGGAATGGCATCTCCTCGTTGCTCCTCTGACAACGCCCAGCTGCCACGATTTCATATAAGGCTTCTAACCAACGTGTGAGCTTAAAAGTCACCCAGAAAAGTATTTTTCTTAAAAAGGGTAAACATTCTATGGATTGGCCTATTTTATAGCATTTTCTGCAGTCCCAATGTATACATATTCGCGGAATATTGCAAATAAAAATGGCCTAAATTAGACTGACCGGAGACCTTGTTTCGTTTCGTCATAGCCAGTGAACATCACATGGCCCAGCAGAAGTGTACATCTGAAGTCGATCTTATCAGGCCAGCATCTCGCATACCAATCGGAGGTGTTGCCGTCAAATCGTATCTGCCTTAACCCCTCCTTCAGGTAAAAACCATGCAGGGCCTTATTCACGTAGTAAAGCAACGTGACTTCAAGTGTCTCTGAATTATGATATGCGAAGTCGCTGCATACTTCTATAATAAATGCAATCAGTCGAAAACTCTATATATTGACATACCTTTTCCACAATGAACTAACTCATAGTGGCTCGCTGATGAGCAGCCTAATGCGCATACTGCTGTCAACGTATGTAGGTACACTGCTTGCATATTTGTAACCTGCTCTGATATGAATCGCCCTTATATTCTTGCAGCTTCTGCTCAAATGCCAATTCCACAATCTTGCTTTCCGTTTCCAAAAGCTAAATTATTTTTCTCAATGACTATAATGAACATCCAGAGTTCAGTGTAACCTTTTCTGCTTCAGATGTTTCGCAGTGGATTCATGTATCCAAGCTCCATAATTTTAAATATTATTCCTGTCCGAAAGAAGCACTAATTCTAAACGTATTTTGTGTTAAAATCTTAGGTAATGAGTAACTGTATTTTTAGTTTCAATCAAATAAGCACTGTCTAGAGACACCGTTGTTTGAGTATCATGCACAACCCAATATATGCAATGCTGAACTTTACTTAAATTCAACCATTCATATTAGGAAATCTAACTGATTCATACTTGTTTGATGCTGAGTTCTTCCTCCATGGTAATGGTTATTGGTATTGAAAATAATATTACTTTATTTAATATACTGAGTCTGGATTTCAATCAGATTTCGTATTTTATAAATCAACGACAATCTACACCAAAACGCAAAAGGAAACATTGTAAATAAGTGCACATGACTATCAAGGACATGAAACCCTTCTTCAGATTTAGCATCATCAAAAGTATGATTGATGTGTGCATTCTACCGAATCAAGTTGATACCAAATCGAATTTCTACTTATGCCTACTTCATAAAGAAAATTATCACAGTTTTAATGTATCCGGAGAATTATTGAAAATCGTAATTGATAGAATTGCAAATAGCCTGAAAGACCAAGAATAACAATAGCTTTCTAATAAAATTAGGACGATTAATATTCTGCAGGCATGCTCATGCAGGTATTTTGTTTTTCTGCCCATGTGGTAAAATGTAAATTCTATCTTCGAGTTGAAAATATTTTTATTTTTAGAAGCCTATCTACAATTGCTCTAGCAAAACTCTGATAAAAGCAAATAAATAATGAAGGTGGTATACTGCAATCTCGTTTCCAAATTGTAATTTTTCATGTCCTAAAGGTCAACTAACACATCTTTGAACTAGGAGCTTATTAATATTGTTGTTTTCAATTGCATTCTTACTTCTCGTCTTGTGTTGTGCAACGGTTATTGCTAAACCTATGGGATGTTTGTTGAAAAAGATCGACTTGGAGATCAGTGTGTAATTTTTAGACCATTCGTTGTATTATACAGCTTTATGGGCACTTTCCTAAGCAATCCAATCAAGTAGCGATGCTGCCTTTTTTGCTGGACATTATGCATTGACATGTAAAACGTAGACGTATAAATTGAATTGTCAAACTTTGTAAACATTCTGAACCTTCTAAACACGGTATTAAAGGAATAATTACATAGGTTAACTAAAATTCAAATTTGGAAATATCTTACAATTCAACGTAGCGCAAGGTCTGTTGCTTTTGAAAGTCATTTCCATAAAATTAGGCAACCGAATTTCAAATAGAGATTGTAAATTTGTTTAGGATTTACAAACTAGTTTTCAATAGCACACTATTTTCTAAGGCCTGAGTCGAATAGACTCCAAATTTTTAAAATAAAGATAAATTTTTAGTTGTTCATTTATTCTTTCTGAAATTTCTCACTCAATCGAATTCTTTCTTTATGTTCATCTTAAATTTAACTAACACGAAAAACATCTTTCAATTATGCATATATTTTGCTTTTAATATTTAGACTATGATGAATGAGATATAATGATGTAGTTTTGCCAGTTTCTTGATGCAATTGATACATTGTGGACTCATTAATTCAACTCGAGTAGCCACTCTCTGTTGCCATGGTTACAAGTCAACAACGCCGAGATTGTTTATGATTCGAACCAATTAGAGAAAAATGAATGACATGTGATCGAGTTACTTAGTATTGCAGGGATCCTTTTTACTGGTCATGGGAGGGTAATCTCTCTACTTCTGTGTATCTAAGTGTAAAATAAATTTATCAAAGCGTTAAAAAGAAAGAGAAAATTATTTATTTCTGCCGAGGATCACAGTGCTGGGATGACAAGGAGACTAGAGGGTGCTGGCTCAGTTGTCACAGCAACTACTCTTAACTCATACCGGTAATTGGGTAGAAGCACATAGAGCGCCAACCAACCAGAATAGAGGTTTCCTTGAAATCGGTTTGGCAGATATCCAAGTTCTCGAGCAGTTGGATATTACTATCATATAGTTTATTATTCTGAGCAGACTTCGAGGAGTTTATTTATGTTCACAGTGGCACAATGCTGCATAAAATACTAAAAGCCTCGGTGTGAAACTTAGCTGCGAGTTGCATTGATGGTGACGAGGAGGCTGGCCTCGAATTTGAGGAGCTGTGCCGACACTCCCTGGATGGCCAAGACACGGTCGCCAACACGCAGCTGCTCACTGCACGCCACCAGGTGAGGCGCACTTGCCAGTCGACTGATGCACAATTCCCCTCCACCGCCGCCGCCGCCGCTGCAATCACCACCGCCTGCTTTTTCCTTGTCGAAGGTGAATAAGATGCCCAAGGGCGTCGAGGCATCAGTGCGTCTGAATTGGATCAGATTAGAGCCGTCCACACAGGGCTCAACGAACTCCAATTCCACTACCCCCTTCTCAAACGCGCTCCATTTAGAGTCATTGGACGGTGAAGATGGCCTCGACAAAGGACGACGATGCCAAAGACGGAGTCGAAGAAGATGCCTCCACATTTGGAACTGTTGCGTGAGTGCGGAAATCACGACTATGTGACCTGGGTCGGCGTCTTAGTGCCTTTCTCTCGCGACTCACTGACCACCTCAGCTCACCCACCTTCCTCTTCACGTTGTTAATCAGCTGGCTGGTGGGTCGTCGCAGATTTCTACTGCGTCTGCACTCACCTCCAATCGCTGCTGCTGATGCTAACGGGAGCGGTGCCTGCTGCTGCCTCTGTGTCGGTAGCGAGGGCGAGGACGATATTTGCGTGTGGGCGCTTTCGACACAAACAGGACGAGAGTGTACGGGTGGGAGCATAGGCACTGCACAAATCGCTGCCGCTGACACCGCTACCGCCGCCTCTTCCTCACTTCCTTCCCCCTCCACATTCATTTCCTTCTTATCCATGCCACCAGGTGCCAACCACTGCTCGGATGACATCGCGGGCTGTTGAATAGCATTGTTTGGATGAATTACATCCATGTTGTTATAAAGGGGCGAGGATGGCAGTCGTTGAAAGACATGCGGCCAACACTCAATTTGTGCATTTGCGGGGGTGCTACACAACTCAGCAGTCTCGTGAAGATCAACGAACGGACTGTGAGGAGCACTCAGGGGCAGCCATATTTGATCAGCAATTGTGGGTTTGTTAGCAGTCCCTCCTAGGTGACCTTGTCTAATTAAAGGGACTTGTTGTAGTAAATTCGGTGTGGTTTGAGCTGTCTTCTGTGATTTGTGGGTGCGAATTGCAGCGACATTGAGTAGCTGATGACTATGGGGCATTTTGATTCACAAAAGTTGGGCGAAGTGTGCAATAGGTGTTGTTCGCAGATGTGCTCGGTTACGAATGACTGGACGGTTGGTGAGTCTGGAAGTTATGGGATCACTGGCCAATCAGAGCTCCCTTTATTCTGCATGGTTAAAGCTCCACGTGCATCTACTCAATGACCTCTGCGAGTTAACGGTAGTTGCTATGGCAACTGAGTCACCAACCTCCTGTCTCCTCGTCATCCAAGCAATTTGACCCATGCAGAAATCAAGCAGTTTCGTATTTTCATTTATGGAAGGTTGGACAGATGTATTTTATTATTTCGATTTCATTAACCTATATACATTTATATGCTTCATTAAGTTGGTTGACTTCTCGTTAGATGAAGTGGTTTAAGTACATCGATCAAACTTTTCAGTTTTTTAGTTTACATCTATGGATGAAATTTAGTTCTTAAGAATGAACGGCCTGCCTTTATTTCACTCGTGTTTTATTTGCTGGACAAAGCGAACAATCGGATTACCTGAGTGATTTGTCTTTAAACGCAGAGTAACTGTAGTAATTTTAAGAAAATGCCCTTAAGCCATTAAGTTGGTTGACTTCTCGTTAGATGAAGTGGTTTAAGTACATCGATTGAACTTCTCAGTGTTTTTGGCGTGTATCTCCGGATCTTTTAGCGCGTTGGTAGGATAATTGATGCATGACCTTTTGTCATGAATTTTATTTAACAATTATAATTATTTTATTAATTACAATAATACTAACAAAAATATATAATATATGTTTTTCTGCAACTTATTATTATATTTCGATAATTATAATAGTTATAAATTCAAGATAACATTATTAGTTAGTATTTTCGGGGCATCGATGCTATCTAAGTAATGCGATAAGTAATATTACGCTCTGTCTCTAGGATAGCAGGCCACCAGAAAAACGGATGCGTAACGACTCTAAACATATTCGCAGAAGTACAACGCGTCCTAGTAACAATATAAACAACTATGCATAATTTACAGTAAATGGCAAATGTAAAATAAATTGTAGTCTAAAATAATCAGAAAATTATATATATAATTTTCTGGAGTTACAACAATTATATCTATTTTAATTTTAATAATTAATTAATTTTCGGTCATGATAAAGTGAAAGCCAGAGTTCAAATTCAGTTCTCAAGTATGAACGGCGTTTATGATCATTGGCAAAGCTCTTTGCTGAAAAAACATGCCTTCATTTCACTAGTGCTTTATTTGCTGGACGAAGCGTACAATCGGATTACCAAAATGATTTATCTTTAGGCGAAGAGTAAATGTAGTTGTTTTATGGAAATATCCTTAAGTCATCAGCACCAAGGGGTGATTAAATGGCAGGCAGTACCACTGAATTCTACCAGGATAGCAACGCATCAACCTCGTATTCTTCATTTTCAGTAATAGACCGTGATTCGGTATACAAGCAGTCAGTGTTTCATACGTTATGATTTTTTTAATATGCTCGTTATCACGATTGTGTGCGATACATTCTTAAAACCCTAATATGAGCGCTGGCTGACTTTTTTTCTGTTGGATTATGGTTTATAAGTTATTTGATTGTACTTTTCATCAAGAAAATGAGGATTATCCAAAGGATGACGTATTAAGAAGATGTGCTAATCAGCACAAAGGACTTGATCAAATAAATTCCCTCCAACATTTCTCAGAAGTGAAACGATTATTCATGCTGTAACACATAGAAATGATTTCGATATACCACTTGGAGAGGCGAATTCTTCGACTCTGTCTTTGGCATCGTCGTCGTTGTTGAGGCCATCTACACCGTCCACTGACTCTAAATGGGGCGCGTATGGGAAAGGGTCTGTGGAATTGGAATTCATTGAGCCCTGTGTGGACGGCTCTTACCTGATCCAGTTCAGACTCACCGATTCCTCGGTACCTTTGGACATCTTCTATACCTCCGACAGGGCAGAAACGGGCAACGGTGGTTTAATGAACACAATAAATCCACTAGCTGATTTTTGGATGTAGTCTTTTTTGATATGGCCTCAAAAAATCGTTAAATTAGTTCATTTTCAGAACTGAAAAAACACCCTTTAAAGGTTTATTCTACTAATAACTCAATTAACAATCTAAAAAAGGGAATGTGCATTTTTTATACTAACTTTGCTCTAATTGTTTTTTCTCAGCGAGAATCTTTCATTATTGTTCCTTATCGGGTGATATATTTTTATTCCATATATTTGAGGAATTTTATATTGAAATAGTACTTACAATTCATAGAACCATGGGAAGATTTGAGGTGGACGGCATTTTGCTCCCTTGGCCAAACGCCGATCATTCGTCTTTGTTTAGCCAAAGCAGTCCATACAGTACAGCCACTTGCGTGTTTACCTATAGTTTACCATTCCCTCATTATACAATGAGAAGGTTGTAGATACTGCTTTTACGATAAAGTAGGAAAATAGCAGACATAGAGCTAAAACTTTTAGGAGGAACTGCTAAATATCGAATCAAAAACAGTCAATATAAGTTATTTTTGAATTGCAGAAAATGCTTATTTTTAATCTTATGATGTTGAATTCGAAGTTTCTGCAAAAGAGCTGAGCAAGGTGAGCAAGCGTATCATCTGGCTGAACTGTATTCGACAGTGGATTGCCCGTTTCCTGTCGACGAGAGTCCCCTCCGTAGAAACGGACCTGTGGTGGCCTGACACCAGCTAGACAACCCAAAACGAGCTACTTCATTTCCCTGTCGCCAAACCAAGTATGAGACAAAACACGACGTGATCAAAGAGGTCGCCCTATACTGATCTGGTGGAATCGTTCAACCCCTACAATGGCTTTCATACTGCCAAATCACGCGATCTTTGCCATCACCAGTTCATGCTACCTGACCAAGTTCCTTATCTCCAGGACTGTCCTTCAACTCTCTAATCTACTCACACTATCAGTCCATTGCTTTTTCCCGGATTTGCTGCAAATATTCAACCACCTTCACTGGCACTGTCTGCTGCACCTCCCTCAAGTTTTTCTCGATGGAATACGCTTTGCTTCTGCATCGGCTCGAGTATAAGACACGTTCAACATTCTATTAAGACCCTATTCTAACCTCCAAATGCCATGCCACAACTGCATCTCAATCGGGTCGTCGACAACGAGCCTCCTCTACTAACTACACATAGAAGCTACTCAATAGGATCAACGGAGACTAGTTCCATCAACAAGCTCACGAACACAACACATACTAGTAGGACTCCATTACGCTCCTTATACCAACCTCAACCATTTTTTCTGCTTCTTCAATGCATCTTCAAGCTACGTGCCCCTGACTGCAAATCAAATAATTATGCTTTATGCATACCTGTTGCTTTAGCTGCTACCGTAAGTGAAATATATAATAAAAGTTTTAAATTTGTTAATATTAATTGATGATTCGTCCGAAAATGTGTTGTTTAAATAACTATATTTAACTAATATACATAAATTAAAGCCTGATAGGAGCAGGCACTTTTTATTAAATCTAGTCTTTTGAAATGACCGGAGAAAGCTGTGTTTCTATTTTTTGACGGTCCGAAAGCATGTGAAAGGTCATAATGTTTACTAAACTTGAATAGAAGTGATCAGAAAGAACTAAGTCCTTGAAAAATTCTAAGGTTCTCGTGCTTGAAACATTCTACATTTTAAAAGTAAACTTCGGATATTTCTTAAAAAGCATAGACATTTAAAATTGTTAAAGCATTGATAAAAGCTCTAACTTAACATCAATAACATCCCGCAGCCTGCGATATTCCACTTGAGTCAACTTTATTATGAGGATGAACGAGTCTGATTTATTGGTCGGATTTTCAAATCCTGATACAAATGTAGTTTTTACAACCATAAAAGAATTCAGGTTCTTCTATCCAAAATGCTACTTAAAATTCATACCCCAGTGTGGAGAGGTCTGCCATTTTCATCCAAATTCTGACAAGGACCAGGCGATCCTTAAATAGCCTTATTAGATGTCAACTCAAGGAAATGCATCGCATTGTGTTCTAATAAATGTGGGGGTGAGAGTGTCCAAAGTTTGAATATAAAAAATAACAGCCCGTTTTATTTATTTTTGTAAGTTACCGTAGCAGAGGTGGATCTCAAAATTCTCGTCATTTTTCAACAGAGCTAACAGTACAACTTGATGGAAAACTCTCTTAGGAATTATCCAAGATTTTAACTACGTGAAATCAGTTGCACTCAAATACCTGTATTGTGCATAAAACGTATCAGAGAGGTTAAATCTTTCGATATTCCATTAATTGGTTGACTCCACTCAATATTATCAACTTTGGCTAATAAAAGGAGATATGCGCCAAGGACTATGACCTGGCTTAGTGATTCCAATCAATATTCTTACTGAAATTGTAGCTTAATGAGAGATGAAGAGTTGATTAATCAGAGAATAAATCAAGCAGTGAAGGAACCTGCAACTTCTTTCGTCTTTCCATTCCTCCAAACGGATCTTATGAATCTGTCGCGAACACTTTTGACAAACTGCTACGTCCTTCCTTAAGAGTAGGACTAATTTCGATTTCTCAGATGATTTAAACTCTTTGACATACCCAAATGGGAATTCAAAAGTCCAAATAGAATTTTCAAAACCGTGTTTGCTATTACAAAGTCATAGAATCTTCATCGAAGGCACCATACATATTTTGCAAAAACTTTGGAGCGGTTGGGACTGACACCCCTTTTGTATACGTCAAACTTCAGGCAGGTGTTTGGATTCCAGTTTTGAATAATGCAACTACACAGTAGAAATCTCTTGGACTTTAATGGACACTCCTGATCCATTGAACTGATATGGTAGTGCGATGCTATTTTTACATCTTTAAACCAGCTATTATAAATAAACATGTGGAATAACAAAAATGCACAAAGAACATTGAAATAAGTCAGGTTTTGATTGTTTACTGTATGTTAAAGAACATGACACCAAAATCATATCTGTTCCCATAAATGTCCATGCCCCTTACCTTCTGATGGGAGGAATGATAAAACACAGATTTCCTCGTGATAACAAAAATAGTGTGATATGAAATCGTCGTTCACATCGTGAGTCTTACAGCGTGGGGTGCTGAATATTGCATTCTTGGAAATATTTTTGAATTTTTTGCAAATATTTAAGTGCCTTGGAGCATTCTCGAAGGCGTATATTTATCATGCACCAACTAATGAGTTTCAAAAGACCGTTTTCAATTCAATAATAATTATTACTTTCCCTATGAGCGGCAAAGGCATTTGTGCCTCTTCATTGCAACACTTACCTCATAGATTGACATTTGCGGGCTCAGTGAACAACGGCAGACAGCTCTGCGGCCGCCCTGACTGTGTTACGACTAGTTCGCTTTCCTAACAAAGTTCCACTTTAATTGATATACACTGCCCAAAGATAGGACGTTTCACGCATGAGGGAGAAAATGTGTTATTATTGAGTGTACAATCATTTACGGAATCAGCATGGATGGCAGATGTTCTAATAACAAGTCAACTTTTTGTTGACCACAAGGACAAGGTGTGATTCTTGCAGAGGACGTAAACACCAGAGAACCTCCTTCAGGCTTTTTCCTGACAAATTTCCAGTTAATCAAAACCATCCCCAAACAGAACCGATCATACATGAGGAATGAAGTTACTCCACATTGAAATCAACATGGCATTTCGATATAATATATTCAAGTCCAATTTGTACAAACACTTCATCTATCTAATATATTACTGCTTCAGATATGTGGTATTTTTTATAGTCCGTTCACTGAGATATCTACTGCCTTTTAAAGTTACTTTGCACCTCCCTAATAATAATAGTATATTGATGAATCCTAAACCCTGACGTCAATATTTTCTGTGAAGTTCCAAGGGATTAAAAGCAGAATGTACGATTTGATAGAATTCCTCGGTGTCAACTTAGACGTTATTACCTATTTCTGCATTTTAGGATGTTTTCATGCATATTATATTTTTTGCTTAATTGACGCTCTCTTTCCAAAAATAAATGCGGTAATTAAATTCCACCAATGGTTTGCTTTAATTTTATTCGGACAATTATCACTACTGCATTGATAATGCTCGAGCAGTAAGTAATTACACCTACATTGACGACACGGTGGATTCTTTTAAGACGAGCTTTTCTCTAATGTCTAGTGCAAGCTAAATACTCTTTGACTCATTTAATCCTCATCCACGCTAAGACCTATTTTCATTTGCGATTCAAACATCATCAAGAGGAATCGGCTTCGGGAAGTGCATTCCCTAGGTCACATCACGCACTGCCTGGTGTTCCCGATCGCAAACGTCTCGATTTCGATTACAGAGATGGAAACTGTGTTAGCACAGAGAGGCGCTTCCCTTCTACGTGGTAGGTGTCCTTCCCTTCTCGGATAAAGTTCCCTGTGGGTTGACACATAAAAGAAGCCTGAAGAACTGTATCAGCATTCAGGCTTTCACTGAGGCTCAGTAGCGCGGCCCTCCTTCACACCACAAGTTCGGCGCTGAGACGCAACAGTGCGGATTCCATTCAGCCAAGCTTTACCTATGCTTCAAGTAGTAATGGTTCACTATGTCCTTCCGACCTGGTAATTTCTTAAGGCAAATTTGGCAGCCCAAGCACGTGCAACTTTCCCCGTGACAGACCAGGAACATGGGTGCCTGCCTACACTCCGCACTAGCTGCCAACATCTGGGTTCAGGCGCAGAGGCAGCCCCACCTACCTCGGTCAACTGGGATTCTGAGTGGCATTGCTCGATACGTCGAATAATCCAACCCTTATGGCGGTAAGATATATTACATTACTCCTCAGGGCACCGGCCACGGTTGGACTCAACTCACCAGCCGCCACGTGCGCAACCAGCATATGTCTGTTCATATCCTAAACCGTGGCGCACGTTCGCCGACTGCCAGGGTCCAAGCAGACAATGGGGCACACATGTAAGCCCAGCAAGTGGAGTGTAAGCCCCCCAAGTTCAGAATCCGCTTCCGGCATGGACTTAAATTCCATGCTTCCGCGGCACCATCCGAGCCAAGGACCTCCGCAGCATCCAATCAATGGTACGTACTTGATAACTGCTTTGAGTCTTAATCAGGAGCACTGATTGACACACTCCCTTGGCAACCCCAGAGCTTTTGCCTATGGACACCCAACAATTCAAACGCCGAAAGAGCAGCTGTGACACCACGCTGGTCACATTTAAGCCTACGTCCAACTCGCTCACAGACATTTGTCTCCGGGACTAAAAGCCCAATGCCATATACTCAGCCGTGTTTACCACAGCAGTAAGCTCTCTGTCATCTGTGACTCACAGTACAACCGCTGAGAGATCATACAACAAGGTTTGCCTAACAAATGTGTCTATGTAAGTAGCGGTACGCATGCAATTTATTACCGGTGAGCGTAATAGGGGCCTGATACGCATAATCTGTACTTGCCTTTTCGGCATTATCAAACACCGCACGGGAACAGTTCCCATTCTTTGCTATAATAGGGCCGAGAGAGCGAACTGTACTTTGTCAAAAGATGCCAGCACCCCCTCAGGCACCTCACCACCCCAGACGTGCATGCATACGCCTCTTAGCCAACACCACTTTCATGATGTGTATGTGGAGAGTTGCAACGAGCCTCTTTAGCTTCAATTGTGCTTCTGTGTGTGACCTACCAACCATATAGACGTCATCAGCACACTCCAGAAAATTACTGCCCCATCTAGGGTCGCCTCTTGCATAGTCCCATTTTGCCAATCATAAAGTTGCCTCATTGAATATTGGACATTCCAGGATGCTCCTTCTCGTCGCAACACACCAAACAACGCCGAGTGCGGAACAGTGTCAAGGTGAAAAATCGGCTCACAGTTATCAGGCACACTTCTCGACGACTCTAGCGTCGTCCCGGACACTTAGAGTGTCAACATCGCCTGCCCAGCAGGCATTAAATTGGGTCAGCAATGGTGGGATACCATTCTGTTCCGAAGCCTTATGAAGGCTAAACTTTATCAAGTGTTCCTTTAACTCGTCCAGAGTGAACTCTGGTTCCTTACCACCGGTTGATATCGCCAAGTCATGCCCCGTTTTGTTGACAGCATCAAATTGTGCCGGTAGTACTCATGGAGATCATTGTAGAAGACCAACGTCATTTCTCTTATTACATTATTCCAATGAGTCTGTGACGTCGATAAAGCCCCCCTCAAGCTTTTCGCCTCAGCTTTTTCGGTCAGATTTCAATGTATGCTCAGCCGCTTTACCAATGTCCTCGGCTATGGCTTCATACGGCATGCCAACACTCGACTTAGCCGAGAGTTGCGCTTGATAAACGTCCGGGTAGCGGTGTTCATAATCAGCTACTGCCTCCACAGCTCACTACGACCTCTCCCAAACACCGGGCCTATACTTCACTCTCCCATGACCCCGCAACTCCAGTAATGTAGACACACGATAGTGGTCGGTGCTGGCCCCTTCAGCGGATCTGCAGACCCTTGCGTCCTTGAATCATTAGACTTTCTTGTTTGTTGGCCTATAACCAGCTCCAGTATCGCACCCTTCTTGGTAGCTGGATGATACCAAGTTTGCCTCTGTATTTTTTTGCTTTTGTACCACGTATTTCAGACCTGTGGACCATTGGTTTTACAGATGTCCAGAACTCGCAGCCCATTATCAGAGGTTTCTCTAGCGGAGTCACAAGTGGCCCCGACTACCTCGGCACGCTAACTTCCAAAACGACAGTCGAATTCCCCCGGGACCAAGACCGTGTCACTCCCAAGCTGCAGCGACTTATACACTGTTGTGAGCCCCTTATAGAGGAGCTCCTTTGTGCGCTCGCAGGTAGAGGATTCCGTTGGTACCTATGAGCCAACAATACCCATAGTTACTCCCATACGCTGCACTACCAACGTAGCCACCCGCTCAAACTGCCCAGCGAATTTCACGACGCGCGGGGTCGGCCTTACTGCACCGCACGCAAGATACCCCACACCGCCGTTTGTCCGCTGGGTAGTAGTGTCCCCGGAGTTATATAGGGTACGCACATTCCCAACTCAAGACCAGGCTAGCCAAGACCGGTTTCAATGAGAAGAACCACCGCGTTAGGCTTCAACCTTGCTGCATCAGAATAGAAAGCCTATTTACATTTGAAATAGTTGTTTGTACGCAAAATACCGAAGCTATACCAGTTTGGTAGCCCATTGCGGTATTATTTGAAGATTTATAAGCACTAATCTTCGAATCCTTAGGACAAATATTGAATTTAAAATTCCATAGACTGTTAAAGCCTCATATATTTTAATTCGGTTTAATCGTTCTGCTCCCCATTGCTTTTTAAAATCGAAAGCATTTCCAACTAGTTCGATTAGAAGGGTTCTCTTGCTTTTCGTCCGCTTCTCATTTAAACTGCAATTTAAAAGACCAAAACCAGGTGTAAAAACTGCACGAATAGCAAGTTCGCCCTTTTTCTCCTTGTTATTCGTTTTTATTACTCATTAAATAATATTCATCCTATATTACCTTGCTCTTATGAGTTGAGGTTTTGGAGAAGCTTATCAAACTTTTGAGCCAAATAGCACTGTATTCTACAAGTGTGTTCAACTTCTCCAAGAAGGAATATACCACTTTGGAAACGGCACTTGCTCGGGTAGGCAAAGAACCTCAAAAACTCGAACCCATTCGAAATTTAATTGAATAGAGTGCTAAGTGCTTGAATATTTCCTTCTGTTCTGCCGATTCCCAACATTCCTCCATAATTTGAGACTGATCAGGCTTCGGTCCAAAAAGCTGAATCTTCGTTGCATTATTTAACAAACCTTAGTTATAGTGGAAGCAATTATTAACCAGAATGATGACCGGAGATCAAACTTGCATTTACCAGTACTGTGAGTCTTAGTACAAATGCTAACAGTGAAAGTAGGAGTCAACACTACGATCTTCAGAATAACGCTTCAAATTCAATTCTCGAAATTTGACTGAAGTAACGTCTAGGATTTTTTGGGTAAATTTTTAGGTGAGATACGGTTATAATACCTTGAAGGTCAAGGGCCAGGTAATTTTTAGAATACTTATGAACGCTTTTCTTGGTAAACGATGGCGAAACTTCATGTAGGGGTGTAACTGACAACTTAAAAATTAATAATTTCCTGGTTAAATTCAGTTTTAATGACCAAATAAGTTTTGAAATACCCCCATTCTTCACTCCAGAAAGGCAATGATGTTGACGAAAACGTTCGAAACTTGTTGATAAATTGAATGCGTGTCTTGGCGTTCTAAACCTCGGAGTTAAATCTTCATTTGGAACTTATTTGGATTTTCTACAGACCAAGATTGGAAGGCTTACTTGAGGTTTGAGTGCTACACATTCGTTTTGGTTATATTTTGAGTTTGCCAATTTTAGAGAATGCGGTGAGTGATCAGTCTTTAGAATAGCTGTTCAATGAGAAAAAAGGTTTAGTTTTGGGAGGCGAATGAAATTTATTCCTCTTGAAGCCTGTAACCATGGGAAGAAATCAAGTTCTACGGAGAAGCCCTTTTCACCTCAAATCAAATACCACCAGATCCTGCGTTAATGAAGAACTATCCATCGCAAGTCGCTAGTTTTTACGGTCTTTAACTAATCACAATAGCCTACATCTGGAATCTGTAGAGAGAGAGTCGATAGCTGCGGTCTCTAGGGCATGAGGAAGTGTGCACTAGAAGCTATGGAATTAAATTTATCTTCCAAACGCTAATTCTTGGTTCCAGTTTCAGCCATACATTGCAATATGAGCTTCAAATCACAGTTCTGTTGGCTTTTTATTCGAAAAACTGTAACTTGGTGATCTACGCCGCTTTTTCAGTCAGTAATGAATAAGATCCGTTAACATGTTCTAGCTGTATGCAGGTGAGGGATAGCTACCCACCAGTTTCAAACAACTGAGCCATTCGTGGTTGTAATTAGCTTTGTGTGTGAATAGAAATCAATCTCAAGCGCCTTGGGATGAAGATAAACATAAACAAAGTATCACTGAAACCATACGGGTTACATGTAAAACAAAATACCCTACAACGTTCTACGTAACAATTTAATAATTTTATGAGTTGCTGCAAATCCTTAAATTCCTAAGCCAATGTTGTACCTGTGTTCAGGTGTCTGTGGTGGCCTCCAAAAAAGCCCAACTCACGTACATACTGGAAAGAGTACAGAACTCTCTCTCACACACACGCTACCCGCTTTGCCGATACATTACATAAATATTGCCGTCCTGATTGCGAATTAATATAAGAAATTCAAAGAATAAAAAGAAAATCATGTATTTGCAGTATACATTTAGTCTATTGAGACTCAGTACAAAAGGGACTGCGACAGAAGAGGCCGAGGATTAACAAGAACCGTATGGCATCCAAAAATCCTTGGATGGATATCATAGAGCCAAATTGATTCAGATGCGAATGACGTTGATGGTGACAAGAAGGCTGCTTCTGATGAGGTCCGTGATGGCTTTTAATTTGAGAAGCTGTGCTGGCACCCCCTGAACGGCCAAAACACGGTCTCCAAAAGGCTGCTGCTCACTGCACAACATCAGGTGAGGCTCATTCGCCAGTTAACTGATGCACAGTCTTCTTCAACCGCCGCCGCCGTCGCAGTCACCGTCGTTTGCATCTTCCATCAAACGAAGTTACGAAACGACATGCAATTCGTGTGAGCGGCTCACTATAGGAACGATGGAAGATTTTGTAATTCTTGCACTTGATTTCAGTCATTGCACGTAAACAATTTAACTTTCGAATTTAAGCAAAATTAAAGTTTAGGGTGAATTCTCAGAGTATAACGTAGACATCAGATGCATTTTCGTTGTCACTGAGGTTTAGCCTAGGTGAAGATTTCAAATCACAGAGCAAGGGGCCTAACCGCGACCCTCTAAAAGCATCGAGGATGTCTTGTCGTTACCAAGTCGACTGCGTTGACCGAGTTTGTCTTGAATTAGGCGAATTTTTGTACAATGAACACCACTGCCATGTTCTCCAAGACTAACGGTGGACGGTTTCCTGAAGGGAGAACCAGTATCATTGATGTCTGAGTGATTCATTTGCACCATGTCTTAGATTTAACGCAACTTAGAAAAATAGAGACTAAAAATCCTATGTAAATTCGTTGGGCTTTGTGTGATTTTTGTGACTAAGCTTGAGTAATATTATACTGCATATTCAATTTGATCTAAAAGTTACACAAATGGTGCTTTTAAGTTTCAGTGATAAAATTAATTTAACACAGATAGGAAAACAACTTTAGTTGATAAAACTTAATGTCTTTGTAAAGTATGCTATACTAGCATTCATATTATCTTATAATCCCTAAAAGTATAACTTATTAAGAGAATTTTAAATGAAAAATTTCGCATTCTGACAAAGTTCAAGGCGTCATAGTAATGACTTAAATAACCGTACATATTATGCAGATAATTATAGTTTGAGATAAACAGAAAATTATCAATGCAATTTTCTGGAGATACAACAACACAAGAATTTGAAGGAGAACTTGTGGAAAGAACAATTCCTTTGACCGCTGACGAAATCTTGGCGAAAAACACTTTTCAAAAAGTATTGGAAGGGATGTGTGATTACTCAACTAAACAGCTACTCCTGAGAATGTGCCTTCATTTTATCAAGGAATAATGTCTTAAGGAAAATATCCAAAAATGTGGATATAAGGAAAGGGAGACTGCAATATAATCCTTGAAGTTGCAATCCACTGGGGCCATAGAGATAATCAAAATGAGAAATCGGGGATGAGATGATCATTATCTCTCTGCAAATAGTCCTAATTGAAAAATATCCCATTGGACGTCTATCGCTGACCAAGAACAAAGACTGCTTATTTTAGTTTAATTAATAATTTCTTAATTTGTTCTTATTTTCAAACTACATCATGCTAAAATTTATGGTTTTCTTCTTAAAGATAATTTTTAGTGACCTAGCCAACCTTTAACCAGAGGCCTGCTTGTTCACTTGTGTGCATCTTTTCCTGATGTCAGTGCCATATCCAACGCGTAATTTTTTCAAATCTTTTTCTGAAATGTGCTTGGTTTACTAAGTTATTCATTTTAACTCGTGTTTTTTTATTTAGTTAACGAGGAGAAGCAAGATCTGTACCCGACTCTACCCGCAGAAAATCCACCGCCTTATACAGAGATTTTAAGTCGAAGCGAGGCAGAAGAGGAGCTTCGCACCGTAAATAATTCCATAATTTTAGTTTTAAGTAGTGTTTCGTTTTGTTGATAGATCGAGGGTGAAATTGCCACTCTTAAGGCAGTTCTTGCATCGAAACAAGAGAGGGCGGCTCAGTTGAAGCGTCAGTTGGGTCTGTTCGACTTCGACGTTGCCAGGGATGATATGAGACGTACCGCTCAGTCAATTGCTCGTTCTAAAACGTGTGTTTTGCCGCTTGCAGTGCTTGATGGCCTTAGGATTGTCTGCTTACTCTGGTCTCGATTCTTCAGGTACACGACTGTGAAGGGTGCCGTTGCCAAACAGTGGAGCAATGTGATGTACGTTTGAGCCTCCTTGTCACCTCATTGCATGACGCACTCGTCCTCATCTATGTTGTCACCCCCCCTTCTCCTATAATTTAGTCAAACCAACGCCTACAAAACCGTCAATAATAGCGTCGCCTCGTTGATTAAGACTGTGAAGGTGAGCTCCATTTAACCTGCTGAAGAAACCTCCGCTAATGCAGCTAGTTGGGCTATGGCGTCACTTCGTTGACAAGTCCCGGTGTTAGGCACATTGACTTTCATCCCAGGTGTTGTTGTTCATGTGGTGTCTGCTCTTTGTCCGCTTCACTGCATTCTCTTTGACTTTTTCAGACGAGTCTTTCCGGAGGTACCACCCCACAGCCGTCCACGTCCACGACGCCCGATAGCGGTGCTCGTGGTGGTGGGAGAGAAGGTGAAGATGAAACTGTCGAGTTCGCAAAGCCTCTGTGATTTTATGGGTCGCGACCGTTTCCATTTCATCTGTTTCCTTATTGTGATATTGTTTTGGGTAAAAATAAAGCCGTTCGTTTCCTATGTTTCCTCCCTATGACGCTGCTAGGCGAGGGGTAAAGCTTAGACCACTAATGATAGCGGCTTCGGATGGGCAAGTTGCCGAACTTTGCGTTGGTGGCAAATGTTTTATGTCTTGATTTCACCGTAATATCATGCGGCATGAAGTTCTTCATATGTAAGAAAACATTTCCAGTACAAAGTAAAGAAATGATATAAGTAAAAATAATTCTTGACCTAATAAAAAAATCATAAAATTGTCTTTACCTTGTTTTGTTTATACTTATCAAATAAATTTACAGATTACATGTGCAGTTACAAAGGAAAATCAAGATGAACTTGATAATTTTTTTATTTTCTCTTTTGCTAATAGCGTTTTTAGAAACAGACTGCCGTAAGAAAAAACACTTTTTTCATGTTCAGGACCGGACATTGTCATTACACCTGACGTAACCATCTATGATGAAAAACCATCGAACGATACCGGAAGGATAACCGTATATCAGAACAAAACCACGATAGTCGAAGCTATTTTGGGCGAAAGTGTGATATTTATCTGCAATGTTTTCAACATGATTCCGAATGCCAGAGTATGTTAATGCGTTGATAATATTTAAGACACAAGATAATTTGGCGACGAGTTAGTTTCGACGGAACGGTTACCGAGACTATAAACGATGGTCTAATGTCACGGGATGTTTCTCGCTGGAAAATAGGGCAGGGAAAACAGACAAATTCGTTGAGGTGACAATTAATTTTGCATGATTTTACACTTATTAGGCTTGAGATTCTTGTTGTTGATGAAACCTACGCGGGTTTCTACACCTGCGACTGCCAGTATACAGGTTCTGTTGAGCCCGCAAGAGCCGAGCGCATTTTGCGCGTCGTCTGTAAGCTGTGCTACTCACTGATTCGCGTTCTTTTCTATTAGCAAAGGCCAAGGTGCTGCCTTATCAGTCCTCATTTACCACAACGGTCACGGAAGGTGATCGCATGGTTCTTCGGTGCCAGATTTACGGGATACCACAGCCTGTGGCATACTGGAGCAGAACTGGTGGCTCTAGTAGCCTCATCCGCAACTACGGGATTAGCAAACCGGGTGAGACGATAGAGTTTGAGTCAGTTCTTCCCGAAGACGCTGGTGAGTACATGTGCATGGCCGAAAACCCATTGGGGGTTGACTACTGGCCAGTGAAGGTCGCTGTGCGCCGTAGGTTCCCGATAGGCTGTTTAATGAACTGCTGTAGATAGGCCCACGGTGAAAATTTACGCCACTCAGCCCATCCCCCAAGCTGCATGCATTGTCCACCTCTATTGTGAGGTTATGGCCAACCCGCCGTCATCGACTGAGGAAATAACCTGGACCGTTGGCACTTCCAGCCACGCCATTGTCCCCACTGAGCGGTAAAGTCGCTTTAGTGCTCTTGTGACATTGAAAGAAGCACAGAAATGATAGCTATGCGATCCGATTATTGTGCCTTCTTGCAGAATGAAGCTGGTGTACCTCAACGGTGGCAACACGCGATTCTTGGTGATTGCATTTAACCCCATAATTGCAGCTGACCTAGCTCAAAAGTACACCTGCCAAGCCACGAACGTACTGGGAACTGTGAGTGTTGAGTACACTCTTAACGGTGGGTCTCTCGGCTCCTCTTTATCCCGAGAAATCATTTATTTCGGTTTGTTAAATCGAGGGGTTTTTTAACGTTTTAGAATCTGCTTGGATCAAGGAGGGCAGTTTCGCGGATCTTAAGTGCCGATCTACCTGTCTTAAGGTAGACATTGTGGCCTCAGTCATATTTTCACTTGTTTTACTAATAAAATCGAGTTGTTTGTAGTGTGGTGTCTTAGAATTGACGGGAGGAAAGCTGTCTGAAACGGCCAAGAACGAAGCGTAGGTGCATGGTGTAATGCTATCTATTCACTGAACCCGTCATTCATTCATGGTTTTGTAATATAAGTATATTTAAAAAAGTGCAATATGCATGAACAATTAGGCTATTGTTTGGGTCTACTCTTCGAATTGCTGGAAATTTTAAACCTTCCTACCTGGTGGTAATTACTCATTGTTGCCTTATTCGCTCATTAACAAAACCAGTGCTTTAAAATTAATTTTAAAAATATATTAACATTCATTTTGAACTTTTATTAATAATCGTCTTATTATAAAAATTAGAAGTTACCTTTTCAACCTTGAAATACACGAGCGACCTATTTAACACGCTGAGCTTCAGGTTTTTAGTGTGTATGCAATGTCATCGTAAAACACTGCTGGTTGATAGAGTATATTTGCATCCATTATGTGTGCCAGGCATATTATTGATGTGTTTTTTGATTAATTACATGCATCAATTGCTAGGTATGAAGTGTTATTAGATGTTGTGAGTTCGCTTGTCGATTATTGCCACATGGTTTAGAGGTAATTGGATTTTTCTAAATTTAGCAACTATGAACTCGAAGAGTGCATGCTTTGCGGATTATTGCAGGACAATTCACAGCATCAATGTTTTGGTCTACAGGCAACCCATGCCTTACTTCGTTGATTTCACCCCCTCATTGGTTCGGATCTATTCAGCTTTGTTGTTAATGTCCAAACTGTTGCTAGGATTCCTCTCGTTGTCGACTCTACTTTACCAGTCTCCCGTCCTCCTACAGTAGTCTCAACATCTACTACGCAGATGTGAATCTCGACGATACGGGCCCCATTCAAACCAACCTGCGACTTACAACCCTGCAAGAGGCCAATGCCTTCGACAGCATTGTTCAGTGGGTTGCTCAGGCTCTGATTTCGCGTTGTTTGCTACCCTTAATGCCGCATGTCTTCCGCTGTAGAAAGTCTAAGCCCTCTCTGGCCGAAAGTTTGTTGCGTGAGCGAATGCGCAGCGGCTACTTCAGTACGGCGGACATTCGCATCGATCGGCGGAGTGGCACATTTACTATGTCCTACTCCGGCCTCCTCCTGCAATTCTCTGACCACCCCCAGGTGTGCTCTCAACGCGTATTTTTCACTCTGTCACAAGAGAGTAGAGAAGCTTTACCCTGGATGCTTTAGGCCGATAAACACATACGGGTCATGCCAGCCAAAGCGTCGTCGCTGCAGCCAGCGGCCTGTCCCGATTCCCCAAATCTGGTGGCCTTTGTCGACGGATCAGACGTTGCTGTCGTTTTGGCCTCGTCTCTGCCCCCCAGCTACCTCTCAGTGACGCATGTCACCGCCCCAGGAGGTAGGCCGAATGACCCTGTCTTGCAAGTCCCTAACCCACTGTTTCTCCTCTCCCCTAGTCTCGGCTGGAACACCGTCCTTTGTCATCGAAGAGGAGTTCGATCGCTACGTCGGGTTTTGGTGGCGTCCGGCTGGACAAGACCCCCGCGGGAGGCGTTGTCTGCTGTACGAGGAGACGGATGAGAGCGAAGTGGGTGTTGTGGCCCTGCCTCACTTCTCCTCCTGGCACCAGGTGGTTGAGCAACACGCCTATCCCAAGCCCGGTAACCGCACCGCCATACCTCGCAAAAGTCATTGCTACTCAAATCAAATTAGTAGGGGTGATTTTTTCAGGCAAGAAGAATGCGACCTCAAATTTGAAGATGGTCACGTTCGAGGTGAATGCTGCGGGCACCGAGATTGTCAACTGGCAGACCCATGCCTGGCCCAGGGGTCTCCTGGAGATGCTACCGGAGTACGAGTACTTGGTTCGAGCCGGCTGGACGCCGAATGGTGATTTGTGAGTTGTACTATCTACCCCGGGGCCCTAATAGCCGCTTCTGTCTTCCCCTACAGCTTCTGGGTGGTGCTCGCCAATCGCCTGCAGTCGAAAATGAGTCTTTTTCTGGTCTCTCCGCGGTCCTTCGTCTCGCACGACGCGGTGCCCTTCACCAGACTTCATGATGAGGTCGATGAGGAGTTTTGGGTGGAGGTAGGTGGGCGACCGTGAGTCGGAGTGGCCTCTAATGGCTCTTGTTGCCTTCTAGAGCCACGACTGTCTCCAATTTTTCACCGCCGTGGACCACGGAGTGGTGAGCTACATCTGGCGAAGCCGCCAGTCGGGCTACGCGCACCTCTACCTCCACAGACGTCGTCTACCCCAGGACGTCGCCACCTGCTGCTACTGCTGCTGTGTCGATGCAGATGTCCTCGACACCCGCCAACTCACTCATGGCGATTGGGAGGTTCTGTCGGATCACGTTAGTCTGTGCACCGCCATTTCGGGGCGTTTATGGCTCCCTTAACAACCCCTCGGGTCTGTTGTAGGTCTTCGTTGACGAGACACACCACCTCGTGATGTTTGAGGGCTTGGCCGAACACCCGCTCTTCGCGAACATGTAGGAGAGCCAGAGAGAAGTCGCACCGTCTTATCTTCTCCTTCTTATTGATGGTTGCATTGGTTTCCTCCCCTTCCCCACAGATACGCGGTCTCTTATGAGGCGGCGGAAACACCACCGAGGATGCACCGACTGTCGCTGGAGTCCGATTGGCTCCGCTGCCAGCCAGACTTGCCTCTGATTGGTCCCGACGCCCGGCTCTCCTTCAGCCTCCTCAGCTTCGACGTCGCCTCCGGTCTGTGTGTAATCGAGGCGTCTGCTCCCACCCTGATGCCTGGTCAGGCCCTCTTTCGCCTCTCCGTGCAACACCAAGTCGCCCCACGTCTCCAACCTCTAGTCCTCATTAAACCGCTCGGTGCGACATCTATAATATTCCACCTACTTAAATCATTTCAGTAGGTAGTAATTTGGGATTTCTTGGCAGTGCCTGTAGCGAGTGTGCTTGCGACGACACCGTCAGTGCCTCTGCCCCTGGGTCCGCGTCTGCTGAGCTATTCCTTCACCGATCCTGAGCACCCCGAGAGCCCCCTGACCTTCCACGGCGTGCTTTTCACGCCCGCCTTAGAGACACGGCCGCCCAGGGGCTTCCCCACCATCCACATGGTCTATGGTGGTCCCGGGGTACAGCTAGTTCGCGGGGCGTGCATGAGGAACCTGTAAGTTGGCACCTCCCCGCTCCCCTAATCGTTTGACTCCTCTAGGATCCAGCGGGCGCAGGTGTACTGTCACTATGGCTACGCACTGCTCGTTTGCGACTGCAGAGGCTCAACCAACCGGGGCCGGGCGTTCGCTGGTCACATCAAGAACAGACTGGTGGGTGTAGGGCAAAACTACTTATTTCTGTTATAAGTAGCACTCACGACCCCTGTAAGCACTACTTACTCGGAGGTCTTGTGTAGGGCACAGTGGAGCTGGCGGACCACACCATGTTCCTCGCGAGAGCCGTTGCAGAGACGGGTCTGATAGACGCCGATCGTGTGGCCATTACTGGCGGCTCCTACGGTTTGTCCCCACGCCATCGCTTAATTACCTCCCGATTAATTGACCTTGTTTTTCACCAGGTGGCTACCTGACGCTGATGGCGGCGGCGTGTTATCGCGACGTCTATCGAGCCGCAGTGGCGGTGTGTCCGGTGGTGAGTTGGGCCCATTACGACACCGCGTACACCGAGCGCTACCTGGGTCTGCCCGACGACAACGAGACAGCCTACAAGTGCGTGCACTGAGAGACCCACCCCACCCATCTCAGGTGACCAGCTGCCACACTTTTTCTCTCGCACAGGAACGGCGACATCCTGACGTATGCGCCGCGCTTCCCGGACCAGTCGCCCTACCTGCTGATCGCCCACGGCGGTCAGGACGAGAATGTGCACTTTGCGCACACCGCGGCCCTCTTGCGCTCTCTGGACGAACTGGGCAAACCCTACCAACTCGCCGTGAGTGCACTCCCACCCACCCCGTTTCTAGTGGGGTCTGACCAGCCCGCCATCTTACTGACTCTCTCTGTCTCTGCCTGTCTAGTTCTACCCCGACTCGCGACACCGGATCCGTGACGACGAGCATCTCATGGCGACCACACTGGAGTTCTTGTCGCGAGCGCTCTGAATCGACCCCCCGGCCCCCGGCGCCCCCCCCCCAACACACACTTCCCGCCCCCGGGGAAAATCATAAACAGCAACCGTGAAGAAGTACATGACAGCCGTAGTAATTGGAGAGTTGTTGTGGTTTCTGTACACGAGGGGTCCCCCTCAGAAGCCGTACTTCTGACGGCTGTTGGCCTGGTTGCGGCGGGCTTCGGCCCAGCGCTCCTGTAGTTCGTACTCCCTTTCCTGAGCCTGTTGTGGGATGGAAAACACTGCGGTTAGGGGGTCCCTTGGCTTCCAGGCATCCCTATAATGGGTGGGGGTGACTACCTGATAGGCGAGCCAGGTGATCTGGTGCTTGCGGAAGGCCAGTTTGCCCGGGTTTTGCACGGTGGGCTCGCCAGAGGCGGAGGGCGGCGGCGGACGCGCGGCGGTGATGTTCTTCAGCAGCTCCAATTGCGCCCCCGCCGTGAGGTCCTCGGCGCGCACTTCACGCACCGACACACCGCCACCGGCGCCGCCCAGCAGCTCCGCCACTGACGCCGCCGAGACACCCTGGCGCAGTCGTGCCCGTTTGCGCTGCATTGGAGGAGAGGACGAGGGTCACTACTACTAATTTAACATTCATGCAGCCCAGCTTCCAATTCAAATTGCCAGAAAACCCACCTCAGGGCCGGGAATAAAGGTCTCCGCCGTGAAGATCGCCTCCTCCTCCTCCTCTTCCTCGTCCACATCGCCATCGCGATCGACTCGTGGTCTCTTGGCCTGCAGCTCCCAATCGCTGAAGGGCTTTTCTCTCAGCGGCGTCAGCAGCGCCTGGTCAGACGAGGTGGACGGCGTGTCTGGTTGCCTGGCAACCGTCGGGGCCTTGGCAGCTGCCCTAGAAGCGACCAAAACAGCCTCCCTGGCCTTCTTACGAGCCTCAGCGGCCGCGGCAGCAGCTGCGTCGGCATCGTCGTCGTTGTTTGTGGAACTGAAAGTGAAGAATCCCTTGGAGCTGAGGGCGTCGTTGTTGCCATCGTCGTCGTCGTCGTCTTCGTTGGTCTCTGAGCTGGCGGTGGGAGCGAGAGAGGGCTTGGGTTTAGGCGCGGGAGCTTTGCGAGTGGCTTGACGAGGAACCAGGGGGGAAGACATGACTGGTTTATCGCCTTCGCGCACAATTAGGGCCTGGGTGGGTGGCAGGAGATCCAGCAGACTCTTGGAGGCCTTTGAGCCACTGGGCTTCGGCAGCGGCTTCTAAAAACCGCATAACATGCTGACAAAAGCTCACTACGAAAGATGCTAGCGGTGGGAGTTACCTTCACTCTCCCTTCGTCTCCCGAGTCACTCTCATCGGAGGAATTAAACTAATTACAGTAAAAAGAGATTATTAAATTCAATTTAAATGAGATTGTTGGGACCGGTAGCAGTACCTCCTCGACGGTGGGAATTGAGAGGATAATCTTCCCGTTTGATCCGGCTCGGCGTTGAATATTGAGAGGCTCAATAAGGGGCTTTGCGTTTTTGGGAATGCGCATTTTGTACTCGTCTTCGACTTTATCGTGAAACTGGGGTTGTTTGTCAGGACCAGAATGGTTTTCTTGAAGTAACTCTTCTACGGAAATAAGATAGCTCGTTACACAGTTCAGTGGAAAGTGCTCGCCAATAAAGAAGAAATTCACCATCGGAATCAGAAATGTCTGAGTCCCCATAGTTAACGAGTGCCATTGTAAGTTATACCAACCCTGAACAAGCGTACGAAGACCGATCTTAAACAGTTTAGAAATAGCGCAGTCAATTCAGCTAATTAAAACACAAAATTAAATTATTATTTTAGTTTAATTAGCAGTTTTAAACGTTTTTAATTTTATTTTATTATTACGTATTTATTTTGGTACTTATTTTGTACTTTATTAGGCTTTATCTGAGTAAAATTTCTGCTATTCCACTTAATTCGGAGCTTGATTGTTAGTTTTGTGTCCAAGATCCATGATAGAATGCACTTGTTACATCTTAAATTTTTTGAAATGCTCTTGAAAAATAAAATTTTTGATAATCTTAACTCTTTAGGTAATTTACTTAGAGTGTTTCTAAACAATGATGCTCTACATTCCTAATTCCAACAGAGCTGCCAGTTTTTCTAATTAAATACATCTATCCAAGACTAGTTTAACGTAATTTATCTCTGTAGTGTGAGTCTTTTCAATATTTTGTAAACAATTAGAACATTTCATTGGCTCTGCTTTAATAAAATCGCAAATCGTATTAAAATTCCTCACCCAAACATTTCATTATCTCTTTGTGACAATCAGATCTATCCTCGTTAATCACCTGCGCTTTTGACAATAGATTGGGGGTTGAATGGAAATGGGGTCACATTTGTTAGGTACTTAAATGTTACTTGCACACTTTTCGACTAAAAACCACTTCGGTATTAGAAACCCCAGTTACTTCATACGATAAATAATTTTGTCTCTTTCGAAAGATTTCTAGGTAAACAGAGATAAGAAAGAGTCTTATTAATTTTTTAACCTACGGAAACAAGAGAAGTCTGAAGTAAGTTGATATAGCCTTATAAGCGACTATATGCTTTGGCAGATGTTTCAAACTTATCTCAATCTCAACATCAACTTCATAAATTCACCTTTTTGGTGATTTGGGTGCCTGCTATAAGCCCTTTGTGTTAGCCCAAAAGTGCGTGATTTGAAAGTACATTGTCTTTAGAAATTGCCAACTTTGGAGGGCACAGTGAATCACTGATACGTTAGGCATCAGTGCAGCGATTAATAATTCCGATTAAAACAATTTCTACACACTGGCTTCTGGAAAAAATGAACAGCTGGTATCAATTACACTTTCGGCCATCTGTCGCCGGTTTTTTAGTATTAATGGATATTAAATAATGATAGAAACAAAATTAAAGTGAATTACGGCTGCAAATCACCGGTTTCCGCCCAAATTCAAACAAAACTCGTGTAATATCGACTTTTGTTGGTGTTAATCGATGCTTTTCTAAAATCTTTTAGACAACTTCATTAAAACGGAAAAAATTACTACAGTGATTTTAGAAATGCAGTCTTTCGCTAGATCTGTCTGCTGACAAAAGCGCTCTCTTTTTGAATTTAGGTGGTCTTGGAGAGTGACATCTTGGCATACGACCTGTCAATCAACCGGAAGTGCTTGGCAAATCTGATTTAAACAAACAAAAAATACTAATCGATTTCTCGGAGACTGGAATTTTAAAACGAAGTCAACTGGCGGTACTAAGGAGGTCTGACCTTGAGGTATCGAGTAGAGCTAGTAATCCTATTCTCGTCAGTGAGATGTTGAGTTAACGTAGGCGTTGTTTCGAGAGGAGATGGTTTGTGTGGGGTGGAGGAGGCAAACAAGCTAATTGATTGGTCAAGCGCATAAGTTCCCATCTGTCCACGACTGCATGCGCAGAGTTGTTTTATCGCACCCATACACACACACACACACACACCCACGAGAGCGCACGCCTACACCTGAGTGTTGTTTGTTCGAGTGTATTTGTTCTTATTACAGCAGGTGCGCGCGTTCGAGTGCTCCTCAGCTAATAATAGACGCACCATGCAAACATTCAAGCAGGCGCGTTTAAACAAACACACTTCGTTTCGAGGAAAATTTAATTAATCGGCAGCATTGTTCCTCTCCCTGCGTGTATGCAATTTCTTGCTAACGTTTAGCGTTACTTGACGCCTCGGTCATCTTATTGTTTACGTGGATAGGTTAATTGAAAATACATTGTTAATAGGTAGCACAATCTTGTAAATCTTTATATATGGATTATTTTAAAATCATTTTTTTTGACGTAAGGTGATATCTTTGTCATTCTTTCATGGAGATACAAACACAGGCTCTGTAAACAAACAACTCTACGATTCGAAATTTTTAAATTCACTGAATAAATAATAATTTAATCAAGAAAAGCGAATTTCGATTTTCCATAAATCCAAACATAAAAGGCAGAGTTTAAAATTACAAAGTAAAATCAGAAAAAAAGAAAACGTTTAAAGAAAATGAAGTGCTACTACTATGCAAACAAAGAATATTTAAACAACAAATATCCGCGGTAGACTTGATCAATGCCTCCCACATAGCACAATTCAGTCCTCTGAGGCCTCTCTCAGCCAGAAATCGATAATTAAACCAAGCCTAGTGTCTAATCGCAATAACCAGAATGCCCCAAATGTCTAGAGGACATATTTAATTAGAGGGCTGTAAGGTTGTTGTAAATCTGAGGATGACCTGAACTCAAGAAGAGCCTCAAGGAATCGATTCATTAATCTCCGGGAATTCAGAAAGTATGTCAATGCTGAAACAAACGGTATCCATTAAGCTGTGGACACACTGCCAATTTCACCGGTTCTGGATAATATTCCATCATTTTTGAAACCATGTTTTAAGGTCGAATTCCTGAGGATCGAACTGTTTATCTGTTTACTTTTGAGGTTTTAAATCTGCTGATTTGCCTGATTTTGGAGGTGAAGAAATTAATGGGTGAATTACAACAATTTTGTGACGAACTCATTTAAAATGTCAAATCAAATTAATAAGTTTCTCGGCAGTGCTTACTCGAGTGTTATGAGGGAATTGTGTAACCTATGCAAACAAAACAGTCTAGCGAATTGTGAGCAAGTGATATTTTTCCAATAAAATTTTTGACATCATTATTTGCGTTCCTAAGGTCGGATTGTTTTTGACGAAAAAATTGCGCCGCATGACGTCTTAAGTCGCATTTCACTCAGTTAAAAGATAATTTTGATGAATTTTACCTGTGTAGAGCCTTCAAAACCAATGCACTTTGGAAAAGGCATGAATCGTGCTAATTTAAAATGTTTTAGTTTAACCGCTCATGATTCTAACCAAAAGTTTTGCAGAGTTTTTAAAGATTTCATCAAATAAAATTGTGTCCTAGAGACGATAACTTTCAAAACTTCAAGCTGCCTGAACGAAAACAGTTTTATGTCCCAAACAAGCTTTTTGTGCCAGAAAATACACCACTAACTAATTACAAAACTTTTGATCACTTTTCGCCCAATCAACGTTTAGATTTGCTCTCCTGACCTTCATTGACCAATCAACATGCAGATTATTAGTATTTTAGTTTCTAATCATGTTTGTGGGATCTACTAATAAGATAATCTGCTCCACTTCTGTTCTGTTTTTCCTTCTTTGTTCCTGAAGATAAATTTAAAACAAATTAAACAGAAATTTACTGTATAATGTTAAGTTAATTGGTTGGACACTATTTTTATTAATATTTATCAAACAACGAAAAAGCATCAAGAATACCTATAAAATCGGGTTTCAATCACCTTAACCAACGATTTGAATATTTAATAAAGTCAAATAAACAGTGAATTTAAAATATCAAAAGTAAACAGATAAGCAGTTCGATCCTCCAAAATTCGACCTTAAAGCATGGTTTCAAAAATGATGGAATATTATCCGGAAATGTTCATAAATCCTAAGGAGTACTTCTTAAATAGTGAGAATTTTCCGAAGGTCGATAGCCAACCAGGGGACAGCATGAACGACCTTCGAGAGCCAATGAAATTGTTGATTGGAGTACAATGTAGACCAAATGCCGTATCTGTTGATGGGCGAAGGCGTCTGCCGACATTAGAAGGCTCTGGCGGTACAAGACACTACCACGATATCTCATCACGCTAGCCGGATTGGCCAATCAAATGGCCGAGTTGCTAATAAATTATTCAGCACGGTAAGAGTAGACAATAAAAACACCTGACTATTTCAGAATGATAATTTTGGCAAATATCGAATAGGGAAAATGGGAATTTCCATTTTGTTTTACTTTTAAACAAGTTTCGAAGCTCTCGTTAGATTTCAGTAGTTAGATCGTCTCATCACAGTATGATACTTCACCGATTCACATTAGGCCGGAAAAGGTGGACAGTTTTAGCAGTAACTGGGCTGTTCTGTACAGTTAAAGCATTGCGCTCCTACCTACTAAAAAAACCATATCTTGATATGCCAAATGCACATTTCTTGATATGACTGAGATGGAATTTTGGCTCGCTTTCAACCACAAATATTTAAAAATTTAAAAAATTGAATAATTATGACATTTAATTTTAATTTTTTGGTTTAAATTAATGAAATGGCGGTTTTGGAGCTCAAAATTAGTGATCAAATCGATTCAGTCAATAGGGTTGATTGGAATATCGATGCTGAAACCTCATTGGCTGAAACGCTCACACGGTGGCAGAAACATGCCACGTGTCCTGCCATCCATCGATCGATCTTTTGCTCAAATAAAACTACTATTTGTTTAAGACAAATTTGCCCAAACCCAAGTTTTCAGTGGTTAGGAAGCCCGAGCATTGCACAATCGCAAACTATTAGCCTGTTTTAATCACTTCAAGGCCATCATTGTCAGCTGGTTGTCATAGCTACGCTGTTAGACAAGTACGTTTAGTCGCATACAGATTAAACTAGGCAATTAATTAGCCAAGAACCGCACTGTCACTGTCTAGAAAGCTTTTAAAACAAATATTTTTCTGTCCTCAAAGGTTCTCCCGGTTCCAAATGCTGCTCTTTTAAGAGCGAAATGATTAATTTTATCGAAATACTATCAATCGACAGGAGATTTTAGCGCTATTTTCGGCAAAGATTAAAACAAAAAATCAAGGATTTGACACTGCTGCCCTGTTTGGCTGACTTCATGGGACAAAGACTTTGTTCAGTCCGTCACGACCTGCTGCGTCGACCAAGACGGAGTGCAGAGGAGACGCTTAGACCTCTCTGAGGTCGCTAATTAACTCATTAGGGGGACGGGGCGGGTTTGAGTGGTAGGAAATGGCCTTAGCAATGTGCATACACCCATGTCTTAGTGCACGCAGGTGCGGCGTGCGACCTGCGTGAGTGGGTTGGCCAATCAGTGAACTGGGAGGCCAAACAGCTGATGGATGAGCAGGGAGTGAGCCGTGCTCGGGCATTTGAGCTGGTTTTCGATGGACTCTGGTGTGGAAATGCCCTGCCATGGAACCACAAGGGCTTCCAGCTCTGAATCCACCTCCTCCACCTCCTCCTCCTCCTCCTCTTGCTACTCCTCCAGTCCCGTGGAATCCGCGACAGCGACCAGCAATGCAGGACTTTCCACGGCACCAGTGGATGGTATCAACGCTATGAAACTATTCATCGGCCAGATCCCGCGCTTCATGAATGAAGCCGACATTCGGCCGTTGTTCGAGGAATTCGGACCCATTTCCGACATTCTGGTGCTGCGCGACAAAATCACCGGCATCCACAAGGGTTCGTGCTCTGGAATTTTGTTTAAATCCACTCATGCGCGCACCCATCAAATTACCGATTTCCCCCCCCCCTGCAGTTAAATAGGCAATTTTTTAACAATTTAAAAATCTGTTTTCCTTACGGCACTAAATTGTCACAATATGTATTTCCAAAAATGGAAATGGAAATATTGACTTTTTTAGGTGCAACCTCGACTATTTAAAACGAGGGGAACATTTTGTGATTAAATTTAAATGTGAACTAACCAGGGATTCATTGCGCCACGGTTGAATGAGTGCTGTGGTACATTAGAACAATATTCTGGCTAGAAAAAAACCCAAAATCAATATGAACCGACGTTTTGTCATTTCAACACCTCGAATATATCGAAAATCGATACGATGGGGACTCGTGGGCTCTTTATTCCCAAAAGGCTCAAGTGTAAGCCTGTTAAGGCGGGTTGATCGATTTCAGTGCTGGTTGGATCATAATAACCGCGTGCTACTTCGTCCAAAATTCTAAATGGTCAATTGTTAATGCACCAGCCCAGGATTTGTTTAAAACGACAAATTCATTTGTGGCTCTTTTTTCAAGCTGTAATTTTTTACGCAAACGTTATTAATAAGGCCCAAAAAAGCAGGCTACTGGGATCCGATGTTAATTGCAGCAGAGACAACAAAAGGTTTCTAATTTCGGTCAAAAAAGTGCGGTTTTCCACCTGAAGCATTGTTCCTTGAAATAAAAAAGTGGATCAAAAGGCCTTGTTTTGGTGAAACAAAAGCTCCCTACCTCCACCACCACCACCACCGAGGTGCGCGCTCTTTTTGAACATGAAAGGGGCGCAAATTTTTGGTTTACCCTCTAGCGAATTCTTCTTCTAATTTAAACAACAATAGGTAGAGGAACTCTGCCAAAACGCAGGGGGTGAGTGAATGAGTGGGAGTGGATTTATTTATGGGATTGTCAGTGGCTCCTAGTCGTGATTGGAGCCAGCCTGATGGATTTATGGATCTGTTGAAAACAAAATTGAAAAAAAGTGAAACAGAATTTGCCCTACTCGATCGAAGTGGCTTGCCTTCACCCCACCCAAGGCCATTCGTCAAGGGTATCAATTAGGGTTTTATAAACTGTAATTAAGTTGCCCTAATGGCATAATTAGGGTTCTGGGGCACCTGCAAAGTGGAGTTTGTTTAAAAAGCACGTGGGCGCTTCCAAACGAAGCCCCTGAGGCAACAAAAAAACTTCACGTTTGATTAACCAGATTAACCATGCCTAGGGAATGAGAGGAGAAAGACATAGAGCCCGTTGTTGAAAAATTGAGGAGAACCGCGATTCTCCTTTTTCTCGATAATATCAGACTCGTGTTTAATTCGTGAATAAAAGGAATACCTATCGCCCGTGATAGCATCAATTGTGACCTTTTTCGGCACAAAAATAGGTGTTTCACTAACATGGTAAACGGTTTGTTTTAATGTACCTCGCACACAATCTGAATGGCGCTGTTTACAGTTTTCAACACTATTGATCGAACTAATCGATACCTCCCTGGGAGCTACCTTGGAATTGCCTTGAGGGGAATTTTTTTTCCTATTTTTCATAAAATTAAGGGGTAAAAAAAATAGTTTTTTCTCGAGGATACTTAGTGAAATTCACGAAGAAAATGGGAACTTTAAACAAAAGCAAACAACAATTAACTTTAAGTAAACAAATCAACTTTTTCTAACTCGTTTTAGGCTGTGCTTTCATCACTTTCTGTCAGAAAGAATCTGCCGTTCGATGCCAAGAGACGTTGCACGAGAAGAGGACTCTTCCTGGGGTGAGTCACTCAAAAACCAATAATATTGATTTCCTTTAAATTCTGACCAAACAAAATCAGGTGTTGTCTTTTACCCGAATTTAAATGCCAAAGATTCAAATTTTAGGCAATTTATGAGAGCAAAAAATATGTTTGCTTCTAACTGGACATTACATGCTTAGAATTTAGGAAAAAACCGCGTAATTTGATTCTACAAATTCGAAAATTGAAGGGTTTTCTTTCCACCTCAAAGTCACGTCAAGGGTAAATTAACAAACAAACATTTGCCTCGGTCGTAGTGTCGCATTAAAATTACACCGACATATTACTATCAAACATAACAAGATTTGATTGTGTCTACTTATTTTAGATGGCGAGACCACTGCAAGTGAAGGCTGCGGACTGCGAGCGCAAAAGTGGTGAGCCCAAACCGTAAAGCTAAGAACCAAAACCGTTTTTGGTGGAAGCAGTTTGTTTTTTTGTGTCACAGAGGTAAATTAATGGTAATCTGCCTAATGCTCTGGCCACGCCACAATATGCCACCAGCGAAGACACTCCACGCAGGCAGGCAAATCACGATAAAATTATCATAAATTTACTGCCGAGGACACGACTCTGAGGTTCCCCCTTCCACCCTCCCTTCCCCCCTCTCCGAGTAAGTTGAGGACAGGCTAAATGGGGAATTCCTATGAACCCAAATTTAAAATCCCCGTGGGAATCTGGCGGCAAATTTTACGATTAAATTCGCTCGCAATTTCACCTCAAAGCAATTAGAAATGGAGGTTTTTAACGCTTAATCTGATTATCAATCGTCTTCTTCTTCATCTTCGTCCTGCGAAATCGATCGATAAGCCTATTGCCTTGAGCCAAGGTCGAGGAATGCTTACATAAACTTTATTTACTTCTTTCAAAGAAACTGGTAAGGTGATAAATTTCCTACTTATTACTTCGAAATTAATAAAAAATAATAAAGAAAGATAAATTTGGGCTGATATTTTATTAAACAGGGGATATATTTGCCTAATTTGGGGGTAAATTGATGCTTACAAACACGGAGAATTATCGTTGAGTGCCGCCAACGCATTTATTGCACGACCATAAATATCTGGTCATCTCCAGTGTATAATTTGCCTTTGATCTCCTCAAGCAGTCGTGTACAAATACGAGATTTTAAAAAAGACACGATTCCTTATCCATTAAATCTGAATGAACAAATCTTGGTTTGCGAACGGATTTTTGGGACTATTTTCAAGACTCGAATGGCCCTGCTCCCAAAATGTTACATTGGGTGCTTCATTTGGAAACTACTGCTTCTTTTGTACGCGCAGGAGCAGCAATTATGTTTAATCAAGCAAGATTTTAACCAAAGTAGAGGCATTTTGTCAACTTTTTTAGCAGTATTCTTAGCAATAGAAGATGGAGGAAAAAGTTCCGCAAATAACTTGGACAGAGAATTTGATTGGCGGAAGTGTGTGTGATTTAGCATATCCAAGCATCTTCTGTCGTAGCATGCCAGTCATTTTGATTAAAAAAGGCATCTTTGGCTCTTCTTGACAATCTGAAGGCCATCATTTGTGCATTTCTGTTCACACGTTTTAGTAAGAATATGGAGAGCCTCTCAGATTCACTCAAATTTCATCAAACCTTTTTTTCTTGTTCCTGATGTTAAAGATTTCTTTTTTTAATTTTTATTAGCCTTTAGTAATTTTTCCGTGGATATTCAAATACGGTTCACGCTCAAGCAATTACCGTTTATGACACACAAAATCAATAAAATGAGACTTAATTAGAGCCTTGTAGGCCAACTTGTGAAGTCTTACGGTAGTAAGTTGAAGCACTTCCGAGTTGAATCGGCGGTGTGACTTTCAGTGCTCCACAAGTGGAAATATAAGAACAAAATTATGTCCAAATTATAACTCCTCGTCTAAATTTAGCCACGGAGGAATAGCGCCATATGACTTTGCAGTGGGTGTGCGTGGGCGGTTGAATGTCCGAAGCTGCGCTGATTTATCATTTTCTAATCAAACCTTTCTACTTACTAAAATATAGTAGCAGTAATTTTCCAGAATTGAGGATTGGTGTCGCGTGGAGTATTGTTTGAAAGATTATCGGAAAATCAAAAATTCTACTATTATTAAAATTTATTTATTGTCACGTCGTAAGTGAAAAATTACAAGAGGCTACTCAGAATATCCCTCGAGTTTTTATTTTCTTTTTATTAATCAAAGTTGTCATTATGAGAGTGCTTTGAGTTGTTTCAAATCAGTTGTTTAACAAATGGGGATGAAAATTTAAACAAAAACAATATTTATTCTTTAGTCGTGGTGATTATCACTGCCTTTGTTAGCTAGCAGAAGTTGTGTAATTGAAAGCAATCACAAACAAAACGGTGTTTTTGAGTCCATGGTGGGCTGTGAGCCACGTGAACGTCCTCGTTGGCAAAGTTCCTTCTCTTTGAGCGAAAACTCATAAAAGCAGTAGCAAATTAAAGCTAGATTCTCCCGCCTTTATTTCAACGAAGGTCTACGTAATTCTCAGTCAGTTTCTGGCCTCGAATTGCCAAAATTCCTAGGCATACATGGGATAAACTTTTTCAAGAAATTATATTAAATATATGTCAGAAAATCTTGTTTTCAAACTCTGAATTGCCTTCCACTAACGACAACTCATTCACACGCACGCGCGCGCGTGCGCGTCCGACTTAGCATAGCCATCGATCGATAGCCGTGCGTACGTGCGTGCTACCACAGCCGCTGAATTTGCAGCGCGCACAGCTATCGATTGCATCTGAGTGATACTCACGCACTCACTCAGTGCGCGAGCGCGCCGTATCTGCTTGCCAATGCCACGCACTGGCCACATCGATTGAGGCGAGCGCGCTGATTGGCTGGGCGGTGGGAAAGAGGCGAAGACAGCAGCAGTAGCAGCAAAGTAGGAACAGTCCGCCTCGCCTCACTCTCCTCAGTTCGTCTGTGTTCGTGTCCCCTCCTCGTTGTGTCTTCGTCGTCCCAGAGTGTGTGTATCTCTGTGTGTTTGTGTCTCATGTTGCCAAGTAACGCCAAGAAGAGTGCCCTGGCCAAGGACTGTGAGTCAGCTAAGAATGAGGAGAGCAAGTCTGATTCGAGCCCTTCCACCAACACTACTAATACCACCAACAACAATAGCAACAAGGCTGATAAAACACAGGAGGGTTTGTCACACTACCGCACATTTTGCTTCTTTTTTCAGAGGAGAGAAAACTCTTTGTGGGGATGCTGAGTAAGCAGCAGAACGAGGAGGATGTGAGACGCATTTTCGAGCCGTTTGGGACAATTGAGGAGTGCACAATCCTACGCGATCAAGCTGGAAATAGCAAAGGTGGGCCAATTACCGCGAACGCACTGCAATCACAGCTTTCTGATTGGTCGAAGTAATCAAACGGGATTTTATTGATTTCAGGCTGTGCTTTCGTCAAGTTCTCGAGCCAAGCGGAGGCACAATCGGCAATTGTAGCCCTACACGGTAGTCAGACCATGCCGGTAAATCATCTGCTTCATCGATTTATCGATTTTTTACAATCTAGGGAGCCTCATCGAGTATAGTGGTTAAATTCGCCGATACGGAAAAAGAGCGTCATTCACGCAAACTCCAGCAGCTGATTGGACCGCTGGGGGTTTTCAATCCTGCTCTAGCTCTATCACAGCTCGGAAACACAGCCTATGCTCAAATACTAGAGGTTGGTAACCCCGAAAAGGTAGTTGAGTAGCTTAGCTTCAAGAAACCAGGCCAAATTCTTTACTTCCCTTTCAGAATCTGTCGCAAACTACCGGATATATCAATCCAGTCGCGGCATTGGCATTGCAGTTGCAACAAGTCCAGCAATTGGCCGCTGCCACCAACCCAGCAGCACTTACAGGCCTCAACTTGAGTCCTGCTCAAGGCTTGCACCTCTTCCCACCCCCTGGGGGCGCTACGGGTGCCCCCGTGACCTCTAGCAACCACCAGCATCACCAGCAAACCCAGCACTTAGCTGGAAATGGCTCAGGACATGTTCAAAATAGCGCCTCAGGCGTAGCCAACTCGGCTTCACCAATCACAGTGGCACAGGCGGGCGCGAACCAATCAGCGGTAGCCCCAACCTCCGGTCCGCCAATCAGCTTGTGCAATGGTGGCGCGGCTGCACTAAGTGCTGCTCTCGCAGCCAATCAGCAAAATAATATGGCTCTAGCAGCTGCTGCATTGGTTGCTGGCACTGGACTCAACGGTGTGTCCATAATTAATGAATTTTGGCTATTAAATCTTTAAAAAATAGAATTTTTTTAACATCTCGACAAGAAAACAGGCTGGGTTAGATTATTTGTGGCGTTCAGGCTTGTCGGTTGTGAATTAAGTTACTGGCTAGATTTGCTGTTACTTACGAAATTTAGAGTGTAGCGATTGGCTGCGTTATAGGTTCCACTCCAGGGATCAATTTCAATTCTCTGGCCTCTCCGATTCCGACGCTGGCAAGCCCGGACCCTTTGTCTCACCTCTATCACAACTATGCTCATTACGGCCTCTGTAAGCCCCTTGACGCAAAAAAAGCACCTTAAAAAATTTAAATTTTAATTTTAATTTGATAATTTCAGCATAAAACTGAAAATTTTGCACTAGTTTTAAGAACTATCGGTCGGATAGTTCTTATTAAGTCGATCGATCGATCGATCGATGAGCAAAGTTCAACGAATTTTTCGCGTTTGGGCTGCAAATCCGGGCAAATTTTATCAGCAAACTTCGTAACTCAACTAAAAAATGGTAATTTAAAACTCTTTAAGAACGCGATTTCGAGGTGGACAATTTTTCTGTCACGAGGACAGTGCGTCACTTCCGGGGAGGCGGTCGGCAGGGGTGTTAGGCGGGTGTGAGTCACCTCAAAGGGGAAGGCGTAATTAGCCAGAACTCTCCTCTCCTCAGCCATAAAACCTCAGCCGACTTAGCAAAGTTTAACACTTCATTTGCAAAAGTGCTTTACTAGGGAAGAGGGGGGAGGGAAGTGTGCCAGGGAACGGCATTGGCCAATTAGAATAAAGGAGGCTAACCCAGTCAATCACAATGCTTTTTCAGCCCCTTACGGCCAGAGCACACCAGCTCCACTGCCGCAAATCGCCTCATTGGCCCAACAAGCACTCAACCTCCCCGTGCAACAGAAGGAGGGCTCCCGCGACCTCATTCTTACCGGTAAGCCGTCGAAATCAGCCTCCGCCGTCATCAAGTTGTAGGACATTAAGAGCTTAGAGATTGTCATTAAAATAAACCGTAAAATCGCCTTCTCTCCCCATGTGTGCGTCTCCCAATCAGGCCGGCCATTTAACGCCAGCATCGATCGCAGTGGGCTCTTTCATTGGTAATCGATAACCTCCGCCCTCGCGTATTCGTCTCCCCATCCCACATCCATGTGTCCCCCGCCTTCTTTTGTTCCCGTACAAGTGTTTCTAAGTGTTGTTCATGCTGCTGCTGCTGAATGAGAAGGAGTTTAGCAAGACCACTGACCTACCTGCCCCACTCCCCATGTTGTGAGCGAGACAAGCTGAAAAATAAGTACTACCTAAATGTAATGAGTAGTAATAGTGAATATCTGTAAGTGACGGTGGAAGTATTGCTGTTGTTGTTGACTCGATATGGGTGTTGTTGTGTTGTTCTCGCTGGCGCCTTCTCCTTCGTCGTCATCGTCGTCGTCGTGGTGGTGGTCGTCGTCGTCTTCGCTGACTCGTCAGGACCCGAGGGCTGCAACCTCTTCATCTACCATCTGCCACAGGAGTTTGGCGATCCAGAACTAGCCCAGATGTTTATGCCTTTTGGCACAGTCATCAGTGCTAAAGTCTACGTCGATCGTGCCACTTCGCAGAGCAAGTGCTTCGGTGCGTCTCCACCTCTCAAGGCTCCCCTTCCTGCCTTTTTTCCGTACATAATTCATGCTCTTTTTGTTTATATCAAAGGTTTTGTGAGTTTCGACAACCCGGCAAACGCTCTGGCTGCCATCCAAGCAATGAATGGCTTCCAAATCGGCATGAAGAGGCTGAAAGTTCAGCTAAAACGCCCCAAAAACGACTCCTCCAAGCCCTATTAACCTCCTGTGTTTCTTCACCCATACTGTCATCATCATCATCATCACCAGCAACAACATCATCTTCTTCTACTCAGCGGTTTCATATATATTACCTCTAAATTACCATGATTTGTCTACACAAAAACGATCATGACGAAAAAGCCAAGTCGGAAGTCCTCTCTAGACACGTCCCAGCAATCTGTGATCCCGTGTATTTAAAAAAAGAAGCTCGCCTTTTGATTGGCGGGGACAGACAAGTCGTGAGCCAATCAGAGGCGTGTACAAATCTAAGTCACCTCACACATCGCTACTTCTACTACTGCAACTACAACTCGTAAAATCACCAATGAATGATTGGATGAATGCAAACTCAAATACATTTCCCCTATCCCTATTCCGCCTTCTCCTCCTCTACTTCGTATCTAAACAAACTCTATTTCATTTTATGAAGACGACAATGGTGATGATGCTGATGAAGAAAAAGTAAGCACACAATCGAGCAAACAAACCAAAATAATCTTTCCGTGGACTACTTTTTCCCTGTCGAAAAAAGAAACCCCCTCTCTTGTGACCTCGCCTTGAAAACGTTTTTGGCTCCAAATTTAAACAAATCATTACTTTTTTCTCGAAGGCTGTGTGCATTTTCAGCACTGTTTCTTTAAATGCACAAAATCGATATCGATCTCAGCCTCCACCCCCCAAACTCCCCCCTGGTACACCCACTGCATTTCAATGAATACATATTTCTTTCATTGGTTTCAGTTAAATCAATTGGGTTTCTAATTGTATGTAATTATTTTATATTTTGTATGCTTTTATAATTTCACGAAAGGTGCTAAGGTCGGCATAAATGCTGGAAACAAATCGGTGTTAATAATCCATTTTTATCACACATCACTCAAACTTGTATATATTCCTTGATGTCTAGTCGAAAATAACCCATTTTAAAAGGTTATTAGCTCCATGGCTGGATGGTAAAATTTTAATTTGCGAGCATTTTGAGTAATTAGTAAGTTTTAACCTCAACAATACGTCTGACGGATTTTATTGCTCAATAATTGCATTCCAATGTGTGGCTCCAATTATTTCCATTCTAAATTACGACCCAACCACTAGAAGTTAAGTTTGTCAACTTTCAAAAATTAGAGTTTAGTTGATTTTTAATGTTTTTTTTTCGTTGGCTTGAGTCACTTTAGTGAGATCCCGTACGATATACAAAGAGATTGAGAATCGCGGAATCGTCTATGGAAAAATACCGTAATTAAATAAAACTTAATCCCTTCATTTATCGCTATAATTAAAATGCACATCAAGTGCGTTTTCTAAAAATATTTTTCTTATATTTTTAATATTTTATTAACATGTAATATATAATAACATTAAAAGAAGAAGATATTAATACAATGCGTAGTATATATTCGCCCGTATTACATACAAATACACTAATATATAAAATAAATTAGTATCAGTTAACAACTTTACTATTAAAAATCATGTTGCTGGTAAAAACGGTTATTCGGAAATTATCGTTTCCAGGCCACAAATTAATAAGTAGTCCTAAGTAGGAATCAATTATTTCTTGATTGACGAATCGCACCCCAAGCCCAAGGTTCGTTAGTTTACCTTTAAAAGGACGACAACACCAACCTTGTATTAATCCAAACTTGAGACAATTACGGATCCCAAAACCCGCAATCCAAACAGGCTTTGAGGCCAAATAAAATAAGGCCCCCCACCTCAAAAAGGTCCGAAAAAGCACAGGGAGACCCAATCACAAAACGAAATCAGATTCGTCAACAACTCCAGTCTAGTTGGTGGGTTCAGTTTGTTCGTGTGTATTAAAATAAACGCAAAAAAATGAGAGGGTAGGCTGAAGTGATTTGTTTGTTTGTCGCGACTGTACACTTGAGAGCGAGAGAGAGAGAGAGCACGACCTCAGTCAACGCCGTCGAAGCCCTCCGCATTCTCGATCGCGATAATGAGCTTGCAGCGCAGGTCGTCGAAGGTTTTGTACGGCGGCAGGTCGAGACGATTAAAGCTGCACACACAGAGAGCAAAAAAGACCGCGTGAGTAGAGCACCCCTGTCTACTGAAATAGAATTAAGTAGGCAGGTGGTACCAGGTGTGAGCACGAGGCAGCTGGTCGGTCGAACCCCAGCTCTCAATCGTGAATTTCTGGGGTCCCGCGGAGCCACACAGCTCCACGAACCCATTCATCGGCACTCTCGAAGTCCCCGTCACGAATTGCAGCAGGCGACTTCGCAACTCGTTGGTGAATGTGTACAGCGTCTGCAGGGAGAAAACGTTCAAGTGAACGTCATGTCTACTTAAAATTAGTTAGTAGCAATGATTTTTTGCCTTCCAGAAGTTGATGATAACAGGGTGGTTGGCGTGGTACTCGCCCTTGTAGAGCGTGTGCTTCTTCCAGTCGTGTACATTAATGTCCTGCAGTCCGCACATCAGCAACTCCAACTCGTTGGCGTCGAAGAGCTGCAGCGTCTCCAGTGGAATCAGGTCGTTGAAGCCCTCCAGAAAGGCGCGCATCTGGCTCTCCACTCGCGACACGAAGCGCCAGTTGATGATCCGCCTAAAGCGCGGAAAATAAGCACTACTCAAATGGATTTAAGTAGAGAGGGTAATTCCGAGGGCTGCTGACTCGATGTAGTCGCGCTTGTTGGCGTTGGTGACGGCGATGGAGCGGCCGTTGGGGATGAGGTCGACCTGGACAGTCTCGCCGAAGTGCTCCTCATCGACTGCGAAAGTCAATTCGAGGTGAGAGGGGTCGGGCGACTCGAGGATGTAGCGCAGGGAGCGGTAGTACTCTCCATCCACGGCTTCCATGTCACACAGCACGATGCGACGGCCGAGCATCATCTTGTAGAAGGGCCGGATGAAGTAGCCGTCTACCAGGCGTCCGTGGTACACCGCCATTCCGCACACCCGCCCGATGAACTTGAAGTATCGCAGGTGGTTCTCGTTCGCCAGGCCCGACAACGGATTGATCTGTAGTGTGTAGTTGTCCCTGCAAATTTCAAAACACACCAACTACTGAAATGACACTAGTAGTACGCGATTTCTCGTCTGCATGAATGAATTGGCAATTTCGGGCGGAGTTTGTCCCCTATGACACTCTCAGGGAGACTCACGCCGCAGAGTACTCGAAGAGGCCGTAGTAGGGGTTGAACATCTCCCGGGAGAGCAGAAAAAACCACTCGCGTTGGACGCCACCGTAGTCGAGGCCCTTTTCGCCGAGGAACTCGATCCACAACCTGTTGGAAGACGAAGACGCCGTTAGACGCTCTACCCTCAACCTGCCCAAACTACTGAAATCACCAATAAGTAGTAATGCCGCCATTCAGAAAAACTACGCCCCAATACTTCCGACTTGATTCTCACTACTGAAATAGGAAATAAGTAGCAATATACCCCTCCCAACCCTCGTCAAGTCGGACCGACGGCCTAAATAATACAAACCGCTGAAATGGACCCATAGGGACACAGAGACTGCCCAGTTCAACTAAGCTACTGAAACGGGAAATGAGTAGCATGGAGGGAGGGGGGGTGGGACTGGCCGGTGCATGAGGAGCTCGGGCTTCTTGACGGCGGAGACGAGGCGGAAGGAGTCCTCGAAGACGCCGCGGCGCGTGACGCGCACCTCGAACTTGGCGGCGGCGTCGCGCGGTGCCCGCAGACGCGAGCGGAAGTACTCGTACTTCTGGCGGTAATTACGCGAGTACGGCACCGCCGCTGGCCCGCCAAGCCTCTCCAGCCGCGGGTCCTCCCACTGTGTCGTCCGTGCGTCTACAACAGGCGACGATACCACGTATTTACATACTACTTAAATCCCGAAATAAGTAGGTGGTATCACTCACTGTGATTGATGTAGAAGATGCGGCCGTTGGTGTGCACACGCTCCTCCCAGCCGGGCTAACACCAAATGAGTGGCAAAAATATTTATAAAGTAGGAGACCAAATAGAAAACAAATTGAGTACTCGGTGTACCGGAAGCGGTCCCAATGCAGGCAGATCGTGTCGTTGGGCGTCCTTCATCAACACCGATGTGGTCATCGACGTGTCCATACCCGCGCCATCCTCTCCGCGCTTCCGCGGGTCCTTCTACAACCACAAAAAGGGAGAAATTACGCCGAAAAACGGCACCCAAGAGTGGGACGGTGGAACCCACCCAGGTGGTGGTCTGGTCGTTGTGATTGATGAAGAAGGGCCGACCGTTCTCCGTGAGGGCCATTTGCCACCCAGGGGGCAGGGGATTCTCGTCGTTGGGCACCACCGAAATCCTCCGACTCGGACCCCCGCCATCCGGCGTGTCTTGAACGCCGGCTGCCGCTTCCCCCACCGACCCCGCCTCCCCTCCGGCCTCTGGAGAGGCTCCCAGCTCCGTCCGCGCCACTAGAAGTGGAGGAGAGTCGCCGAGAATCCCACGCAACTCACCTTCAGGTTGACCGGACTCAGTTCTCAAGCACTGTTCGCCCTCCGCGGTACTGGTCCTAGGCGCATCACAGGGCTCCGGATTAAGCATCAAGGCGTTTCCATCTTCACCGCTGGCGCCGCCGCCGTCTGCTGTCGCGGGTTGCGTGTCCTCCGCGCGAACGTGATGACGTCGGAGGAACATGGTCTGGGCGGCCTGCTCCATCTGCTCCATTGACATAGCTGGATGGAAGCGGGGTCAGAAAATCATGTCTACTGAAATAAACATAAGTAGTAGGGTTTTCTCTCCAGAAATTACAGTTTGTGAAGGTGGCGAGCACGGGACGAGAGTGCATGCGATTGCCGCTGGAGAGGGCCTGACCCCCGTGCCGTAGGGTTCGCACGATTCGCTCGCCGTCCATCTCCGAGTCTGGAGCCGACTCACCCTCCGCGGCAGGTTCTAGAAGGCATTTGGGATCATAAATACCACCGAAATCGCGCTTAGCTACCATTCGGAGGGTCGTTCTCATCCCCGTTGCTGTCACTTTCCAATGGAGTTGCACCCTGAAGACAAAAGTAAATTCGTAAAGTAACAACTACTCATTCGATATAAGTAGGCAGTGTCGTTCACGGCAAACGGCGCACACACAGGGATGCCTTACTACGTAAAAGGGCGGAGGAGAGAGCTGTAAAGAGGTGGAGCTGTGCAATTCTCGATAAGCCAGGCGGATCGATGAGGGAGGGAGGGAGAACTTACCCCGGGGCCGGCGGGGTAGTACCAGGTGGTGCGGTGGTTGATGTGATCCACGTAGTAGACGCGTCCGCAGGTGTCGATTTTGCGCTCCCAGCCCTCTGGTAAGCGACTGAAATAGCAAAAAAACCAGCTTAGATACTACTTAATTATATATATTAGTAGCGTCATTCCAAAAACCCACTCCGTGGGTCGGTCCCACTGAGTGCGCTTGTGGATGTGGTCCACGTAGTAGGTGCGGCCATTCTGGTCCACGCGTTCGTCCCAGCCTCGAGGGAGGGGTTCTGAAGGGCCCGCCTCGAAGCCCGGAGGCTCCGCTTCCAACGATGCCGAGGTCGCCGCGGCAGCCGACGACACTGAGGAGGGGGTTGATGTCGAGCGCTGTGGTGCGGGCAGGGCATGGCGCGGACTAATGCGACTGAAGGGACTGGTGAGGCCGTTGAGCGCGCTGTCGGTGAGCTGGGTCAGTCGCACGTCGATTGTCGGCGGGAGATAGGACAGCCCGATCAACAGTTTCCCCTCCACACGAGACTGAGGCCTACGTGGGGGGCGAGAAGCAACCTTGTAAAATACCACCTACTTAATAATTATAAGTAGTTGGTGCGTTTAGACGCTTAGAGGGGGTGCTTGTTGACGTGGCATCTTCGATTCCGACAAAAGAGCCACACAAACACACACGAGCGCGAACAAGGCCACGGAGAATCGATGTAACAAAAAAACACGCACAACTTGGTGATTCAGGCAAGAAACAAACAAACCGCGAAGGCAGCATGTGGGATAACTGGCCCTCCCAAACTCTCGGTCGATGTGTCAATGTCAAAACAGGGCTGGCATTTACACGTCAGAGGTTGAACGAAAATAGTGTAAAAGCCTAGTTTTCGCCAGCCACATTTTGCGCCTATTACAGCATCCATTCTCAGAGTTATTAACTGAAGGATGGCGGAGTTTCACCCTGAACTTACTCACTCCAGGGCACCAGAATGGTTACTCACGATAGTTTTCAATTATTACGTGCTTCTATACAGCCATCAAGTCATCAGTAGAGCACAGGTCTGCCTGGACGAACCGGTTTTGTTGAGTTTTCAAGGTGTTTCCATTATTGTGTCCAACTCCAACTTTTACCGTAGTTGCAAACGACTTATCGACTTCTGGTTTCTATTACCTCCAAGAAATATCATCGAGATTGCCCCTAGGAACTAAACTGCGACATCTGGTGATGAAACTTGGGTGATCCTGAGTTGCACTCACGTGGAGCCGGTTCAAATCGACTCGGTTTACAGAAACGCAATTTAGAGGAGGTGGAGTAGATGAGGCCCTATTTTAAGTTTATTAAACATGCATTGGCACAGAAGGCCGCCCACACACACCGCACTATAAACACACTGCACCCACGCAAAAAGCGCGAGGCTTTGTCTTTTCTCGTGCTACTGACAGGCAGTATCGATTGAGGCCAAAGACTACAGCCACAAGAATGCACTCTTGGAGGGGCAGACTGACTCTGGGGCGTTTGCAACACCACTCCGGGAATCAGCTTCACGCCTGAGTGGATAAAATTTTATATCCCCGAGGAATAGGGAGGCCTCTGTGGCTACTTAGAAAGCCGTCAGATGCGTTTCACACACTAGGCAATACAGACGTGCAGTCTTCCCTCCTCCTCGGTGAAATTTGACGAGAGAAAATTGTGGGACGCACCGTCGTTGTTTGAGAGTGTAGGGTTTAGGGGATCCTATGGCGGTGTTCTGGGCGTTTTCGGTGAGAATGTCGGCCTGAGAGAGGGAGATGGAGACGTAGCCCAAGAAGTCGTCGCGAGTGATGCGGTTTTCGTCGAAGAGCTCGAAGATGAGGCGGTTGAATTCGGGGTTGACTCGAAAGTAGAATTCCTCGTTCCACTCGGGGTTGAGATTGCGTTTGATGGTTCGGGTGCGCACTGCGGTGCCGATGCAGACAGCCTGGCGGACGTCACGGTAGAGCATGATCCGGCAGTAGGGATCGCTCGTCCCGAAGATATCCTTCCGCATTAGAGAAACCCCGCGGGCAATGTTGACCCTCAACAACTTGTGGCCAGGAAGACACTGAAAAATAAACGCGGATTCATAATTCGATCAAAGAAACTAACCCGAAGAAACGTGAGAACATTATAGTCAAAAAACATTTAACTTGGAATCTAATATTATTTCCTACAACTTGATTAATTGATACGATTCTACACGACACACTACCCTGGAGTGTGAATTGAAATCAAGAAAAATTATCACGAAATGCATGACTTACTTTTTCAAAGGGTATACCGTGTACGGACCTATGCGTCACTACAGGTACATTTAGAGACATTTATGCATTAGAGAACCTCAAGAAGGTGGATTTTAAACGAGGTGGTAACAAACGCGTAAGGACAAACAAATATTACTGTAACAATCATATGTAGAATCAAATAATTTTTCCGGCATTATGTGAAAAAATATAACAATATACCTGCCGTAAATTGTAATTTTGAGGACAAGTGCAAGTTTAGGTCATGTAGATAATAAATTTCTTAAATTTGTTTATATATCCTTTAAAAATCCAAGCATCACTTATTTCGGAAATTTTTGAGTTATTTTTCATACTTTTATTGTAAAAGGAGGGTTTGAGTCCCTTTTGTTGAAGCGATTAAAATCAAGACAAAGTCAAGTGGACATTTCTCGTGTTCTGGTTAACACTTATTGTAAGATTCCACTCCTAATTATAGGATCATGGATTCAAAAAATATGTTTGAAGCCACAAACCCGTTAAGTTGTCGTTAATTACTAACGCGAATCAATATTACATTGTTGTTTTTTAGTATCTTACCTATATCCTTCGATGGGTTCGAAAGCTATTTTGTCCTGTTTCTGTTGGAGCACTAATGGCGGAGATTTTCGACAATCTTAATGCGAAATTTTATGTTCATTAATTCATTTGATTCGATGAAGAGGCATTGCCTGATCCCGGAAAATGGTAATAATTTCCTTCAACTATGAATTAGTGAATGTCAATTTTTTGGACATTTATTCAGAGTCCAATTTCGTGACTAATGTCGTCTTCAAAATAACACTTTCCAAAATAATATTTTTCCTTTTTGGCGCATTAATTATCTCCATGAAATGATACAACAGACTATTGTATCTGCATTAGAATTATTGTGTGTGCAACAAGGGTACATTATCAGTTGTTCGCCCCATTTCGTATTTTGCTTGTGAATTTATATAGAGATATGGACTTCAGTATCCACTTAATTATTTTTTCCAATGAAAAAAGTCTGGCATTTAGTATAACTCTTAAATTCTGTTTTTGCTTCTATACATATTATAGTGCGACTGCACTTGTACCAGATTCTAATAAAAACATTTCTTTTTCGTTGACAAAATCGAGCATCTTACGACTACGACTACTATTATCCATTATATGACAATGGATTTGCAACTGAAAACAGAGTTTCAATTATTAAAAATGACTAAGTGATTAATCATCGTAAATTAGATGGTAGATGTATAAATTCATTTAGAAAATACGTAGATCAGATATCTTTCATAGTACAATGAACGAGAAAAGATGGCAAAGACCATGATATTCCGGAAAAGGGACTTGGAATTAAATAAAAATCCCAACCTACAATTTTTGTTTCTAGGCGATGAGAAAAGCGACCTAGGTCTGCTTATTTCTAATTACCCAACAAGGAGTTATTTCCGCGATACAAAATCTGTTCTTAACTTGTATTTACTGGTTTATTATTGAAAAGAAGAGAAGAGAGTTCGGGGAACAAACAAATTCACTAGTGCTCGACAGGCGTGGATTGAATCGAGAGTGGCTTTGTTTGATTCGTCCTTTTAGGTGGCAGGCAAAAATAGCCGTAGTAATGACCGAATCTCCTACACGTCAACTGCGGGCAACAGAGGCTATGCCAGGGTTTGCACACCTCGTTTTCATCCAAGCACTGAGAAAAACAGGCATCTGCTCCATCTGTACTCAAGGAATCCGAAATTCAAAGCTTTTATCTTTGACATTTTGCTTAAAATATTCACTTAAAGGCGCGCTTATCACGGCGCCATAAATTGCCTCGTAATTAATAAATTCTTACCAAATTTGAGTTTTGTTTGTAGCACAATTAAAGCAAATACCGTGACAAGCATGTTCATATTTGCGGGGTTTTTTTGCAATAAGCACCCGATTCAAATAGTGCAAATGCTCTGATCTCATGAAACATTGCGATCGCATTGGCGCAGATATACCATTGGCCAGTGGGATAGAGTTTGCTCTGCTATTGGTCGATTTATGTAACAGTTGCTTGATTGTAAATTTTAATTCTGTCAACTTGTAGAAAGGTTTCAGAAGAAATCTACCTCAGAATTACAAGTTAAAAAGGAGCTCTGAGCTATGGAGCAGAAACGTCTTGCTTCGATCGTGGTTTCAAATACTGTTTCTGTCGATCTCACGTAACACTGCGATCTCATTGGTTCTGGAATCCAATTAATCGATATTCCACTTGATAGGTACTCTCCTATTGGCTAATTTTTAAATCTACTTTCTGATATTTTTAGATATTCCTTTGGTTAATTTATGATGGAAAATTTCCTGCAAAAGCACCCATTGTAGTTGTTGGCAACTTGCTCCAACATCAAACACCCCAAAATTGCTAGCTACGGCGGTAATTGCGAGCCACAGAAAGCTGCTATTTCATATCTTCGACTCAAATTATGCAGCTGCCTTGGTCCGATATAGCCTTGTGTTCTCATTTGCTGGGGCACTAACCGTGTTTTTTTCTCCTTCAAACCGCCAGCGAAACCCCACAAAATGCCTGTTTTAGCTGATTTTAGCATTCCAACCGAGCTCAAGACGGAGAGAGAAAGTGAATTCAGTTCTTTTTCACTGGATAAAATGGCCGAGAGCACATGTTATTATCGTGTTGTACTTTCATCATCAGCAAAATTGAAGTAGAAGTAGTACTACTAACATTAGTAGGAGTAAGAGAAGTAGTGACATATTCGCAGGCAGCATGACACGATAGTAAGACAGACAGACAGGGAGCAAAACGGTGTAAAAGATCACACGATGGAAGGAAGAACGGGGAAGGCGGGCAGACAGGCATTACTCGGAAAATCAATGAGACACGCACACAGGGATGGCGACACATTAGGCTGAGAGAGCGCAAGACGCAATTCAACTGTACACGGAAGAGGGATGGAGGGAGATATGGAGATAACTATACACATCCACGGGGAGTAAAACGCCGCCTTCGTTACTCATCACCGCCGCCAGCAGAAGCGGACTTGGCCGAGAGATCGATCACCCTCTCGGGATCCTCAAACACCCGTTTCTTGGGGCTCCGCTTCCGCCGTCGAGAACCGGAGACGGCCGGAGCTACCGTCGGCGTCTGCACGATAGCAGGTGCGGCGGCGGCGGTGGCGGTGGTGACGACAGTGGCAGCTGCAGCTGCGGTGGCGGTCGTGGAGGCGTTCTGCGAGACCACCTCGCCCCCAGAAACCTCCGAGAAGCCCGAGTTCGAGTTCTCCGAGGCGCTGCTGATTGGCTGGTAGCGCTCGTCGCTCTCGTAATCCACCAACGGCGCCTCCTGCCGCTCCTGTTTCACCGGCCCACTGTCCTCCAACACCCGGGGAGGTGGGGACTCCTTGTGGACTTCTAATTCGTCCGGGTGGGAGGTTGGAGCTGCTTCTTGGGGCTCAGAAGCAGGAGGGAGCTCCGTGAGGGAACCACTCTCCTCCTGCATGAAGTCCGACGATTCCTCGAAGCAGACGTGTGGAACCCTGACGGCAGCGGATGCCTCGAGGGTGCTCGGGGGAGGGTTGGCCTCTATCCGGTGAAGCGGCGCCTCGGGAACAGTCTCGACAACGGGAATCACTTCATTCTCCTCATCGGGGCAGTCGGCAACTTCATCCTCCCAGAGGTTCGTCGACTGGGCGTCCACATTGAGCAGAGCCACGGCTGAGTCGACAGCGGTTGAAAGGGGGTCCCCTTCGCCTTCCACCAGTCTGGCGGTTTGAGGAGACAAAGAGGCGGGGCCGGCGACGTCGTCGTCCTGTTCCTCCAGTTCCTCACAGGGCTCAATCTCCACCTCCGTGGGCTGGATTAGCGCCGCCGGGGCTTCCGCCTCCGGACTCCTCCCAGCAGACACATCCCCCACCACCTCCTCCTCCTCAGCCTCGTTGGTCGAGAACGTTTTCTTTGGTTTCCTGCCGCGTTTCTTAGGACTGGTGGAAACCATTTGCGCCTGTAGCTCCTCAAAGTTGACCTGCTTTACCACCGGCTGCTGCGGCGGTGAGGCAGCCACTGGTCTCCCCCTTCGCCTCGGGACAGGCGGCGGCGGTGTTAGGGACTCAGACAGCCTCTTCGGAGCCGCGGACTTCCTGCTCCCGTGGACAAACAGAGCTCCCTCCTCAGTCGTGGTCTTGGGGACATCCTTGCCCACCAGGGAGGGGAGGAGCTCAGAGAGACGTCGGCTGCGTCGACGCCTTTTCGGCGCCTCGGGCTCTTCTCTCGGCGGAGGCGGGGCGAAGAGCTGGCCGGGCTCCACACCGATCGATACAACGCGGCCGAAGGGCGTCGCGGCGTCCCGATGCCGCAGCGCCTCCCGACTCCACGTCCGCGTGATGGGCGCACGCAGGGGCGAGTTCTCGGGGTGGCGCAGGAAGTAGTAGGGCTTCGTGATGACCTTCAGGTAGCCCGGCGCGATGTCCTTCAGTACGTTCTCCGGCCTCTCCAGCAGGCGCTCGCACATGAAAACCAGCGGGTGAGCGGTCGGAGGTCGATCAGCAGCACCCCAAGTGGAACCACTAGGGATGAGGAGGGCGGGGAGATCGGCCAGACGACCCAGACGGAAGGTGGGCGGGGAGAGGACACAACAGCGGCCTCGCAGCGCCTCGAGGGGCAGGACCACGCGACTGGCCTCGTCGTAGACCACCTCCCGCTCATGCCACACCTCCTCTACCGCGGCCAGCGCCTCCGGGAGGTCGTAGGGTCGAAGAAAGGCCCCACCAACCATCCAGGCTCGGCCGGTGGCGTCACGCGAGAGGGAGTAGATCCTCAGCACCACGGCGTCCGCGGCAGAGGCGATGACCTCGCCACAGAGGCTCTGGGCGCCCCTCTCCTCATTGGCGGAGGTGGCGGAGAGGTAGTCGCTGCGGTGGACGAGCGCGTACTCATCGATAAGGTACTGATCCTCCTGCGTGCCCAAGGACCAGTACTTGAACTCCCCACCGGCCTGAGGCTCAAAGACCGCGGCGACGTCGTGTTTCTCGAGGGCCTTGGCCAGGCTCTGAGGGTAGTCGCGGGTGAGCCCGTCCAGGTGGAGACAGGAGGGACAGAAGTAGACGGGGGGCCTCTCCAGTTGTTGGTAGTGGAGGTGAGAGAGATCGTGGCCCGCGGCGGCGAGAGCGGAGAGCATGGCGGAGCGACAACGGGAGGGGAAGATGGAGGAGGAGGAGGTGGGTATGGTGTGGGCCCAGGGGCCAGCGAGACGGGGGTTGAGGGCGAGTGCGAGAGCCCACCACACACAGGGCAAGTGCTGGCGTGTGGAACAGGCGGTGCAGCGCACCATCACGTGACCCGCCTCCACACGAAAGCCGCACAGACACCGGATAGCCTCGCAGCCGCGCTCCAAGCCGGCGCGGTCCACCTTCTTCCGCAGCGCCGCCAACGCCGCCGCAGCCGACACCGTCATCGAAGCCTCCGCCTTCTGTTCGCTTTCCTGCTGCTGCTCCCTCTGGAAAGCACAAAGGGGGACGTTAGTGTGCTGGCTCTCCTGGACAAACAACCAAAAACCACCATCCAGGACATAGGATGGAGGAACCAACTCACCCTGAGTTGGCTGTAGAGGCTGCGCACATGCTGCAGCTGCCTGCCCACCCAACTCTTGCGTCCAGCATAGGCTTCCCACATGCGCAACAGCATCTCCACCAGGGGGTCCAGCACCGCGCCCTCCTGCGGCTGCAGCCTGCCCCGCTCCAGCGCCGCCGTGACGTCCAACAGACACAGCGGCGGCCACTGACCTTCCCCTCCGGGCTCGAAGGGCGGGGGAGGAGAAGCGCCCTCCTCTGACATCAGAACGACGTCCGGCGCAACAGTGGCGAGGATGCGGGTCTGGAGGCGGCGACAGGCCTCCTGTTCGACGATGCCCTCAAAGGAGGAGAGGAGACCGGCGGAGCAGATGAAGCGGTAGAAGTCGGGTAGGCGCAAGGGGTGCGGCGGGGTGAGGAAGGGAGCGGCCTGCCGGGTGCCAGGGTCCTCGAGGTCGGGCGTATCGATCAGACGAGTGAGGAGACGGCGGAGGGGCGGGACTTCGGTGGCGGTCTCTTCTGGACAGGTAGTCGTCGAGAGAGGGAAGAAGGCCGTAGCGGAGGGCAGAGGGGCGAGGGGACCGGACGCCAGCAGCGCCTGGGTGGTGGAGGGACCCCCTGGGAAGCCCTGGCCCGGACCCCCGGGGTGCATGTTGCCTTGGCGACCGCGCTGGAAGGCGTGGTGAGTGCGCAGCAGGAAGAGACGCAGCTGCCGACTGGCGTGCACCAAGACGCTCTGCTCGTTCTGGTGGTAAGAAAAAGGTAGAATCAACAAAATCAATGCAAAGTACCCCAAAATGGCACCTCAAAGAGACGCTGCCACCGAGATCTACCAGAAGTAACCCAGACGGTTTCGACTTAAAGGCCACTCACCTCGACATCAGCACGAGCAGAGGGCTCCAGACTGCGTTTCTTTAACGGCGGCGATGAAGCAGTAGCAGCAGCGACGGCGACAGCGTTGTCGCCAGGAGCAATCAGATTCGAGGGCGGCCTGCCCCGCTTGCCCTTACGTGGCCGCTGCTTCTCAACAGCAGCAGCCGTCGTCGTCGTCTGCGTTGCCTGTGGCGGAGTCGTAGCAGCTGCCTCTCCACCGGACTCTGGACTCACCATCGAGGGCGGTTTCAGCTCGATAAAGATGTCCGCCGCCCTACACGGGGACACACAAGGTGACAGTAAGATTCTAGGCTCTTTGGGTGGAAACAACGAGGTGCTGCCAGGAAGAAAGCGACTCACATCTGCTCAGCGGACTTCACGACCTGCACCGACTCCGCACCACCCACAGGAAGCGGGGCCTTGGGGTGCTTGGGGGGGCGTCCCCGGGGCTTGGGCGGGGTGCCCTGCGGTGAGCCGGCGGCGGCGTTGGCGGCGGAGCGCTTGGGTTTGCGTCCGCGGCGCGCCGGCTGGTGGTGGCTCGGGGGCGACGACGACGACGTCGATGTCTGCGCCGCTGCCGCCGCCGCCGCCGACTCGTCCTTCTTTATCACAGCGGTGGTGCTCTCGTCCTCCAAGAGTAGCACTGTCGCTGTCTCGTTGAGGTCCGAGGCCACCATACTCGCGAAACCAACGTCCGCTGCCTGGAGAGAGAGAGAGAACGAGCGCGACATTCAATAAACGGCCTGGAAAGTCGTCCAACCACCTCTCTGCCTTCACTTACCTCGCGTTTCGGACGCCCGCAGGTGGGAGACGCGGCCTTCTTGCTTGGTCGACCTGTAAAGAGGCATTCATTAGCCTTCACTTCCACTCCCAGGGGGGCTTCAAGGAGGCAAACGCACCTCTAGAGCGGCGTTTCTCGCCACCGGTCTCCCCGTCAGTGCCTGCGTTGCCGGGATGCACCTCTGTGGCCGCCTCAGGAGCACCAGCGGCAGTGGCGGGAGGGGGCAGAGACTCCTCGTCACCACTACTGCTGAGACCTTTGTACCGCTTGCGCGGCGGCAGAAGCTGGTTCTGCTGAGCCGGGCTGGGGCCCTCCGCCTCGCTCTGCTGGTGTTGAAGTACAGGAGAGGCGGTGGAGGGCTTGTCGCGGTCCTCGAGGGCCCCAGAGAGGTCCTGTTCCACCGTCGCCTGGCGCTTTCGTCCACCGCGACTGCCTCCACCTACGCCCGCTCGACCACCGCCGAGCGGTGGCACCTGCGGAGGCAAGAGAAGTGCTCGTGTCAGCCTAACTGGTACTGTCGCCAGATCAAGGCGATAATTAGAGTCTAGACAGTGGGGACGTCTTCTTAGAACCTTTAACCGAAGCGAAGCGAGCACAGAGCCACGATAGAGCAAAAATGGAGGTGAAGAGTGTTTTACAAAACTTAACAAGCGCCAAGGGTAGATCAAGAACTGATAGAGCCATTCGTGAGGAGCTGCCTAGAAGCACACACCACTCGAAGGGCTAGACGAGAAGACCTCTAGAGAGGGGAGGAGAGATGGAGGGAAGCGGTTAGAACCTAGGCAGGTGAGTAAGTGCTGCGGGGGAGGGGGGAGGGGGGACGCACCCCTTTGGCGGCGTTGGCGGAGCCACTGTCCGAGGTGATGGAGGCGGGGGAACGGTGGGTGCGTGCTCGGGTGGTACGCGTGAGCTCCTCCGCCTCGGGCAGGATCTGCAGCGACAGCGGCGACGCTTCCCCCGCTGACACCGCCCCCGCAGCAGCTGATTCACTCCCATTCCCTCCCGACTCCTAGGAGGAGAAGGGGATCAACACCTCGCTTTCGCCACCCACATCAAAAGACGAAGAATATGCACTTACGGCCTTCATCATGGCGTCCCAGGTGACGAGGCCCTTGAGCTCCCTCGGAGTGGCGGTGAAGGGACGCCGAGAAGTCTTGTTTGGCGCCGTTTTCACCGAAGGCTGAGCAGTCAGAGGCAGAACCTCCCCTCCATCTCCCGATGCCGATAGCGGCTGAGGCGGAGGGGAAAGAGGAGGCGCAGCAGATTTGGGCGGCCTGCCACGACCCCGCTTGCTCGGCGTAAGCGGAACCGGTGTTGTTGTCGATGTCTGTGGCGCTGGGGCCTCGTGAGAGAAACCGTTCGACTCAGCGGGGGCAGCCAAGCTTGGGAAGAGGAGGGAGAGGGAAGCGGGCTCGTAGAGCCGCAGGAGGTTCGGCGAGTGGTGTAGATGCTTCACCACGGCGTCCTGCAACACAATAAAAAGGCAGTTAGGAGGAGGATTTCACCAGGCAACCGCCAGACGGTGCTGCCTACCAGGTAGCGGCGGACGACCCTGGGCCGCAGGAGACTGAGCTCAGAGGTCGGAGGCTTCGGTTGACAGGGGAGGCCCTTGTGGGGCAACACGAGGGGAGCGAGAGCGGCTATGCAGGGGAGTTTCGGCGGTGGAGGCGGTGACTTGGGAGCATGGCTGGGCGGTCTTCCACGTCTCCGACCAACCGGCGACCGCGGTTGTGGCGGCGGAGGAGGTGGTGGAAACAGCTGGGAGGGGTCGGCAGCCAATGGAATCGGTTTGAGGTGGAACGGCGCCACGCAACAGGTGGCCTGGAAGACCTCGGAGAGTTCGTTGCCAATGGCGACGAAGGACTCATCCACAGCGGCTCGGGAGCGGCGGTTGGACTTGATGAGGGCCTTCCGCTGGCGTTTAGAGAGTTTCCGGGGTGAGAGAAGCGCAGCTTGCAGGCTGTCTTGCGCCGGTGGCTCGGCTAGAATGAGACTCGACTTAGGTACGCACGATATGGGTCTATTGTGGAGGGGGGCAGAAGCTACTACATACCAGCTTGCAGGGAAACAGGCTGAGTGGAGTTTGCGTTTCCCTGGTATCCATCGTGATCGCTGCTAGAAGTGCGAGAGTGTTCCGGCGAGAGCGAATGATTGTGGTTATCGTGAGAGGGGAGAGACGATGAGACTGAAGACACAGGTAGAGGAGGTGGAGGGTGGCTAGAAACGGTGGCGGTGGAAGCAGGTGACTTAGAAGGCGGTCGGCCGCGTTTCCCAGGAGTTCCTGACTTTTTGGGCGTCGGAGGTTGGCTACTGCCGCCACTACTACCACGTCGTCGGGACTTTTTCGGACGCATTCAATAGACACTCCTAGCGTCGCAACTATTTACTTTACTATTAATCTAAGCCACATGAAATATTAAAAATTATTATCAAAAGTTATTTAGAGGGAACTTGAGAAAATTAATAAAGTTATATTAATGCAACATATCGCACTAACAGTTATAGGAATATTCAATAAAAGTGCCATGCATTAAGCTAAAAAGACTTAAGACCCACTATGCGCCGTGAGTACACTGCATGAAAACATATACAAAAATAATAAGCAATTGACCTAAAAATTACCAAATAAATTTCGCTCTAAAAAACCCGCAGCCAATCGCGCGCTCAAACATGTAATCAAATAGGTTAAACACGAATGGTTTTAATTGTGCAAAGCTATACTTTTCAATGGAGTAGCCTCAAATTTATACTTCTTTTTTGCATTCAAAATATTTGCTATTTATAAATATCTTTTTAGATTTATTTGTTGTGGGTGTTCATCCTCTTTTAGATAAAAACAGCAATTGGCTTCGCGTAATATATTCCAAACCACACCCTAGTTGATACACTCACCTTCAATTTATGACATTATTGACATTGCCTAATACCATTGCTGCAGCTTGGTTGGTTTAGCAGTATAATGCATTTTGATATTTAACAAAGAGACCACGAGTGCAACTAACAATACTGAACGACTGTTTACTCTATAAATGGCATGCCTAGAAGGTTCAACCAAGTCCAGCATTGAAAAAATCTAACCAGACGGCACAGAGAATGGCTCGATACGCATACCACGCAACCGAGAAAAGCTTGATCTTGCCCCAGCTCCGCCATTGTCGGAAAGGAACCCAATCCCGGTAGTGATGAACCCTCCACATCCCGAAAATCAATGCCTACCGCAGCGATGGTATAAACGTGCAGGAGTAAACCCGAGGAGAAGCACCCGGTTTGATCCGTTTTCCAGGCATTTATTAAACAATTAATTTTTTGTTTCCAAATACAATAAACCACTACCAGCAGCACAAATACACACGATCCAGTCTCTGTCTGTATAAGGACGCGCCTAGTACAGTAGCAGCGGGGCGGGAAGTTTCGCTCTCTACAGGGCTAGTTTTCATCCATCTCGTCCAAAAACGCCTCAAACCGGGCCTCCGTCGCTTCACTGACCCTGGGGATCTTTCGAGGGCTCCGAAAGGCCTTTCTAATGCGGTTGCGGCGATTTCGTTGGCGACGTCGCTCAGCATTCAGGTGGAACTGCCACTTAGCCCTGGTTCGCGGACTGCTGTCGCGGCCATGGGGAGTGTCTGACAGTGCCGCCACCTCGGGGTCGTGTTCGCCGAAGGAGAGAAGTCGAGGCAGACGTTTGCCCGACCAGTACTCCTCCTGGAGCCGCTGATTGGTCGCCCTGGTTCCGACCAACGAGGTGCGACGACGCTTGTTCGGCGGGGGACTCTCGGGTATCGTCTCTAGGCCGCGGTATCGATCCGGTGAGACATAGTCCGATTTTAGCCAGCTCACACTTTCGCCCGGTGCGGTGGATTCCGGGACTGGTTGCTGAGCAGTGGGTTTAGACGTCGCATCATGTCGACGCCGGGACACAAGAGACTTTCGACGGACGCGCTGAAAGGAATACGAAGAATGCGATGATGGCAAGTCGAGCGGTTGAGGGGGGAGGCAAGAATACCACTGAGGACGCACTCGTGGGGTTGAGACCTCGTCGGGGAAAGCGTGACCTTCGTCTTCGACGCCGGAGGTCCGAATAGTCACAGATTTGCGTCTCGAGGCGGCATCACCTCCTGTTGGCTGATCCAACACGGTAGCGGAGGAAGGAAACTCACAAGTTCGGAGGCTAATCGGGGTAAGTGTCGGCAGGATGGCTGGAAGGGTCTGGCAGGTGATACAAAAACAGCGTTTCAATGGAAGAACAAAAATACACCGGGAGCAAGCTCCTTGGGTGGAAGGGAAAGCCTCAGTTCTGCTCATAAGAGCTTCTTGGAGCTTACACTTTTCGAGGTGAAAGCCTCACCCGAGTCGGAATCCCGAGAATCTTCTAGAGAAAGAGGAGAGTGTGAAGACAATAGTGAGTATGACGTGGAATAACCCGATTTGCTTACGAGAAGGCTTCCGGGGCTCTACAAAGATCATGGAAAGACACACGAGGATCCCGATATATCGGCATCAATGCAGCATCGGCTTCAACTTACTTGCAGAGGGAAATGGAGAAGAAGCGATGGCGGATTTGCGACGAAGACCCGAGACAGTGGTGCGCGCAGTTAAGCTCGGCTAAATAACATAAATACACTATTTCATCTAATTTTTTAAGGTGATAATAACTGAAACGATTGTTGTAACTACTACGAGGCCAAAAACTGGGCTTTGTCGTCTACATCAAGCTCTAAACACTACCCAATATTGCAAAATTTGAGCTAAATATGCTGTGTTTCCACAGAGGCAACTCACATCATCGGAATTCATCGCTGACGAAGAACCCAGAACGTCTAGGGACGCAAAAACCGGGCTTATTAAACCAGCTTTCGCTTGATAAAATGACAAATTAAAAGCACTTACTCAGAGGACGAGAGGTGGGACCGAAGGATTTCCTACCGGGTTTGATAATGGGAGGTACACCCTCGGGAATTTCGTCTGATGAAGCGATCAAGGAAGAACGCCTAGGGACTGGTTTTCTGTTTTCCCCTATTTGGATACAAAGATAAGGAATTGAGGCTTTAAAATGTAGAGAAAATTTCTAAAAAAGACACCTACATGGTTTCGGAAAGCGGGTAGTGAAAAATTTACGACGAACACTCAGAGGAGTAAGGGTAGTAGTGGGATCGAGTGCCTGAAACACGTTCACACCAAGTAAATACATACTGGAGAATTCTATAATCAGTTTAAAATAGTAATAGCAAGCTGGATCTAGCTACTGACGGGAACTTCGACAGAATCACCCTGACTAACAACACTTGAGCGGCGCCTAGAGCTACTTGATGGCAAACTTTCGTCATTTACTGCTGAGAACATTAAAGAAAATAAGTTACGGAAAAATATTCGTAATTAAGTAAAAAGAATGAAACCAACTGCTGCTATTGACGCTTCTCAGTGAAATCCGAGCTGATCGACGTAGGGTTGGATTCGATCCGAACTTAATTTCGACGTTTGGGCTACGCCCTAATCAAAAATGAGATTAAACGAGCTAGAAAAAGATAACCTTCTCGATCATCTTCTGCATTTGTACTATGAGAACTCATTCCCTCTAAATACGTCAAAAAGGGATTCAAATCTAATGTAGGCGCACAACGCTAGATGTATAATCAAATCACCTTGCATAAATCGGCTCACTGAACAATACCTCGATATTATAAATTTATGACAAAGTTACATTTTAAATTACATTTTTTGCGCTATTCTGAAATTTCACAGAAGCGCAGTTCTACCTAAGGTTAAAAGCTAAGAGCCAAACAAAACACGACTCTCCATTAAAATTGAAGTAAATCATTCGGCATAGCCGTAAATGCAAATAAATGGGAGTTTTTTTTGTTAGGGGAAATACAGCCTTTTTGCTTAGACAAAGGAATTCTCAAACTTATAAGAGAAGATGTTAACATCGGTTATCAATGGAAGGAGATATCACGCAATACCTAATACTAATTCATCTTGATGGCATTTTAAAGAGTGTCTTCAAATGTATCTAGGTATTTAATTACATTTTTCTCAGAAAATCAACTTACATATCAACTTGCTTTTCAGGACATGATCAGTAGCGAAATTACGTCATCCTGTCCCCTTTCAAAGAAATGTCTTAATTGCACTGTGAAAAATTATCTAGGTTCTTGTTTGTTTTTTCATTACCAATTTCATCCATAGTATCTGATCAATAGCACGTAAAGTTATATGTTATAAATCGCGATAACCTGAAGATTTCGAGTGCGGGCACTTATGTTTTGAAAATTTTTGAAACTGTTTTTTAAGTGGTTAAAGAAAGAGTTACTAAAGAAGGAAAACAAAACTGGCACCAAATGTTAGAAATTCGGGCAGGTCGAATTAAGGTTTTCGGAACAATCTGATCAAATATCTATGATGATAATTGTATATTATTCAAATTCGCAGGGACAAAACATTTTAAGAAGCGAAAATATACACTTTGGAAATTTTTTTCTTCTTTCCAACATTACCAATAGTTCATTGAGAAGAAATAGTTCCAAACTATCAGCTCAAACAATCACCACGCTGAGCTCTTTAAACTTAATTAAAAACTTAACGTTCAAGAGAACACTACTATATTAAATAGGGAGAAAATATGCCTAACCAATCCCCTGAAGCGCAGTTTTAATTGGTTGGTCACAAGGCCATCTTTCACAGGTTAACCCTTCTATACAATACTCGTGATATCTGCTTCTTTGATGTTATTATCGTCGTTCACTTTTACTTCTGATATGAAGTTCGGTAAGTTGATGGTCTTTTTTCGTGCAATTTTTGATATTTAAAGGTTTACGCAAATTAATTCAGTGTTTTTACGGTTCTTTTTTATAAATGTGTTAATAAAATTTATTCATTTCTAATTAGTGTCCTTAAATGTTGGTTACTATTTGATTTGACACTGTTCTACGAGTCGCGATTTATTTTACTCTCTTTTCATCCAGTTTTTTATGTTCCATTAATTTGGTGTCTTTAGATCGTGGAAAAACTAACCTAAATTGATTGTAATTCCGGAATGCATTTTAAAACTGGCTTACAGCCGTATGCTGGTTTTTTGAGTCCTGTATTTTAATTCCTTTTTAATGGCATGTTTTTCGCTGACACCAGAACTCGACGTCACTATCACGTCCCTGGGGTCATTAGTGGTTTCTAGTTGTGAAGCTTTTACTTCTCCTTAAAGCGGGTAAATTTCCACATCGTACCTCGAATGAGTCACCCCCTCCCTCTCAGGTTTCACCTAGTCTACATTTCAACCCTCCAACTCTCTTGGCCATCACCATCAAAAGCCGCAATTTTAATTCGATTGTCAAAATATATTAAGCAGGTTATCAGATTTTCCAACGTGTGGTTCACCATCTTTCCCCAGTCACCGGAGTCAGCGTCAGTCCTCTCTCGTGCGTCCGCGCCACCGCGTGCGCACGTTCACCTCTCCACTGCGTGCTGCTATTGGCCGAGCCAAAATCAATAGCTGCTAACCTCGGCGCTTCGGCCAATAGGCGCGCGCCAGCCAGTGCAAGCTGCCACCCTATTGGCCGGTGGCCGATGACTCAGTTGCGCTGATAGGAAATTTAGCCCTTGGGCGCTGCTTCTGTTGCCGCTACTGCTGCTGCCGCTGGTGTTTTATTATCATCATCTTCCACGCCGCGATTTTGCCGCTGGGTGTCTGAGTGTCCTCTTTTTGTGCGCGGCATTAATGTGGCACCGGCGCTCACCCCGCTCTCCCTCGTGTTTTCATTCACACTCGGTTAATTAATCTCGCTACTCGTGTTTATCGAGCTCAGGTCGGGTTGTGATGTGATTTTGGGTCTCTTATGCTACCTAGAAATTTAGCTCGCTGGTTAATTAGGCAAACAACAACCAATTGTGCCTTTTTCCGATGAATTTGTCCGTCAAGGTATATTTCTAGTAATTACCAGGCCGAGGACAAATGTATTTTGAAGCATAGGATGTTTTTTTGGGGGTTTCAATAAGTCCTTTCCGAGAATATCCAAGCCCGCTTGGGATATTCTTCAAATTTCCCATCCTTTTTCCTTCGCCTAGATGTGGGAGTTATCAAAACTACCATCGATAAATCCCCATAAAATTCCAATCCTCAGGCCATATTCAAACGCACGTGTCCTCGAAAGGCCGGTGGTAGATTTGGATATCTTCCTATGTATCTTAGCTTTGGAATGGAGTTTCTTCGTCCAGACTTATCTAATTCGGTACTTTGTGGGTTTGTGGCCAAGAAAATCCGATTCTTAGGGTCTGTCAGAACTGCCATCGACAAATTTACCCAGTACCCCAATCCCACGTCAATAAAAAACGCCTTTTAATGCGTTGATGGAGGTATTGCAGTCTAGCAATGGTCTTTTCGATGCACAAACAGATACGGAACCCACTCCGGTTGCCAGGGTCGCAACTTTGGCCTTTCTGGGACCCCAGTTTGACAAGACTGACATTTATAACCCTCTTCCTCGGGTGTAAATGTCGTGGGAGGTGAAATTGCTTGTTTAAAGTCGCCTTTTCTGTGGTGACTCATACCGAGGTAGAAAAGCCCTCTCAGTTGACCTTGAGAGACCACTTTCCACTAGCTGGGTCCAGCCATCTGAGCTGGTTCATTTCAGCTTCTCAAGTTGGTCAACTCCAGCCAAGTCTGCCTGCGCTCATTTGCATAGCCGGCTGGTTAATGTGGAATTCATGGGAATCTGCATCTGTGGCCTTTAGAGAGAAGTCGTCTCTCCTATCTTCTTTGAAGTCTCTCGCACATGAGCCATCTTCTTCATCGTTTGGCTGGCGTGAATTCACGCTCCGATAAGGTCAAACGCGAGGTAGTGTGACCCCGGGGCTGCGTATTTAGCTCCCGTGACAATTCGTCTTGCCGAATTGTTGCTGACTCAGCATCCAGACTGACGAAGGAACATAAACCCTCGAGTCCTAGTGGGCCTAATGATTTTTTTTCTCCTTCTACTGGTTTTATGAACCTCGGTAGGGTGACTCAACCACGAGTGGCCTTTGGCCAAGGCTCAGAAGCGATAAGATCACTTTCACAATGCCTCGGTTTTGTCGCCTGTCTATTAGTCGGTAGCTCTCAAAATAAAGCACACGTACTTTAACGAGGTTCTTATTGTTTACTCCTACGGTTTCAAGAAAGCGAAAAAGCCGTGTGTGTGTGTGTGTAACTGCCTATGACTTTTTTGGTCCACTGTGTTTACTCTGAGGGAGGAGGTATTTGCGTTACCACGACAATACTGCCACACAAATTATTTGCATATTTTGTCTGTGCTTTCACTACCACCCACTTACAGTCTGAAGGAAAGAGTGCGTCGTCGAATCAAAGCACAATGACGTCATCGCCGTCAGAACCTGCATTTCTTTGTCTCCTGCTACTGTCGCTGCTGCTTCAGGGCGTCGTCACATCCACCCAGGATGCCAAAATCCGCAGTGAGTTACCTCCGCCTTGCTACTTAAATCGCCATTTCAGTAGCACTGTGTGAAATTTGGTTATGACCTCTAGTGACCCTGTAAATCACGCTTGACCTTAAATGCCCTTACGACTGCCTTCGGCCTTTTTTATCGCCTCTGTCCTCAAGCCTAACACGAGTTTCACGCTTCTGACGATATCAAACCACTTCTGGTTTTGCGATCACCTCTTTCCAGTCGATGTGTGTTTATTAGTGGGCGTAACTTGTGATTTAGTGGATGTGTTTGTGAGCGTGTTTACACTGAAAGACGAGAAGCCACACCCGCACACGCACGCACCATCTGGCTGCCAATTCCTCATGCGAGGGTTTCTTACCTCCGTCCGTGGTTTTTTCCAGTCGTGCCGAGTATCCTCAACCTGCCCGCACCGGTCACGTATCTCGATGCGTCCGCTGACGTCCGCGACAGGCCGACGGAGAGTCTGACCTGCGAGGTGTGGCCGCCGAACGCGGAGATCTCCCTCCTAGCCCACCCCGCCTCCTCCTCCTCCACCCCCTCAGCTGAATCTGGAGCCGGCCACGCCACACTCACACTGGAGGCCCTCTCCCCTTTCTCCTCCGCTGGTGTCCCCTTTAGCGTCTCGCGACCGCGTCTCATCTCGCCACCCCCACAACCCTCTGTTCCCGCGGCCGCCACCGAACTGGTTCCCGCATTCTCCAACGCCGCCGTTACTCTCTCCCCCTCGTTGTCGTCGGAGGAGGACTCCTGGCGTCGTCTTGACGCGGTCGACGTTCACTGCCGCGCCAAAACGCCCTTTGCTACCGTTCTCAGCGCGCCCTTCCGTCTGGTACAGTCTCGTGAGTTCCCCCCCTCCTCACTACTGAAATCGTGATTTAAGTAGTCTCTAGAGGGCATAACATCGTGTTGGAAATGGTTTTTAGGCCTTCCCGATCTGTCCTCCACAGTGGGAGAGGCAACCAAGACCCGGGTGGAGGAGTTCATCAACGGCAACGTCGCCTATGTCGTCTGTCGCATCCCCCCTGGGGCTCATCCACCACCCACGGTCCAGTTCTATCTCAACGGCAGTCTCATCACCCCCTCACGTGAGTCATCCATCACCTCCAGCCCTCTCCTTACCCAGAATTCATCCCAACTCCGTCTTCTTCTTCTTCTTCCTTTTTTTGAATGACAGGCGTCAACGGTAGAGGTAATCGGCTCCGTTGTTGTTATTGTGTTTGCTGTTCCTTCTCGGTGTCTCTTTGGCTAGTAGCCTCTTTTCTGATTGGTTGTTTGCTTTTCTGTGTGTAGAGAAGTACAAGCAGGTGCAACGACCCAATGAGGACCGGGTCCTCCTGCTCATCAGCGCCTTCAAGGCCGCCGATGAGGGCGACTACCGCTGTGCCCTCACCAACCCCGTCACCGGACACACTGTCTGGTCGCCCGAGATCGTTCGTCTACAAGTCAGGGGTGAGTAACCCTCCCCTTGTTCCCCCCTCTCAGAGATCTCCCCCTGTCTCTGCACTTCCCCTTCGCTTTCAGCTCCAGACAAACCGATTGCCGCTCGGGTGCTCTTGCCCCTGGCACCGCAGGACAACACCTCTTCGTCCGCTGCCACGGCCTCCAGACAGATCACAGTGCGCGAGGGAGACAATGTGACCCTTGTCTGCGTGATGGAGGGCGCTCCGCCACCTGAGATGCACACCTACCCGCACAACTCCCACCACAACCGGTACACCATGGATCCGGACTTTGGTATGGCACGCCTTCACTCGCAGGGGACGCTGAAATGCCTTGTGATTAGTAGTATAAGCGTCTTTTGTAGGGCTACTGCAACTGGTGAACGTCCAGCCGGCCGACGAAGGCGTTTACCTCTGCTCCACAACCTACCTCAGTCTCACCGCCACGCTGAAAGTCAAGCGTGAGTTTCGGTTGTCCCTAAAAAAGGTCTTGACCAATCAGCGTGTGACCTTGGATTTTCTGTGTCCCTTGCAGCTCGTCTCCGTCTCACCCAATCGCCGCAGGATGTGCGACTCTCGAGCCTAGGGAAACGTGCAGAGTTCCGCTGTGCCACCTCGGATCCCGCGGTGGTGCCTCTCTGGCTCTTCAACGGCGAACCCGTCTTCACTCTCACTCGTGAGTCTACTGATTTCGCGATTTCAGTAGCAACAGGGCTCGTGTGGACCCTAATGCAGTTTCCAATTGCAGCCCAAGTGCTGGTGATAGACTCAGTGCGCGAGTCGGACTTGGGTCTCTACCAGTGCATTGCGCGCAGTCTCACACCGGACGGTCGAACTGACGAGTGGGTGTCCGCCAATGCCCTCCTTACCCTCTACTCCGACAAAGTCGTCACCAAGGGTGCGTTGTCTGGCTCACACTACCTTCCCGCGGCCTCTTTGTTCCTTGTCTAAATCCTCTATGTCTTGCTTTGCAGCCGCGGATCTAGTGGACTACGTACCGAGAAACCTCAAGTCACCGACCAGCCATCAGAGAGGTGGGTTGTTTGATTTTCTTGTTGGATGAAGGCGCCAACCTACTTCCTGTATCTCCTTTCTCCCACTCCCCTCAGCCGTGACCCGGGAGATGACACCACGCGTGGAGATGGCGTTGGACAACTTCGCGGTGTACCTGACGTGGAACGTTAGTGACGCCAGTCTTCTCACAGGTCTGGAGGACCAGCCCGTGGCCTTCCAGATCGAGTACGCCAGCCTCATCCGCGAGTCGGTGCTCAATCCCGCGCTGGAGGGTCTCATTCCCCCCGAACCCCCTGTCTGGTCCAACACACAGCGTCTCGACCGGTTGGTACGTCTGGCTCAGCCCTCATGGCGTCCCATGAGTCCTCTTCGAATTGTAACCCTTCCCATCTCCCTCCGCAGTGGAAGAAGCGGTACGGATTCGTGGTGGGTTCTCCCCTGGAGCCGGGCAAGACGTATCGATTTCGGGTGCGCGCTGTGGCGACCCAGACAGGTGGAGATGTGATTCCCCCCTCGGATTGGTCGGAGAACGTCAGCACCCATCACATCTCCAGTGCTCCCCCGCCGAGGATCACGTCGGTGCAACCCTACGTGAGTGCCTCTTCCACTTCGTTTTCTCACAAGTTGTCTCACCGGTTGTAGCGCTACCTCCGCTTCGCTTTGCAGCACGACGGGCGTTTCAACGTGACGTGGGAGTACGCGGGTGAAGAGGTCTTCCGTCCCGACTTCTTCCTCATCCTAGTGCGTCCCTTGCTTCGGTCTTCATCCTCCAACGAGAATGACAAGAACGACGCCAATGCCGCCGCCGCCTCCGCAGTCCACTACGGACGCTATCGTGCCACCCAGGTCAATGGATCTGATGCTAGAGTGAGTGTCTCTTGTCCGTTGCAACAGTCTTCAGCCTACTGAAGCTCTACCTGTCTTTTCTCCGCTTCGTAGGAGGCCTTCGTGTACAACCTGAATGCCTCGGTGAGGTACCAGCTGGTCGTCTATGGCGTCAAGTACGAGAACGGCGAGCGACGCATCACCCGCTTCTCCGAAGCCGAATTCGCCACTCTCCCTGAGGTGATCCACCATTCTCTACTACTCATATACATTTCAGTAGCTCGAGTCTCACGCCCGGTCTTTTGCGTGTAGGTGCCAGGCTTCGGGACATTCAGTCTAATGCGTGCGGTGGCGGAGAACAAGGCCATCTTCATCGGGCTGGGTGCGTTGGCCCTCCTCATCTTCCTCGTGGTGTTGGTCCTCGTCATCATGTGCATCGCGCGCCAACGCAAGTACCGTCGCAATCGACGACATCGCGTCAAACACAGTACGGTCCCCCCTCTCTCACTCTCTTCTATGGTTGTTGTCGCGGCCTTTTGACTCACTTTGCCCCTGTAGATGGCTTCAACGATGCCTCGGAGAAGCATCCCCTCCAATCGCCCTCCCAGCAACAGATGCAGCAGTCCGGTGGTTCGCTCTCTCCCTCCGTCGCTAAGATCTCCGTCTCCAACGGCAACGGCGCCGCTGTCGTCGCTAACAACGGCTCAGCCGCTGCAGCTCAGGGCCAAGCCATGCTCATGGGCACTCTCATGCGCCAACAACACCAACAGGCCCAACAGGCGGGAGCTTACGGAGTCGGGGACCCACAAGCGGCCGCTATGGCTGCAGCTGCCGCGGCATACATGGGCGGTTACTATGGCAACAGTGTGGGTGGGGCAGTGCGGCCGCATCACCAGTCACACCACTCTCTCCTCCTCCCAGTCTCTACGCCTCAACAGCAGCCTGTCTCGATGTTCCATTCTGGAACTCTACCGCAGGGCATGCGCAGCCACTACCACCACCAGCAACCAATGGTGGGCGGTGGCGGCTATGGCTCCCAACAGGTCCTTAACCAGTCCATGATCGATGCCGCGGGTGGCGACCCTCAGCAGCAGCAGCAGGCGACGCTCATGCGGGACTTTTATCACCAACAGATGTACCAACAGCAACTGATGAACCAGCAGCAACAGCAGCAGCAGAACCAACAGTTTATGGTAAGTTGTCGATTCTCCTGTCGGTAATCTCCTCCTCAGCAATACGCCACGAGCGGAGGTTTCATGTCGCCTCAGCAGCAGCAGCAGGTGCTGGACACGCTGTCTCGCCAGCATAGCCAATCAGGATTCCCCTACGGTGTCGGTGGTGGGAGCATGCATTCCACGGCGGCTTCGTTGAAACGCGATCCCACCGGTGGATCCCTCCACGACGAAGGTAGGCACCCCATCCCCACACGTTTTCGCCTTTCTCACCGCGTTTGATGGGTCTAATAGTTTGCGGGGATTGTAGGCACACTGCTAGCACGCAGTCCCATGAGTCCGCATCCTGGATCGATGATTGGCGATCAGATACCTCCGCCGGGCTACTTCCAGACGCCGATGTATGTGCCGCAGCACCTCATGTCTCCGCCTGTCCAGATGGCTGGCGCACCCTTCTACCCTGGCCAGACACCAACTGACCACATGAATATTGGGTGAGTTGGACAAAATAATGGAAACACTTCCTGGGGATGGAAGGTGATGTGTGTGAGTGGTGTGTTTTAGGATGCACAGCATGGGTCACCACACGGACGGCGAGTCGATCTACTCGTACTTCTCGCAGCAGGACGCCTGTCATCCACCACCGCCGCACAACCTCCTTAACCCTCTGCCCGAGGAGAACCAGGTTCGCTTGCTCCCCTAACTCCACCTTCTCCTCCACCTCTTCTCTAATGTCTCTTTCACTTTCAATGCCCTACAGATGGGACTGGGCTACACGGAGTCGGGGAGCCAGACAGCGGGTCTAGACGGAGCGGGGAGTCCGGCCCAGGGCGGTGGGGGCACCCACGATGGCTCGCATCGCCATCACCGCCGTCGACGCAGAAAGCCCCAGCAGCAGTCCGGCCAGCACCAGCAGCAGCAGCAGGCCGGGCAATTCGGCGGCTCTGGGGAAGGCGAAGGCTACCAAGTTAGGCTTTCACGCGCCTCCTCCTCTCTCTCTGTCCTCAACCAGTCGTCTAATCCCTTGCGTCTTTCTGTCCATTCAGTTCTCCGTCAGTGGTGAGGGTGGACAAAACGGTGAGCAGATCGCGCTGATGTCGATGATGGACAGCGAACCGCGACGCACCAACGGCGGCGGTGGTGGCGGGCTGAATAGCGGCGCCACTCCGCCGTCCGCCGCGGGACTGGAACAGGGCACCGACTCCACCGGCGCCCCCCAGATGGAACAGCGCTCCGCCAACCAGTCCTTCGATCGGAGCACACCCTCCTACGGAGGTGAGCCGAGGCACTGGGTCCTGCTAGGTCCACTACAGGGAGAGAATTGTTATGGGTGTTATCATTGCTTTGCAGTCTCCCCGGGCATGGGCATGCGTTCCTCCCTGCCACCACCCAGCCAACCACCACCACCACCTCCACCGGCTGCCATGATGATGATGAACGCGGCCGCCGCAGCTTCTCCCAGCGGGCCCGGTTTCGAGTCGGGGAGTAGTCTGAATCGTCGGGTTTTGGTTGGCGCTCCGCCGCGTATTCGCGACTACTCCGAGTACGGCATCCCCACCTCGTTGCCTAGCAACCAGCCGATGAAGCAGAGCGGCATGACGTCACCACCGCCTCCGCCACCACCACCACCTCCGGGGCACTACAACACCAACAGCGGCGGCAGTTTGAGGTACCGAGAGGGCCAGGCATGATAGAAGTGTCTCCTTCCCTCACCTGTTTGTCTGCGTGTGTCTGCCTCCACCCCCTCCCGTCACTGCATGTTTAGTAAAAAAGTTTTAATTCCCCCGACTCTGTCTGTCTGTATGTGCGTGCGGTTGTTACTACTGACTGTTACTACTACCACGATTACTGTTTACTCACTATGCCTCTCTACACACCCACCCACACGCACGCACGCACACACAGACACACAATCAAGGTAAAGTAAGCCGTCTTAGTGTTGCCCTTGTTTCTGTTACCGTGACAGCGGGGTTTCCCTACAAAGCCAGAAGGGGTAATGAACAAGGGTCGGACAAAATATTGGAAACACCCTGTGACTTAATGTGGTGTTAGGGATATCTTGATTGAATCTCTAAGATCGGCGAGGTCGAGGTGGTGCTGCATTATAAAATTGAAAGGTGGCAGCGTTCCCCCCAAAAGAATGATGGCCCAATCTTGGGCCTTCCACAAAGTTTAGCTAATATTAATTGCATGGAGACTGCAACAACTCAGTCATGCAGGCGCTTTATTAGCCGCTGCAGTATCAGTGCGGCTATATACAGGAGTAATCCGTCATACTAACAGACATCATACAATCGTTCGTCAACAGTGGGATTCCCGTTTCACTTTCTTCTTCTTGGGTCTCTCCACATCGCTGTCGAGACCGCTGCTCGACCGACGAACGCGCTTCAATGGCCGTTCGGGAACCGGAGATTCGACTTCGGTCTCAGTTACCTCTGTGTGCCTACAAAAGGCAGAAAAGGCCAAAATAGGAGACGTTAAATGAGAGAAACAAGATTACTGGCGATAATGAAGTATAAACTCGTCCACTTACATAGTTTCCCTTTTAGAGCATCTTATCATTTGCAATTCATGCACTTTGAGATGGCGGAGACAATGACCGCCTTTTGAGTGGGGACCGAGGAAGGACATGAATGATTGCGAGCTGGCACCTCTAGACTGTAATTTTAAGACTTTGAGGTCTGAAGAAGTAGGAAGAGTCTTGAGAAGAGGTTGTTCGGGATTTTTGCAGAGTTTTTTGAAGAAACTTCGCAGCGTAGACTGTGCCTCAGGACCTAGGACCACCTTAGCGTCGGTCCCGGGTGGTAGATGAACGAAACCAACGATGTAGTCGTCGGGATTCATTACGTCAAGGAAACTATCACTTGTCATGATGCAAATCTATGCCAAGAAACCGAAAAAGTTAGGCTAGATGGATCGAGATCCCCTATCCGTCAACGCACAATGAAACACGCGTTCCGCAAGGGCAATTTCAGAAAGTGTCGTGATGAGTAGGACATGGAAACTTGTAATAGAAGTTATCATTTAAATGACTTTTTAAAAAAACTTAACCTTGACATATTTTTTAATCATTCAAATAAATACATTAATATAGAATTTAAGTTCCAACCTAAATTTTGGAGCATAATAAATGCTTTACAGACAATTATTACAATTAAAGCATGATTTTTTATATACAGCACGTTTTTAACATCGAAGGTATATTCAGCCATTACCCTTGCAATACTTGTTTGGACGGCCCACATAAACTTCGCTCTCTTCAACTCTGCGCCGACATTGAGATGGAGAGAGGTCGCATTCATAAATGCATTTATAAACCACCATCCCCCTGAGTATCTTTTATGACCACTTAAGCAGGCATCTTTCCTTGATTTGTTTGAATATAAATGGGCAAACGCTTTTCCAAACAGCGGCACAAGCCGCGTTTCACCAAAGCCCAAATACCCTGGCTCATTCGTGGTGTGATTCGGAGCAACAACCTAGAAAGTATGCAATACCTACTGAGCTACCCGAACGACGTGGACCCCTCCATGGTCATCGACGGTGTCTGCCCCCTCAACTTGGCGATAGAGTTGGGCCACCTTCAGATGGTGAAGCTGCTCATCAAGGCTGGCGCCGATATCCACGTCTCCGATTGCCCGCGCTACCCCCTCCACCAGGCAGCTCTCTTCGGTCGCGCGGACATTGTGGAGCTACTGATCAACTCCGGCGCCAAGGTGACGGTTCTGACTGAGCGGCACCAGTCCTGTCTCCACCTGTTGGCCGCCCAGTCTGCTGAGAGGTTTGTGGAGACTGCCAGAGTTCTTCTAGCTCACGGCTGTGATCCAAACGGACTCGACGACGATGGAATGGCCCCACTTCATGTTGCCTCCGTCGAAATCGCTGAGGTCTTGGCCTCGGTAGGTGACCCCTATAACGAGATTTTACAAAATACGCATGATAAGATGGTAGTTTTTTGGGATCTAAATGCCACCTAGCCAGCGATTTAGCCTCGTGAAAGAAAAATTAACAGCCGGGAAACTGTAATTGCTGCAAAAAATTGTGTTTCCATTATTATGTCCAAACTCTGTTGTGTCCTCATTTCACCACCTGATTTTCGCCTTGCAGCACGACAAGACCGATTTGAACATCCTCAGTCAGGCTGGCGACACTCCACTGTTGGTCGCCGCCAAGGACCGCAAAGAGGGCCTCCTGCTGACTCTCCTCCGAGTCGAGGACGAACGAAAATCCTCCACCGGCGGTCACCCGCGCCTCGCGACGATCGGAGGAAAGTCGGAGGAGGCGGTGGGTGGCGGAGCGCTGCGCTCGGTGCTTCGCGCTGCGTCCGCCAAGATGGCGGCTGCGGTCACCACCGGTGTCGTGCCGTCCGCTACTCTGTGGACCTCGGTGCAGCACTGCAATCGGCCGCCGCCCCCGCATCCGACGTGTAATCCCCGCAGCAACTACCTCTCCGCCACCTCCGTGTGGAACTTCGGCTCCTCCAGCTTCCGCGGTCTTCTCAGTGCAACTGGAAGCAAGAGAAGTACCTATGCTTATTGTGTTTATTTCGTAGGTGTGGTCATCCACTGTAGATATGGGTTGGACAAAATAATGGAAACACCTTGTAGGTCCCCTCGGTAGAATCAGAGTGAGAGTCTCTCTAAGCCTACAAACTCGACTTGTAGAGAATACGACGTCTCTGGAGGTGATTCCAGCCTCGGAGAAGTCGGAGAAGGTGTCTCGGTTGAAACTGAACCAGGCGGACAACGTGGGGATGACGCCACTGATGCTCTGTGCGGAGGCGGGCCAGGCGGGCTTCCGGATGGTCTTCGCTCTCGTCTCCGCTGGCTGCGAAATCGGTGCCACGGACAAGACTGGCATGACGGCCCTCCACTACGCCTCCTACGTCGGTGCGGTACCCACCGTGCGCTTTCTCGTCGAAGAAGCACGCGAGGGCACCCCCAACGACTCCGGTCTCCTCAACAAACAGGACCGCTTCGGCCGCACCCCCATCTATCTCGCCACCTGTCGCGGTCACACGGCGGTCGTCGACTTCCTCCTCTCCTGTGGCGCCGATTTCCACCTCCCCAATAAGGAGCTCAAGTCCCCTCTCTACATCGCAGCCAATTTCGGTCATCTCAACATCGTCAACGCCCTCCTGCGTCTTGGAGCCGCGGTGGATCAAGCCGACTCGCACCAGAAGACCCCGCTCTACGTTGCCACCTACCACGGTCGCTCCGACATCGTCTCGCTCCTCCTAGCCGCTGGAGCGGAGGTGAATGCGGCGGAGATGAATGGGCGGACGCCGCTCTACGCCGCAGTGCTCCACGGCCATCTGGAACTCGCGGCGAAGCTGTTGAGTGCCGGCGCCGCGGTGAATCGGCCCGACAAGGAGGGCCTGGGTCCGCTTCACATGGCCGTGAAGTTCCCCAAACTCGACCTGCCGATGCTGCGACTGCTGCTGAAGCACGGCTGCGACCCGCTCAATTTGGCGGCGTTCGCGCGGTGGCTGATGGAGCATGGAGTGCTGGCGGAGGAGGAGGAGGCGGGGCGGTGGTTGGTGCGGTGGTTGCGGACGGAGGAGCGGAGCGTGCGCTCACTGCAACGCCTCTGTCGCGCCCGCATCCAGGCGCATTTGGGCGGGAGTGCGGCGCAGGCACGGATCCGCTGCCTGCCGCTGCCGCCGCAGCTTCGCGAGTTCATCTCCCTCAAGGCCCTCTGATATTGGTTTACGGTGCCCCCCTTCCCCGCTGTCTTGTCCTTCTGTCGCCGTCTGTCTGTCTGTGCGTGTTGTGGCGATGTTGTGGGTGCTTTGTTGTGGATGTTCTTTCCTTTGGCGTCTCTCAGTCCGGCTGTATATTATATGGGAAGGAGAAGTGATAATGAAAAATTGTGATCAAGCTTAGGGCCGTCTCTTTTGATATAATTTGTTGGGAGGTGCCAGAGATTGACCTGCGCAAATAAGCGTGATTCTGGGAATATAATTTAAAAGTAGCATTGGTTTTACATAAATGCAATTAAGGAATTCATCAATGATAAGGTGCGCTGATTAAATTCGCTTGAGACGAACTTAATACTACAGCAATTTTCAACCGAGGTCATTTTAAATAAAACCAGAAAAGTGAAACTATTAATTGCAGTCATATTTTGATCAACAGTGGTAGGGCAATTAAATAATGTTCTTCAAAAACCCAGGACGAACAAGATTTATTCGAGATTTCCAGAAGACAGGAAAACAAATATTTAACAGAAAGGCACCAAGAGAACGAATCCGTAAATGATTTGAGCAATATACCTTTAATAAGCGATCAATAATGTGAGAGTTGTAACTTTTAATTGAGAAATGAAGCCTTAAATATGAACTTTTAAATGCAGACACAAATTTTAATATTTGGCAATAAATTCTCAATCCAATGGTGTGCTAATACATTATGCACAGTTTGAATTAACTGGGGCTACCGTGAGTATATAAAGTCGGTCCTTTGCTGGGTATTTTGTTTTTACAATGCGTGCGGAAGCCTTGTATCTCGTACCTCTTGGAGTTTTTACATTTTTACTCAACAGTATTGAGTATCTTTATTACCGAGGCGTTGATTTGTCTCGTCGGTAATTATAATTAGAATGTTTAGCGTTATTTCAGTAGAAAATTGGATACTAACCAACTGTAACCCTTGATTTTTACTTTCTAAGGTAGTTGATTTATTGAACTAAATGTTTTTCTGATAGTGCATTTTAACTCCGAAACCCCCTCCTGTTTGCACTAGTTTAATCTCTTACCCGAAACCACGAACAACACATGATGCTGTCTTCAAAACTGTTTTCCCTCGCGTCACGACTCAGCATCTACAATGCCGTCATGCGTACGAGGACCCCCACACGCGGCCCTCCAAGCTGCGTCATCAATCACACTCGCCCCTACAGCAAGGAATGCGGCATTGTGAACATCCAGAGCGCAGAGGATTTTTTTGACAAGGTCACCCACAACGAGAACCCCGTTTTAGTCGATTTCCACGCCACTTGGTGCAAGCCCTGCAAGATCCTCGGCCCTCGTCTTGAATCAGTCATGAAGGACCACATGGAGAAAGTGCTTTTGGCGAAAGTTGACGTGGATACCTACATTGACTTGGCTTCGCAGTATAAGGTAGATCTGCTAAAACTTCTCACTCCCCTAGATCTCCTGTAAATGTGTCTCAAATGCTCTTTTTCCGCCTAGATTGAGGCTGTTCCGACCGTGATCGGAGTGAAGGACGGGCAGGAAGTCTCGCGTTTCTCAGGGCTCAAGGAGGAGAGCGAAATCGAGCGCTTCATCGCCGATCTCACCAAGTAGACGACGCAATCTTGACTCGATCTTTTTTCTGCGCGTACACGTCGGGTTTTTTGTAACGTAGCTTTTAGTAAATTTCTCTTGCGACTAAGTTGCGTGTGTGTCTGATTTTTCCTTGTGACGGCTTGAAGTATGTGGTCATGCAGTGGGTCACGTACGTGTCGTGTCTTCAAGTCCACACGTTTTGTACTTTTAAGGATCATGTTATCCAAGTCTAACCGTATCAGCTGCATTCGTTTTCAACAATGCCGCCCTACTTATTGTTTACGAGTAGTTCGTCAATTCGGATGTAAATGTGCACGCAAAAGTGGGACAATCTTTGGATTAATGGTACAAATTTGTAGCTATGGATGGGATAATTTTACGTGAACTGTATTAATCTTTTCTAATGGTAGTAGTTCCTCACGAGCCCGATCTTTTGTAATATTTAGAATTTTTTGTAAATTTATCCTTATAAAGAGGATTTTACCAACTTTAAATGGTTTTTTTGCCGCCTGTCTAAGACCTAATCGAGATCGATCAGGTTACACGTCCGCACTTGATCGCGAGCACGCATTTCTCCTGCAAGCAGATTATCGATTGCTCCCATCGATCTTCTATTTTATTGGCCTAACTTCCGGCCAATGAATTCGGTCAATGCGGATTTTGGCACCTGAAAACGAGTCTTTTCCCGTAGTTCCTAAAATACTTTTCCAATTATATTTTTGGTCTTTAGAACGGATAAAATTGATTCAAGACAGTGCCTTTCAGAGGTTAATGGGTCATAATTCTGTCAGCGCTGCTAAGGCGTCACGAGTTTTGAGACCGAGGCTGGCAGAGTGCACGAACTGAACTCAGACCTCTGGTGCATTGGGATTTAACCCGTTTTTGTGACAAGGGTAACCAATTTAGGAAGTTGTCATGAAGTAGACATTCTGAGAAAAATGTGATTAAACAAGACTGTAGAAAAATGCCTAGCTTCTGAACGTTCGACTTAAGGTACTGTTTGTGACAAAGAACTGATGTTTATCGCCAAATTTGAGTAATACCACACGGTACCTCCAAGATTATATTTTCATTTGAGGATTTAAGAAGAATAGTTTTGCATGCTTTCCATTGATTGAGGTTTAAACAGTTTGGAACATGCCGTTTAAATCGGTCTACGATTTTCTGAAAAAAATTTGGAGAGACTTTAATGAAACTGTTCCAAAATCAAGATGGAAATCGGATGAAATTACGATTACCAAGCCGTTTTGTAATTACTTTCTTTAAACAATCTAATTCTTTTCTAATAAGGCTGACTCTAAATCGAATTGTTGTAGAGAAAGAAAATGAATTCCAGATGAGTGCTTCTAAAAATCGCATCGGGTAGAATGGCAATCTTTGCCGTCATATGGACAAATTCGATAGCTGTGTTTGCAACAAACAAGTGTTTATCATCTGAACAAAGTAGACCTGTTTAAGTCACAGGTAATGTCAGTCAATCATCAGGTGAACGAAGACTGTGAATGTAGCATATAAAATAGCATCAAAGTGTCGCAGGAACTGCTTCAAGAATCGCCTTGAATCTCTCTTGTTTCTGTGAAGAAACAAATTCGAAATTTTATGATTTAAAATTGCGTTGGGAAGCTAGATTAATAATATGCATTTCAACGATAATGAAATGGCTTCAACTTTGCAAACAACCTATTAAATGAAAATTAGAAATATAAATAAAATATTTTTACAATTAAAATTTTGAGTTATCCTAACTGAAAATTTCAACTTTAATGGCTAATTAAATTGTTATAATTTATTCACCAAAATAGCCACAACCAGTGAGTGAAAAAGGTATTACCGCATCTCAGATGTCGCATGATAAATTTGACCATGAACTTTGTAAGAGCGAAAAGAAAAAGATATTTATTCCAAACTCGAAATTTGTTTTAATATGGTGTAGGCCCACCACCTTCTACCGCAGTCACAGCCTTAATTCTCCGACGTTTTGATTTATTCAAATTGTAAATTCAACCCATTCTTCTTCGGCTAAAACACACTCACCTAATTCTTTTAGAGACGATGGCGGTATCCATGGTGGAATCCAGCTGCAGTTTACTGGGTACTGGGTTCTGTTCTGGGTGTTTTGATTTCGAAGCAAATCAAATAGTATTTTCTCAGGTTGGATGCGTCAGTTGTCGAAGTTTCCCATTTTATTAATTGTTGATGAACCTGTCAAATTTAGCAAGTCGATTTATCATTTTGTTATTTTTTGGGCTTGACATCTCGTTTTTTTGAAATGCGCCTCAAAATCACATATTTGACGAGCTACCACACATTTTTTCACAAATTAAGTCAATTATAAGCCAGACTGTACCGAAGATGGGATTGTCACATAGTACGGCTATTTCAAGCCTCTAAATAATAACAACTTGTAAAAATTTCAATGTATTTCGAAATAATAAGTTCCCTGGTTAGAGTATTTCCAGTCCAAGTCATTTATTTTTAATTAAAATATCTGAAAATTACTGCAGAACCCCTATTAGAATCATCAGTCAATATCCCTCAGTAACCTTGTAATTAATTGATTTTCGCTTTTTGATTTATTCTAAGAATTTAATCAAAATAGTTAAATAGCAAAATAGAGTTAGATATAAGAAAGTTTCGTTCATTTTTGTCGCAACAAAAAACGGTTCTAGCTAACGTCATTACTCCTCAGTAGACATTTTCTCTCAGTTTAAAGAGGGAGTGAGTTATAAAATCCACGATTTTATATCGATGCTAGGGCGTTGGTCGCCACCACTACATCAAAGAACCGCATTTCCCATCAACCTCATAGTCGTCCCCTAATCATAAAATCCTTCCATTGTTCTTTCAAATGCAAAATATTGCCTACGCAAACGCTTAAACGAACAGATAAATTGCTCGAAATACAACAGAGTTGGAAGTAAAAGAATGCTAAATGAAGGGACCAACACAATGAGCACACCGAAAACACGCATATATGTGTATATTTTACCAATAAACCAATACGTGAAAGGTTTTGCTAATACGAATATAATTAACAATAACCAGAACGGCTGGGCGAAGGCTGCATAGGGGAATAGGCTGTAAAAAAACAATCAATAACAAGATCGATGAGACGTGGGCGAAGGGCGCAATCTGATTAGTCGATGACCGCAAATTACTACTTATTTTCTCACCGTTTATTTAAGTAGAAGTTGGTCCTTCAGTTTTTTGTACTCCTCAAATCGCGTGAGGGCGTATCTGAAAAAAAGAGAAAATTGACTATAATCAACTACAACTAGCGGAATAAAAATGATGCATTTTTATAGGGAAATATTTTAATTTATTTTAAAGTAGTTGAGATATAAGGTGGGAATGGAAAAGATGACAAACTTGGTGTAATCGAATTGGATTTTCGACCGTTGCGACTGCACAATGCCCCACACGCCCCAGTAGAGATGGGAAGCCTTGAAAAAGAGCAAAAAAGCACTAGGTCAGCACACCACCACATGTTCACAGTAGCCACCTCATTCCACACGTACCAGTGTGAATTTCTCCACCTCCAATAACCACTCCTCGACCTCCTGATCACTCACAGAGGTCTCGGTGGCTCCGGAAAACTTTTTGAAGCTCCTCAGATACTGCGCCACCCAGTTGCGACGAAGGGAAGCCGATGGGTAGCGCGAGGCGTCGTGGTCTGCCATCCCGGTGTACTCGCAGAAGTGGTTGGCGATGTCGTAACAGACGTGGTTGAATCCGCAGTACTCAAAGTCGATAAAATGGATGGCATCTATGGGAATAGAGGAGAGAAGGCGGAGGCCTACCCCTTTCAGGAGAGATAAGAATGTTTCCGAAGAGCAGGTCGTTGTGGCAATAGCGGACGGGGGATTTGGCGTCAGCGAGAAGCTTTCGGAGGAAGAGAACCTGTTCTATGAGGTACTCTTTGGTGGGGAAGGCACTGTTGCTGTCTCCACTGCCGTTGAAAGCGACCGTCTTTAGGAGGTTATCCGATATGAGGCCGATAAACTTGAGCACAGAATTGAGAACACAGGGACTTGTGTCAAAGAGGTGACCGATGTCGGCGAATTGTTGTCTGGCGAATTCAAAGATGGGCAGATTGTGCAAAGCCGCGAGCTTCTCCGCAACCAGACTGTGGTCGAAAAAGGCCGTTAGAAATGCACAAAACTCGAATCTCACTTATAGAATTTGGGCTTGGAGAGTTGATCAAAGTTGACAGTGCTGCCGGGTTGGTAGCCGTAGCAGATGCCGTTAGTGAATTTGGTGAAAACTTCTTCAGAAAACTTGAGGTGGTGCAGAATCCACAAGTAGATGGCCTCGTGGTCTCTGTCGATATAAAGCTCTGTTTGATAGCCGAAAATACGTACCAGGACACAATTGTCGCGGGAGAGCGGTTGGCCAATGTAAACAGCGAAGAGAACATTCGAAGTTCCCTCATTAAAAAGCTGTGGCACTTAATAAATACTAAATAAAGGAGAGACTTACTTTTGATTGCAACTTTTCTAAAGGCCATTCAGGCTTAACGGAGGCGATTAGGGTTTTAATGGCGTCATCATCGCCGAAACCCTCGATCTTCAAGTCCAATTCCATGACAGGTCCAGGCATTTTCAAGGAATGTGTTTTACGGAGTAGAAAGGTAAATATAAAACGCGTTTAAAGCAATGTATGTCGCGACCCAAGATGACCTTACGATTAAACGCTTCCCCTAGCCCCTCAAGGACACGGGTAATCCAATGTTGATTTCGAAATTACCATACATTGAACAGTTTACCCCTTTATCAAATATTTTTATTCTGTTTTTCTCTTGTTTAAAAGAAATATTTGATTTTGACTGACATGATTTTTGTCAATGCGAGTTGTAATATATAGCTTCGATTTTACGTTGGGTTAACCAATATTTCTTGCAAAATATTTTCAGTAATTTAAAAATGATGTTTTGAGACTAATTTATCCTATTTATCTCGAAGTCTCTGTTTCTAAGTTGGTAGACACAAGTTTATTTCCGCAACTGATTTCTAAACGCTGTTCTACATAACTCTCGACCGCTCGAATGTATCAAGCAAATAATAATAAGTTCGAAACACCTTGTCAATGATCTCATGAATAGTGTACTTTTTGATTTTGAAGTGTACATTTGTATAATTTTTTGTTTTTACTAATATGCCAAACGTAGGAATCGATTTCCACTTGATTTCGCTAGTATGAGGTCACCTTTCCATTATCTGCAGTAGAAAGTGTTTTTAGTAAGACGACTTATCAAATCGTTTCAAATTAACTTATAAGGTATCCCTACTCAATTAAACGTAGGGGATTCTGGGGCGAAATTTCGGTACAAATCTAAGGATATTTTCGGATTCATATTGTAAAACGACATAAGTAAACCATTGTTTATCTGTTTCCTATTTTCTAAAAATATGTATGGTAAATCTCCACCCTGGAAGTCGCTGTAACTGATCTGGTTAAATTTAAATAAAATAATAGATACTCTCCCTGGATTTCAGAGATTGAAATGAACTAACTTATTTATTCTGAGAAAATGAAGTGTACAATAAGTAAATCAAAAAATATAGGGAAAGCAAACATAAATTTTCCGTCAAATGCTGGACTATCTTCTTCGTGGTCGTTGTTCTTCAAATAATGTCAAAAAAGCTTTGGCGGCCTGAAAAGTTGGATTGAAATCAGAGTGGCTTTACTGTATCGCTGGGAAAACAAGGCCCGAGGAGTTCTAGAAGCAGAATTTCTTGACCGACTGCGGTAGTGAAGTCTGTGAACGTAATTCGTCCGTCGCGATCAACATCGAGTCTCTTGAAAGAGTAATCAACCAAGTCTCGAATCATGTCGTCATTATCTTCACTATTTTCCTGCTAAAATTCCGTTTAAATATTTATATCTCAGATTTTACTAACATTAGCCAGACTAAGACTGAGAATTTGGTTAACTTCTTCCCTTGAAATTATCCCATCGTCGTTGAGATCATAAACAGAAAAGGCAACTTAAAGTTAAAAAACAATATGTCTTACATTTGGATTTCTCATTAATATCACCACGAAGCATTATCGACAAACCCTGTACCCACTCTTCCATCGATACAAAGCCGTCAGAATTCTTATCAAAAACGCTGAAAACTAAAAACTACGAAAAAAAAGAATAATAATACTGCAATCAAGGATGAAGTCATCTCTCAACTCAAATATGTTGAACAAAGTGTTCCGAAATATATTTCGGTCCATATTCATTTCCTTTGTTTTTGAAACCATGTCTACATACATATTAAGAAGGTTTTCTGCTTCTAGCCTAGTAACTGTATTTTTAACTTATACCTAAATAAGCCATACATTTAGTTTCTTTGCTGAGCTTTTCAGAAGCCTTGTAAATACGTTTTCTCAGTGTGACATTTGACATCACCTTGTTGACTTCAGCGGTATTGTCACAAGGACGTGCAGCCTACCCTGTTAGTATCCACGTTTCCGATAATCAGGTTATTTATGTCTCTTCTGGAAATCAAATATTGATGAAATAACTAGTTAAATAACCCATTAAATCATGAATGACTACCCATCTTTATATTTAGCCAATTAACAGAGAAAGCGATCTACTGAGAGTTGAATAATCATGGGGTAACCCGGATAAAAGATTGACAGTAATTTAAATTTACCATTTTTACTTTCGAACTATTTATTTTACCAAGGTTTATGATATAGCCGAAATCGGTTGAATTTGTAGGAAGTGAAATACGGCTTTTCAAAAAACGATGTCCTCAATTATTGTACTCATTTGATGGCTGCTAAATAACTTTTAAGATTCAAGAAAAAAATGCAAATTAGATATATTCACCAGATGGAGAATGTTAAGATGTTTCTTAGAGGTCCGAGAAGTCCTTAATCCCAATGTGTATATTGGAAGAGGCGCGACTTAAACCATGAATTTACTATAATTTCTATAATTTCCACTTCAAAGTCTGTATATGGCAGGATAAAAAATCAGTCGTAAGAAACTTGCCTAACGAAAACTTCTAAATCGTACCCAACAGTGCTAAGAATTAGAGCCAGGTCATTAAATCGATCCAGGATAGATGAATTAGCACCACATTGAAGTGTCGGGCTAAAAAGATTTAAAAATCAAAATAACTATCCTTTTATCTCCTAGTGAACTTCTATTTGAGAAGTCGTAATGCGGAAACGCAGTGAACATTGGCGTTTAAAATGACGGAAGTCTGAGAAAAAGACATGTGAATGCAGCTTCGGTAAAATATAAGTTTTGTCACTTTTATATTCATAACTACAATTGAAGCATGGGTCCAATATGTTCAATATGTTTATAAATCACTAATCTATGAGAATGATAATAACCTACTGGCAGTATTTGTAATTCAAGAAGAATATGAACGTAAAATTTGCGTTTTAGGTGAGTTGTAGTGAGAATTTTTACAATCTGCAGATTATAAGTCATGAGTGAATTATCTTTAATCACAATAATATCCACTGTTCTCTGACTTACGTCATAAGATATTTCGGTAGTTAATGTAAAAAAGTCCAATAAACCACTTTCAAATTAAAAATTAATTGAAATTATTGATTTCAGAATTTTTTGATAAGTTTTTTATATTATGGGCAAAGAATACTCATGTATATAAACCAACCATCGACCTACAACTTTGTGTAGCTTATCTGTTCTTGCTATCACTTTTATTATGACCGCTCTATTCTGTGGAAGACTTTTTGCAACTCGTGCTCTGACCATCGCCTCGCGAGCCACATTTGCCACTCACACTGCCTCTGATCCAATTCAACGGGCTTTTGTCGAGAAGTTGCGTGAGTACCAACAGAAATCGGCATCTGCCGAGATGGGACTTGTTGGTGCTACACCAGCTCAAATCAAGAACATGAAAGATGCCCTGGAGAAGCTCGACAATGCCTTCAATGCAAAAGGCGTGGACATGACTCAGTTCCCCACTGTCCAACACAAGGAACCCGAACTTGTCAATCCCGGCTCCACCATCGTTGTGCCCTACCCTGAACCCGAACTCATGGAGAACCCAGAGGAACCGGAAAGGCTCGATGGTATCCTCACCAGGGGTCCAATCGTCATATAGACTCTCACTTTCCTGAATTTCCTGTCCCTCCCTCGGTAGTTGCACTTTGCCTTGTCAAATGTAACAATTACTGAAACGTAGTTCCGAGTAAATTGTTGATAAAAGTGTAGTTTAATGCTGCCACGGGGTTAATTTGACGCCTTGTCATTTATAAGCTGCTGTGTCTGGTTCTTCGGTTAAAATTCATGGATGAAGTCGGTTGGTCTCCAATTCTTTGTTGAATTATCGATTCATGGGTGTTGCTTTGTGAGTCTGGAAAATATTCTTGCTTGTCAGTTGCTCCTTTAAATTTGGCTTAGATTCATCTCAGTTGTCCAATGCCTAAGTTGAAAATTTATTGTCTTGTTATACATTATTGGTGGCTTCGAAGGAATCTACTTCGTTTTAGGTAGGCCTCGCTTTGACGTATATTCCTTTAATAAGTCATAAACTTGAGGGCATAAAATTCGTTGACGTTGGGGAATGGGGTCACTCCATGATGTTCTGAAGGAACAATTAGCTTCGCAGAACAAATCTTTGCATAATTTTGTAGCATACTACTATAGGATTTCCGTAGTTCAATGTCCTTCGCCGATTCGAGGCTGTAGTAGACGAAATGTGCAAAATTAATTACATTCTAACTAGATATCTTTTAAATATATTATTTTTTACCGTTGAAACTACCAGATTCATCGCGGAAACCCGTGTGCAAGGCCCCCGGATTGGTCGAGAGCCATTTCATGCGCTCATTTTAAATTTATTTCTCTCAACATGACAAGAGCGGTATGTCAAAAGTCTAGGCATTACAAAATGCACAATGTCATTCAGTGCCGAAAATGGGCTTTGAGGGAGGGAGGGAGGGGGGGTTGCCTTGCTCGTTGACGGACTTCCAACTCGTCTGTTCGTTTTGGGTTTTTCTTGCTTTGCTTAGGAAGATGGACTTGATTTGGCGACGAGGTGGCAGTGGCTGTGTGGGTGTATACAGGGCTGAAAGACGTCCTAGTTTTGGTTTTGTCTCTTCTATAAAAAGAAATGAAAGCAGTGCTTTACTTGAAATACCTTTTAAGATATTTACCTTAAGTGGAAATGTATTTCTTACTGGTTTGAATAAAACTACAGCGTATCTGAAAAACTCACAAAGTCATGAGACTGAGAATAAAGCAAAAAACTATTTTTTACTTATTAGTACTGTTTTGCTTGCTATTCTGACATTTAAAGGCTTTTCTTTTATTCAAAAAGTAATCATTCAAACTTCACTACTCATTCAACTTTAAAATTAATGGTACGGCCACAAATTTGAGAGATAAATAGATTTTTAGTTTCAAATATCGTAAAAGCAGTTTAACTACCATCCAAATCATAATTTGTCATCGACTGCTGGCTCCACTTAGTTAGCCCAGTATAATTCTGAACTTGATAAATTTGCGAAAGATATGTATCTCCTTTAAAATAAACACTGGTCTAAAATAAAACATCAGAAGGTCTAGCTCCATCTCCAGTGGTTCCCATTTTCGATTAGGTATCTTGAGAGTAACAATGAGGAGCCACACAATGTGAGGCTGGTGCTTTCTGAAAACTTTCTGGCATTCTCATACCACATATTCTGTTTCGCTCTTGTTTCAAACTGGCTTATATCACACAAAAGGACTTGTAGCTATAAAATATATGATTCTGAAGTGGAAGCAGAAAAAAGTAACCTCAGTCAAATTAGAGGCATATATAAAGCAATTAGATTTGTTAGGATGTTGTTAAATCGAAGAAGCTCATATAAAGTTCTTAATGAATAACTTCTAACGGGACTATCAAAGGTAGCTTCAGGTTTAATGGAAATCTAACTATTTCACGTTAATGGAAATGAGTTATTCGTTTTTGATAAGTACTTGTTAGATAATCAACCAAAGTTACACAACGACTAAAAGCTAATTTGTTTTTGTGTTTTAAAATTCGACCTTGACTAAATAATGGCAATTTAGTTACCAACTACTTAGCAGAGTCCTTATATGGCCTATTTTTTGAAAAATATCATTGTATTTCACCAGAATTTTATGAAGCGAAAGAAAATTCAGCTTACTTTAAGAGAGCGTAGTGTAGGGTTCGCCGTTGATAACGCGGTAGTTGTTCTGCCGTGTGCCGATCTCAATGGGGCTGCAGGGAGTGTTGGGAATGCTCTCTGAGCTGAAACTCCACGTCCTCGGACCTTTGGCGGCACTCGCATCGCCACCGCCTCCCCCGACGCCATTGCTGACGCCGTCTGGCGCCCCGAGTCGCTGTCGCAGGTTCTCGTTCTCCAGCTGGAGTTGCTTTAGCGAAGCCGTCAGCTCTCCCACTGTTTGCCGAAGCTCCGCGTTGTCAGCCTACAGAATTAATTACAAACACACAAAAACCGTGCCTACTTTATACAAGGAGTGACTTTTATTATCCAGAAGAGGGTTCCTTTCAATCACACAATCTCAAGTGTTTCCGTAATAGGACAGTGACGAAGCTTTTCACAACATCTCTTATCTGATTTTTAGACCAGCCGCGTTGAGAAATGACAAGGAGAAAGAGCAGATTTAATTAGGCACAAAAATTTAACCGTAGAGGCTACCCGGATTTAAAACTTTTAAAATTCTGTAAGATATGTTCTCTTTTAAAGCATTTTTTTCACACAACTTCGTGCTGGTATATAAATTGTTGCTAGGTAATTATGTAACCCAAAAATTTGAGAATTCATTTTTTTAAAGTACCATTTTGAGAGATTTATTGTTGTTTTTAAATTTTGATGATTACATCAAGCAATTTACTCTATGAACTCTTCAAATTGCCAGTCGCAACGTGTAATAACGTAATTAATAAAATCAAATTGAACTATGAATTCAAATTAAAATAATAGATTTTTTGATGAACAATTTAATTAGGAGAATACTTTGAGTGGTTGAAATACACAGATAAATTTTGGTGCGTTTATTTCACACGTTGCAGTTGAGGACAAAGTAAATGCCACTTTTGGTACTATGTTGCTAAACTTAGAAGTCCAGACCATCACTGCTGACTCATTGGAATTAGGAATGAGTCATCGCCGACACTCGCCATAAATGCCCCAATTTTCATGCACTGAGAGGGACACTTTCGCATTCCAAACCGATTGATTGATAGGAGACAAAGAAACTCACCAGACAGGCATCCATAGCCTCTTTCCGAACTGTGAGCAGTCGGTTGAGATTCTCCGTCGAGTTCGTTGTCGATCTGTGATAAAAAAGACCTCTCAATCAATATTCGCGCCTGAAAAGAGCGGTAAATTTAAAGCTACAAAAATCGCACTTTAAAAGTTTATCGTCGGTAATTGAGAATGTTGTTTGTCGTGATGAATCGACGTTTCTCGACTCATTGATCACCTGCGTGCTCTGCAAATAGACAAATATGAAAAAAGTAACATAAAAATAATTTTGAAACTGCGATCAACTCACCGAAGAGATGGCGTAGTCGGAGACGGTTTGAGTGATGCCGCTCTCAGCTGAATTACTCGCCATTAGCTAAATTATAATGCAAAAAATAAAATAAACATTCCTTTTGCTGTGTTTTATTTATTTAAAAAATTTAAATTGCAATCTTTACCTCTTTTCCAAGGCATTATTCGACAACTTCCCTTGTTTAAATCGATTGAGTAATAATAATAATAATAATAATATTTAGTGTACTTCGTAATCTCACTCATGGTTTTTAAAGATATTAAAAATAATTTATAAGTTTATAAAATGACTTTCAAAGAGGCCAAATTGACGGTGCTCGTATCCAAGGCGCTAGTGTAACAGAAACTGCCTCATTTCCTCTACAGCGGTACGAGTACTCACAACATCGTGGAGTTGAAGGAGTTCCGATCGGACTCCAGCGAGTTCGGTGCGGAATTGGGCCATCTGGGCGGGATGGGGAGGCGGTGCTTGGGTGTCGGAGAAGCCGTGGTTGACGTAGCCACCGTTGCCATAGCTACCGCCGTTTTGCACCGTTGAGGCTGATCTCTGGTGGTGTGTGTTTAAACTGCGAGGACGAGAAATGCAAAAAGGGCGGCTTCATTTGAGGTGCTTAAAAACACGCCGAAAAGTACTTTAATGAATCCAAAATGAATAGTGCAACTATCATCCAATGATTGGTCACATATTGGAATCAATTGCTTAAAAAATAACAATATGCCCTATAAATTTCATATTTAATAGGTATTTTTAAAAACATAAATGGTACAAACAGTGGTTTTCAAAATTTTATGCCGAAATGCAAAAAATTAACATTCGTTATTTTAGACTCAATGCAAAATTTTCACTAATTATAAAAATTATCCAAAAAAGTCTCCAGCAATTAAACTGAACTATAATTTTATTTCGATTTTTCAAAAAACACTTCTTGAGAGCTAAAAAAAATGTACTTTGCGCGTGTCAAGAAAATTTTGCCATAATGTCAGACAAAGTAAGTAAATTATTTCGATTTTTATATAAAGGCAAAATGGAGGCCAGAGTATAATTTTAGACATTAGAAATAAGTATTCTTTTGAAATTAAGAAAGAACGAGTTGCGTTGTCCTCAGTTGGTGCCTCTTAAAAACAAATACAATTTACAAATGTTTTTTTTAATTAAAATTAAAAGAAAATCAACTATTTTAGCCAGAATTCTAAGAATATTTCATACATGGAATTGAATCATCCAATTATTTTAATTTATGCATGTATTTCGATTGTCAAATTCAACACTTCTAAAGCTCATTTCAGATATACAAAATTCATAATTTAGTAATTTTTCAATTAAAATGGAATTCAAGAGAAAATGACATACAAAGAAACTTTTCATAATTTCAAATGGGGAATTGTGTAAAACAAGGGAAACCAAACTCGTGTCACTATTGGCTCTTTTTCGTAACCAACAAATGCGCCAATGATTTCATTGTAGTGAGTATGCAATTATTAAATTAATAATGTTAAGCGTTAATTAAATAACGAAAGTAAAACTAATGGCTCGTTTAACTAAAAATGATTTTTTAGGAGTCCTCGTCACCAGATTAGATTCAAACAAAACGCACGAAACCCCACTTGGAGGTGACAATTTAACTGCCGATTTTCGCACAACGATCGCAGAAGATGTCAGTCTTTTCAGCGCCGACCTTTTTTGAAAGATCAAAATTTCTCAAGAGCCAGACAACCACCCGAGCTGACACCTCTAAAAGCCCTCAGTAGAATTGGTGCAGATAAAAATCCCACAAAACCACAACAGAGGTGAGTGTTTTAATCGACAGGAAATGGGGAGCAGAGGTAGCGAAGCGAAGTCTGGAGAGCCACGCGATTGGCTACGCTGGGCTCTTTCAAAAAATCGCCAGCGGCCAGATATATATCAACAACGACAACCCAGCCAATCAACTCACACGAGGTTATTGTCTTTCTCAAGGCCAACTAGACGGCCTAGTCGGGACCAGACAGAACTCCGGGGGGTCTCTTCAAGTCTGGACCATCTGAAGGACCTGCTTTTGCCGCACATTCTCATCAAAATTCGATCGTAAAAGTCCTCCGAGGAAGAACTACCGATACCACTGCCAATGTCGCCATCCTCCTCACCTGCTGGGGTGCTTTTCCGACCCGCAGAGAACTCGAACCTCTCCCCACCTCGCTCATCTGTCTCGTCAGCGTCGCTTCGTGGTATTGATCGTGTCTTGCCGAAGGAGCTGGTGAAACACGAGGTCAGCAGAAACGACATTTCCGCAGGCACATTAACACCCGGAGTTTGTGAGTGTAACCGACGTGTGCGCACACAACAGCAGAACACACAACCTCAGAGAGAAGGAGATATCTAGTGTGTGCGTGTTCGTCTGGCCTTGGTGGATTGAAATGCTCTCCAGACAGAGTGACCAATCAGAAGGGGAGAGGCCGGTTAACCAATAGGAATGCGCGTACAGGCGAGAGGCAGTTTTTAGTCTAATCTGGGACTAGGGAAAGGTGACAAAATCTCCATTACTGGCTGTTGTTTTGCTTCCTTTTGCCTTGGAGATCACGAGGAACATTAAGAGAGCCGGATATGTGTGTTAACAAAGAGATTATGTTTAATCGATTATTGAGATCCTTGCAAGAGGGCCCGTTAGCTCCGAATTCATAGGTTTGAAGCCAAAATCATTTTAAAATTCTAATTACAAGAAATTGGCTGCCACAGGACCTTCAATCGATATTCCCCACTGACGTCCAATCAGCATTAAGTATTGATTGACCTCCCTCTCTTCTCATTGGTCAATGACGATGAGATGATAAGGCAAGAAATAGCTCGTTTTCAGTTCATAATTGCGCCAATTTGCACTTCTGGACCGCACCCGAGTTGAATACATCACGTCAAAACTTGCACAACTACGCGTGGATTCGCAAACAGGTTAAAAATCGGGTCATGTGACGCGCGTAGTTCGTAAGAGATAATTGGCTTTTGGGACGGAAAACTAACTTAAAAAATTAAAAGATTACTTTAAAATATTTTTCAGATATAATTAGACAATTGTACATCCACAGGAAAACTAAAAAAAATGAGTGATTTTTTCATCCCGACAACGCATTTTCACAACGTCGCATAAAAGTAATTTTTACAATTAAGACAATCCAATCTTAGTGGTTACGTCACCGATTTAAGGTCAAGAGGTTAAGACTTCACCTTAGGAAAACCCAAGCAGGAGTGCGGATTTAAAGTTTTGAAGGTTTTTAAATAACTCCTTTGAGAAGTGCCATTATTTTCAAATTAATTCCACAAAAATCCCCCAAGATCCACTCAGAGGGAGGATAACCCACCCGTTTCTGCCCATGAGGGAGATACTGCGGACATTCCTTAGGCGTGGAATCACCAATTTTGAGACGAATGTCTTGCCATGCAGCATACTCATCGATTTCGATGCCCTGATGGGGTTTGAGTCTTCCTCAGAGAGTACGAGGTTCTCACAGGACCGCTGCTTGCTCTGACGCCCTCTGCCCCACTCGCGCGTCTCCCCTATCGATTGTTCACAACCTCCGCTGCGTTTGTATATGTGACTTGATACTTTTCGCGTCAAAGAGGTCGACTTGGTCTGACTCCTTCGATCGCGGTACTGGTAGACGGGCTGTACTGTGGCCGCAACCACATGGAGTAGTGGAGGCCTCATCGCGGGCACTAATCGATGGATTGTGACCGGTTGGAGGCGGTAGGTGGCAGGAAATAGACGTCTGTGGACCATGTTAGCGTCCGGGTTCACATTCGCCACATGATGCTGAAAGAGAAAAACACGTCTACTTAATTTAATTCAGTAGGAGTAATTTTTGAGGTCATAAATGTGGGGTGCGCGTTAGTTTAGGAAGTATGGGACAGGGTTGTTGCCAAAAGTAGACAAAGACAGAGACAAAGACGGTACTCACAAAGACCGTCTGACCACCGAAAGTCGCGTGTCGGTCGCGAATCTCGTGTTTCACGTCGTGGATGTGATTGGGCATGAAGGAGGCGGAAATCGCCAGTAGTAGCCGCATTATCGTGCTCTTGTTGCCTTGAACGACGTCTGAAACGAAGCGAAGAGGCATCTTATGTTTTGAAACATTCGCAGTTTTTGAGGAAACTGAGTTCTGTTCATTATTTTTGCTTCTTCTTCGAATACCACAACAAGTAGATTGGCTTATTTAACAATTTTTTCGTATAATGAATTTGATTGTTTGTCAGCGATTGATATACCGTATTTGGAACCTCTGTGCTTTTTAAATTTACAAGTGACTGTAAATAAAGCATATACTAAAAATTTTCAAAAATACGAATTTTTATTTAACACTTTTGACTAAATTGTGCCTAAAATACGTTCTAATTACATATAAGTTAGTTATTGTATTTGGTAAAATATAAAAGCTTTAATAGATATAACAAATTCCCCTCCTAAAATAATTTAAATTTTTCATTAATAATAAATGAAAGTTACATTAGATCTTTTATTTAAACGATTCGAGACAAATTTAAAAAGAGTTTATTAAATTCAACCTATGTTTGACGAAATAAAATAGAATCTTTTATATTTTATTTGTTTAATTAAAAATAAATAAAAATATTTATTTACTAAATTTTTTGAAAAGAAACAAATGCATTTGAATAGTTTCACTCATAAGATAGTAATGAATGCTGATATTTAATTAGGAAGCTTAAATTATAATGAGTAGTTGTGAATTTTTGTGATTCAAAATGATTAATTGGTTTTAAAATGTCGTTAAAACCAGCAGAAAGTAAATTTAGAACCTTTTAGTTATTAAAAATTAAACAGAATATTAGCATTCCATCTGATCTCTCTCCCTAAGGTTTCTCAGTTTTTAAGACTAGCCTCTTTTGGTTTAGGAATGGCATTTGAAAAAAGAAAAAGAAAAGAAGACAGAGTATAGACTGACCTTCAGCTCTGATGGTGGTGACGGGGACATTCATCTCCCGGAGTCGACGCAAGATCTCCCGGATGTTCGCTACCTTGTCCGTCTCCGTCTCACACGGGGTTTTAATGCGGATTCGTGAGGCGGCTAAAAGCAAATAAACAACACAAAAATCCCCAAAAATCGTTTACACAGGCTGAAAAAGGCATCGCTAATAAGTAAATCTTTAGGAATTCTTTCTATCGATAAAGATGCCTTCCGTGCAACATATGGTGACTGACGAAAATTAAGCAAACCCTTTAATTTTTAGATATATAATAAATAAACAAATAAATAAAAAGATAGTTTTCGATTAAAAGGATGATGAATGCCCCAAAAATAAAAAAAACAACTTTCCAGAATTGGAAAATAAAGACTTGTAATGAAATTACCTACTGCTTAATTTTTGTGCGATCTGTTTGTCATAATAATATTAAAACTTGGATACAAATTCAGTACTGGGTGAAAAAATGATAAAAATTATTGGTTTTATTTTATTTAATTAAGTCGGATTAAATTAAGAACGAATGAAATGTAAGCGTCTATTTAGGAGAAGGCGAAGCGCAATAATTATGCTATTAGGCCAATGATTAAAAAATAGTTAAAATGTTTTGATTGCAATTAAATAAATAAATTTTGCAAAGCAAAACGATAAAATACCTCCATGTTATTAAATTTTTGGTAAAATTCCAGTGGAAATGAGAAGTACAGGAGAGGGACAAAATAGTGGAAACACATAACATTTTGGCATCGTGTTATAAACAATCAAAACCTGATAATTTCAAACTTTTTCGTTTACCATTTATTTAGATTTTGATTACTTTAAAGTTGGTTTTACAGATATTAAAAAAATGAGAGACCAAAATTAAATGATAGCATCTAATTTTCTCCTCAAATTTGAAGCAAAAAGACAACTTAACGACATAAATATTTTAAAATATATAATATTTCTAAACATGGAAGATCTTATCGAAATCGCATTACCATGAAAAATTTATTGCGGTGAGTAGAAAATTTATCTAGATAACACATAATGATGAAGTATTTATCTTATTTAACAATTTTTGTCTGAAAATCACTTTAATAAATAGAAAATACGCTTAAGGTGACAAAATGAGAGGTTTACAATGAGGAATAGGTAAGACACCAGCCACTGGGTCGCTGAAATGGAAATAAGTAGTTAGGCACTCACATGCAGCATCAATTAGCTCGACCAACGCGGTTCCATTTCGCATTCCCTCGTCGTCCAACGCGCGCAGGTACATGCCTGGACAGACAGCGGAGATTTTAGAATTGATCCACGACAGGTAGGCCTTTTCCCTGGCCTGCAAAATCACGTGAAAATGAAACATGCTACTTAAATGGCATTTCAGTAGACTGATGATCGCTTTGCAAGTATATACTAAGTTTGATGGGAAATTTATTGATGAGTATCTGGGATAACAACTTGCTCAATTTTCAAATAAGTGTTACTTTGAGTCTTCTATTCGATAATTTTTCAATTATAAATATTCGACTGGTTATAAGTGCTTTTGACATTAAAAAGGAACCATCAAAATTTATCGTAGTCAAAACATTTTTTAAAATGAAACTCAAATTTAAAGTGAATTCCTCTTTATCTGTCAAAAATTATCAGGAATGGTGTCATCGTAACGAAGTGAATACTTTTGAGATGAAGCTGGTTAAAAATTGCTAAGAAGTGCCACTAAAGTGGCAAGAACTAATCTAAATCTATTTTTCCTTTTATCGGTGAAAATTGGCTTAAATTTTAAAACAAAATCCTATTAATTGGATTATTCATCACGTTTAATGCTGGCCACTTTCTTTAATAACGTAATTGGATCTGATTCCCAGATATATATTTTTTCTCAAATTATCAAGGTTTTCTGGAATAACTTTCGTTTCTAGATTTAAAACACATATATTCATTAAGAAATATCAATTTTTACTTAAGCGATTTCGTGCAAAAATAGGTTACAGTCTCGTCCCAAAAACTGATAAATAAATAATATCTTTAAAACTCATTGAATGCAATTTATTAACAAAACTTATGAATTTTAATATTAAAATCCAACAAGAAGAATCATTTTGGATTTAAAAAATATATCTAAATCAGCAATTAATCCTTTTTTAATTAACACTGAGTCAGATTTAAAAGGTGCTTTTAGTATTTTAATTAAAAATAACCTGCGTTTGAGATATTAACATACCTAACATTTTAATTAATTTTTTATTTTATCTTGTGTATTTTATAGCAAATATTATATCATTATAAAATATATTTACTTTAACTGAACTTAATCCTTGAATAAAATAAATCTTTTGATAAAAATTTAATTCTGTATCCCAAACACCTGCGAATTTTAAGATTAATATGCATTTGAATGTATTTACAGTACAGTCAAGAGCAAATAATTCACATTTTTTATTGATTAAATGATAAAAAATACAGTTCTCTAATCCGTAAATATTTTAATTTTTCCTTAGAGCCACTGTACGAATTAAATTCTGTCATTTAATCGTGTGAACTTGACAAATTAAGCCGCGCATAATTCCCAAGAAGCTTCAGCATCATTAAATTTTAACTTTTATTAAAAAGTAATTACCCTCATTTGTGAAAATGAGTTCCCAACAACGGCCTACTTTTATGCATCAGTTCTCATTGTGATTCCATGTTAAACAAATTACAATAATTATTGACTATTTATAAATATAAATAATAATAATAATCCAACACATCGTGAAATGCTATTTGCTCTATCAAAACGCAGTCAATGTTCATCAGAAATGATTGTCGTGTCATGATTGACTATTCCGCCAACGTCGAGCTTTTTCGGACCAACTTTTGCGAAAATAACTCTGATTTTTTTATCCAAAAGATCACGAAGAGATCAATTAATTTTAAAATTAATCACCTGGAAAAGAGCAACAATAAGGTATCATAGTTGCTGAACATGTTGAAACAAATAATCAGTTTTTTCTGGCAAAATCCTTTCAAGAAAAAACGTTTTAGATTTCCTACTTAAATTGTTTAAAAATACATTAATTTTTATTTACAAAACAATAATACATTTTCATAAACTGCCAAATTTCTAATAAAATATTGGAGAGTCATTCAAATAACACCTCTGCTTTATCTCTATCGTGTATAATAAAATCCAAATTATACATATTTTGGGAGTTTTTTCTTTTAATAAATTAAGTCACTTTAAATTACTTGAATTTGCTGAGTTTTAAATAATTAATTATAGCTATTATCTTTTGGCGAAAAGAGTTAATTAATAATTGATTTGTCAAATTTCTTTAAATACACCAACAGAAAAAATTACAATTAAAATTTATTTAAAGATACTTAATCAGAAAGAATTGTGAAACATAAACTTACATTTTCGGATGTACTTTTGGGTTGCGCCATTAGCTGTTGGAACTCGATTCTAGTGTCAAAGGAAAGCAGTTATTTAATTGGAAAAAGAAAACCAGAATGTTTATTTATTTTTAATGATAAAAACCAAGTTAAATTTTGCCATTTTAGACGAGTCAGTTAATAATTATTTACAATTCTCTTGAAATATTTAAAAATCCTATCAAATTGATAAAATTTTAGGTAAAATTAAAGATTTTTAGTAAATTTATGCCTTCATTTTTGCTATTTATATGTTTTTTGATTATTAATAAATACACCCGCGTATTTACAGGACGTAAAACGCCCCAGATTTGTAAAATCATGTTTGCACAGTGTCCCTTGACGATGCCAACTGTGTCAAAAGGACAGCGAAGGTTTAGAATGATATTTTCGTTTCCCTGGAGATCATGTGACCTCGAAAAGGCCAAAACGGGTGGCCACATGGGTCCTTTCCTGAAATCAAACAGTGGAGGCAAAACAGCCACGTAAACAACCTGGTCTCATGTGACGAAAATCACAGCTACACAACAGTGGGAGTTGGTTTGGCAGTCTTTAATTAATCCAAAGAACTAGCGGAGATGGTTTAAAGCCACAAAGAAGCCCCTACAACTCTTAAAACCGGCGTAAAAATAAAAAATTCCGAGTTGGACAAAATAATGGGAACACCACCATAGATTTTGGCATCAAAATTTATGAACGTGTAACAGAAACTGTTCGTATTCAGCAGAGCACAGGTCTTGGCTGAAGAACGGGCCACAACTCCAGTGAAACCAAGAATCGAAGAAATTCAAGACCTCAAAGAATCGAGGCTGTAATTACAGCACAATGTGTTTCCATTATTTTGTCTAATCTCTCGATTTTTAAATAGAAAATCGAGTGAGAATAAACACAAATAATTTGTAGATATGAAACCAGGCTCTGTAGTTAAATTTGTGCTATTTAGCAAAAATACAACACTTAAATCACCATATGGAAACAAGATAGCGCATATTTCGTAAGCAGTCTCATTTTAATAAATAATATTTAATTTTATGTCAACAAAAAATGCCAAGTAATATATTATTCAAAATATTTTTTTTACTTATGTTAATTATATTCACACTTTTTTTCAGAAAATCGTACTTTAAAATTCAAAAAGTGTAATCGAGCGAAAATTAATAAGAAAGTGCAGATAAGAATTGAAAGAAAGATAATTTCTGAGTTTTGAGATAAAAAATATATGCTTATTTTAGTGTGAATAATAAAATAATTTATTATGAGGTGCAAATATCGACACCATTGTTAATAAGTGATACTCCTGTTAATACCAGCAAAAAAAATAATCGATTTAAAAAATAAATTCCATCAAAATTTTAATTATTTTTATGCATTTTTGCATAATTTGATATTAAATTTTCATATTCTCACAGAATTCCACAAATTAACACACACACGTAAGGCGAGTATAAATCTTAAAGTACACAACATTTATTAAATAAATAACAGCTTCAGATAATTTTTGCAAATTATTTACAATTTAATGCCAAAAAAGCTCCATTTGAAGAGACTTTCTAATGTTAATATTTAAATTCTAGAAAAAATAGAATAAATAGAATGTTTGGACAAAATAGTGGAAACACCCGACAATTTGGCATCACAATCCTCGAACATGTTATGAACAATTTAAATTTAAAATATTTTAAATTTTTTTGTGTATTTGTTATTTATCATTTCTAAAACTGTTCTTCGCCGGGAGCTGCGCAGTGGAGATGGAATCCACTATAGTCAGTGTAACTTCGGTTCAAAATAAATAGTAACGCATTTTGCAGGCCGTTTCAAAAGGAATCTTTTTTACAAAAACGAGAGTGAATGTACTTTTAACAAGTAAAGTGAAAATTTTCGTTATTTTTAAGCGGAATAAGTTTTTATCGACCTAAAATATCATATATTTTCCTAAATTAGACGGCTTGAAACGCACTTTTCGCGGATTGACCGGAGGAAAGCGCCGTAATCCGAACTTGACCGGGTCAAAAGTGCCGCCGAAACTTCACGTAAACAAACTTTTGCTGATAATAAAGTCAAATGGAGTTAATTTCTGTCCAATATAAATGAAATTTTAGGTAAACAGAGTCTTTTCTATTCCAATAAGGCAGCATATCCCAATCCGGCACGACCACTCTCAAAACAAATATTTCATTTTTTCATAATCTTCGTATAATATTTATTTTTATAATTAACTTTTTATATTTTATGTATAATTTATATTTTTCGCATATTGAAAATGTAAAGAACCAATTTCAAGTGAACGAACGCACTGGAATGAAGAAAAATTGCTAAATTCATATTGAAATAAATTAAAAATGATTTCTAAAAGTGTTGCATTCGTGTGAGTTCAATAAAGTATATATCATAGCTTTAATGATAGAAAAAATAGGTAACTAATTACTATTTTCCAAGACAAGATAAATAAGGCCTAAGACGACTCTTTGGTAAGCGATGTGCTCTAGTCGTGATTATGGTTAAATTTTTGAAATCTTAATTAAAATAAAATATTTCTTATTAAAAGATTGGTTAAATGGTGGTTTATGCTTCTTGGAAATATTAGCGGAGGAGAATAAATTAAGAATTCAGAAAAAATACAATAAAACTTCCTCAAAGAATCTTTAACTCATTTAAATATTATTTGTTAAAAAAATAAAACTTTGTATTTATCACAGGAAAGTAAGAATTATAAGTAGTAATTAAAAAGCAGTGAACTCTGCCTGTCATAATCTTAAAAATATTTTAATCTCAACAAATTAAGAGATATTTGTATAAAATTATTCCTCTAGCATTGGAGAAAAATTTAATTTCCTCAAAAAAGGCGCTCTGAATGGATGACCACTTTTTGATTCGCTTTGGAACCGGTGAAAATTTCCACAAATTTCCAGCCCTATTATTTCACGAAAAAAAAAGTCAACTGTGCCCGGAAGTGGCTACGACGCCTTTTTATTTATTGTAATTTTCATTTGGAGCTAAACGGAGGGTCGTTTTTTTCTGGAATTCGTCTGAATTTGCATGTATTAGCATGCAAGGAATACGCCAAGTCAACATATCTCATTCACTGCAAACTCGGTCTTGAAATAGGAGGCCACAAACGCTGATAGAAAAAAGCTTTAAAAATGACCAAAATGGAAGGGAAATTTGTTTTGGGTATCAAAAATGAATTTAGGAATTATAATATGTTAATTTGGTTAACTAAATGATAAAGAAATTTCTAGAAACAGCGAAACAGGTTTTTTTTCTGATGAGGAAGAAACTATTTGAAAAATCAAAAGCAGCAAAATGTTGTTGTTATTGTTTCCGAAATAATTTCTCAAAAATATTCACAATTTTTATAAAGTAAATGCCCAAGAAAAGGGCTCTCTGCTGGTTGATGGGAGGCCGCGCTTTTGAAACCAGATATTTTCCTCAAATTTATAGATAAATAATTATTAAAAGGTAATTTTATTTATATTTAGGATTATGTTCTTTGTCATCCACATTTTATTAAGATTTTTATTTGGAAAGTAAGACACACTAAAAAATTGTTAACTTCGGGGCATAAAACTGCAGCAGTCTATGTTCTTTTAAATTGTACGAAAAAAGTTTCTTGTTTTAAATCAATTTCTGTTTAGGTTTTGGTTTAATTTTGTTTTCGCGCAAAGGCTATCGTTTTACGATTTTTGCAATCTTTATGCAGTCGCAGTACATGTGAGATCGTTAAGCAGGATATTATAAAGAAAATGGGCTTCTTTTCAGACAAAACTCATAAAAAGCTTTTTTAGAGATAATAAACTGTTCTTCTACTCAGAACTAAGTGAAAAGGCATCACTTTGTTCTCCATTGTTTCGCATTTTTGTAACACATCTGCCACTCCATTGTTCGACAGAAAATGTTTGAAATTTTCAAAAAAATATCATCAAATTTCCATAGTGACTTAAAAATGCGAGCATTAATTGGGGACAGAATTTGCACTAGATTCAATAATCGTAATAATTTTTTTAAGATTAAATTGATTCATATAAAAATTTACTCTCTTTTTCAGAACCGTATTTATTAATTTGATAGCATAATTCATCACTAATTTGGTTTTAAATTACTTTGTTTCCAGAAATGAAGTCGAAAAAGCCTCTCAGACTGCATAGATGTACGTATGACCTCTACTCCGTGACAATTTAGTGTCGGCCACTGAATGTTGATGTTGTGCCGGGTCCTTGTCCAAGCGAACCATGAGCTGGGCACGGACAGAGTAAAAAATGCTTCCTAAACAGTAAAATCCCTTGAAAATTTGGAGCATTATTACGTGGAGATAAAATCGCTGCTCAAGCACCCGTATAAATGAGAGTAATCCATTTTGTTTAAATTATGATTACCGGTTTCGATTTGGCTTCCGCAGAATCGTCCCATTTGCCGATTAGAAAACTTTCTGTACCTTTTTCTGGTGGGAACGGGAAACAGTAAACCATTTCCTGTTCAGGGAAATGAACGGAGAATTAAAATTAAATGTTCAACACCCAGTGGGCCAAAACACTCGTAAAAAAGGTTACGAATATCGATTGAAAAACGCGGGAAAAATACAACAAAGAAATCTTTCTCGAGCGATTGCATTTACAATGAGAAGGAAGGCAAAATAGGCTGCTTGATGGCAATCGAACAAAAGCAATAAACTTTGACTTCAATTGTCATAAAATAGTCGTAATTATAATTTTTTGCCTTATTAAGAGGTAATCAAACCATTTCAAATATTCTAATTCAAAGCTGACAGTATTTCTGATTCCAAACTCAAAAAGTCAGGTTTTAATCTTTTATACAAAAACCTAAATAAATCGATAAAACAGGAGTGTCTTTTGAGAAAAATCTCTAATTTTCCACCAGAATTCACAAAAAATGACCATTATTTTTTTCCTATAAATCCAAAAATTAAATTTTTCTGTTTATAGAAAATAGAATACTAATTTTTGTAGTGATCACTAGAGAGAAAAATATTTTTAAATACCAAAATAGCATATAAATTCAACTAAAGAGAAATTGAGTAAATTAAATCAACTAAAACCAATACTGACTAAAATTAACGTAGTCACACATTGATAACTATTAAATCACATGTTTACAGTAAATAAATGTTTCATTATAAAAGCTAGTGATAAAAATAAATTTCTGCGTCCTACCAGAGTCAGTTTAGAGCCGTTGGAAGCGTTGGATTCGGTCCAAAAAAGACAAATCACTGTGTACATCCACTAGTAGCCTCAGCATTCAAAGTTAAGCCGTGCACCGGGGTGCGTTCAAACAAAAGTGACTTCCCTCCCAGCCCCCCAGCCCCGTGCGCACAGCAAAAAGTGATTTGCCTACGTTTGTAGAAGGCGAACAATAGGAATCCGATATTACCTTCGCCTGAATACCCTACATGTTTACTTGTAAATGTAAAGCTGTGTGTAGACTACTTAAAATTGATAAGATTTAGCAAAAAATGCCCTTGAAATGCACTGATACAGTAATTAGTGGTATAAAATTGCTACGAAGTGACGGCTATCTGGGTTAATGGCAGAGTCACCGTCCTGGTTCGTGTGATTGAGATGAAACAATAAAAGGAGCATTATTTGTTCCCCATAAAAGCTATAAGATATCACGTGGAAACTCGTTATTTTGCTGAAAGGCGTGCGGAACAATATTCGCATGGAACCGCGGTTTTATGAGCACGCGCAAGTAAGAGTCGATAAGCTTACAAAAAATACGAAAGAAAGTTTTCCCATAGGCAAATTCCCTAATGGTGAATTAGAATATTGAACGGGATAAATTTTTTGCATTCGCGATTAATCAAGACTAACTTAATTCGTTTCTGATCGTAAAGCAGGCATTTCAATTAAATTATGCTCTCTATTTGCACCTCAGTTTAGGAAATTTATTACTTCATTAATTGTAATGGAATTTGGAAAAGGAATGAAGCTGAAATCGCATTTTAGTCAGATCATGGAACAAAGGCGCTTTTAGCTATGAAAAATACTTCCAAGAATTTAAAACGGCTCAAAAGAGGGGAATGTGTTAATGAGTTTATTTAAGAATAAAACGTCTACTAAAGGCTGTTTAAAACTTATATTTTTGATTAAATACATTCACTTTATTATTACGTTTTGAACGCAGATAAAATGGAGTACAAAATATTGATTAGCATCTCTGTAACGGGATTCTGACTACAGTAATAAATTGAGGCTAAGATCTTCCACCATTGATCGAAATGAAACAAAGGTTATTGAAATGAAAATTACCAATTATGTTTGAAATATTACATCGTCAGACGGCAAAATATGTGGACTGACAGCAACAAGATGCCATTATGAAGACCAACTGCAAAATAAGATTGTATGAAAAGGAAGCCACAGACTAACACTTGTTGTGTCCATCAAATATCCATATAATGTTAAAGGTCCCTTGAATAGAAAGAAAAAATTTACCACTCAGAAAAGCCAGACCAGCATCAAATGTTAAAAAATCCAATGTAATAAACTCTTTGTTTATATATGGGTTAAATTGACTACCCAATTTTATTTTACTAAATTTCATCGTGATTATTCATAATCACATAACGAGAAAGAGTTATTACAAACGTCAATTATGAAACTAAACGTTAAAACAAAAGCAAAATAAGATTTATGGTATTTCAAAATAGAAATTTTATTTTGATTAGTATCGTATTTAAGAATTTCAACTTACAATTGTTGCAGAAGAGGAATCACAACTTCGAAATCCGCTCCATAATGTATAGGCTTCTTATAGCTTGTTTAAGGTCAAATCACTAACAAAATATATTTCCTTAGCAAAAAACGACTTTGAACGCAAAATATATAAATTATTATTGATTGATATTTTTAACGTAATTCAAGACTACACAAGAATTGTAATTCATATTTAAATGATTCATGGACAAGACAGTGCTAAATAAATGGCAAAATTCTATTTAACAACACAATTTTTAACTCTCCCGCAAAAATCTTGCATAAATAGTGTGACTTAATTTTCGTTGTAAAATCTAACGCATTTTCAATTTGCTAAAAATTTCCTCTCAACATATGGTAATTTAACATGGAAATTACATTCGATCCACTAAATTGAGCCACTTTCGATTGTTTTCCGAGTTCGGGAGTATCATTGGTCTGGGTGTACACTTCAACAACTATATATTTAATCGTGTAATGTGTATGATGACGGATTCTTTACATATGGTTATCAATAATAATTTCTATGTCCCTCGCTGCTAATTAGTAGCATTTCCAAGGAGGCTATTCGCAAAATCCTCGACTTATACCTGAATCATTAATTTTCACAACATTTTTGTTCTTTTCTGAGCCAAAGTAAAACATTTCAGAGGTATCCACAGTCTACCCATGCCCATGCGTGCACATCTGACTTTTGATTGGTCCGTGACGAATCAGTACTCCAATTTCCGCAGGACCACGGCCGCACGCATCCAACCAGTCTTCCACTTTGGAAGACACCTTGCATTCTTTGATGGTCTCTGAAGCAATATCTGTTTCCCTTTTTTTGCCGCAAAACCCCTGTATTTTCCCTTCAAGCCCCAAACAGGCAAATAGGACACAAAAAGGCCCGGAATCCAAGTGGAAAACACAATTCCCATTCTTCAACACTTCCAATAACATCCAAGAAGGAGGAGGAGGAGGAGAAGGAGGTGTGTGCATCAGACGTGGGTGTGTATACAAATGTGTTCCTGGGCTTCGGATCCGCAAATGACTTCGAGGAGAGATGAGAGCACATGTATGCAGGTAAGGCGAGTCGGAAGAAGAAATTGCAATTAGAGTTCGTCCTTGACAATGCTGTATCGATTGCTCGAGGGCCGCAGGAGTTTGAACACAGATTTCGCCGTCGGCTTGTGCTACAATCAAAGAAGAGCATTACAGAAGGCCTTCCTTTACTGCACTGATGGAGGTGATGGGGCATGCGAATGGGACAGGAATCACCACTGACGAGGTGATTTGATGATCATGATTCGCCAACAACTACCATTGGAGTAGAGGCCGTCTCTATGTCTGACTCGGTGACCTCCTATTGATGGAAGGGGGTGGTTAAAGAAACAATGGAACAATGAGCAGTGGAACCGCAGAGCAACATGCACGGCAGACAGGCAGACAAAAGAGCACTCAGGAGCTACGACCAAGACACACGACCAACGTACCTGCTCAATCTCCCGTTGCTGAGACGATGGTGGGTACTCCTGTATCGTCTATAGGTCAATTTTCACACAAATAATCACTACATTGCAAGAGCTACTTCTTCGAAGTGATGCGGCCAACTCGCTCTACATACTACTTAATCGGGGGAATTCAGTAGACTCCGGACACAATTTATGGGATGACCTGGGAGGATAGGACTTACAGGAGCCTCGGGTTCGGGGTCCGGCATGCCGTGGAAGCGTCGATGGAGGCGCTCTGAGGCGAGGTCAGAGAGGAACTGGCGGATGTGGACGGGGTTGGTGAGAGCCTCATGTATGTCTCCGGGGTAGACGAACATATGCGCGAAGGAGTCGATGGCTAGGAGAGGCAGGTCCGCGACACTCTTGCCCATGTGCATCAGCGGGTGCGAGAAGACGTTTCCGTCGGCCACCAATGGGACAATCTTGTCTGCAGGGTGGAGAGGAGACCAAACTACTTAAATGGGCATTTCAGTAGCCTACTGACCCAACCCATCTTCAATCAGGAGGTGGCACCATACTACTTATTGGATTTAAGTAGTTGACCCTCAGGGTCATACCGCCAAATCGCGTCAAACGTAATCACCTACATCCTCCCCTAAAAGGGAGTGTGTAATCATGCTACCTATTAGGTATTTCAGTAGTTGAAACTTGCAAAAATTGACTTTAGTGCCTGGCATGCTACTAATTCAGGCATATCAGTAGTGGCCACAACCCGCTAACATTTTAAAGTGCTCATTTTAGAAACGGAAGTTGAGATCTTTGGGTTAGAAAGAATCAGAGATACACGAAAAAAAAAATTAAAACAATGTTGCTTGTTTAAACCAGAAACTCACAGTTCTTCGGCCCAAATTTCTCTGTAAGGTCAGGGGAAGCAAATCATTACCAACAGCGCTAAAACTCCCAAGGGTTTGAAAAATACCTCATCCAAGAATCTGATTGGTTCAGCCGCCGACCAATGAAAACTACCACCCCAATCTTGGCACATACTGGAGGCTTATTTGAGTGATTTTGATGATAAAGCGACGCTTTGAGGCGAAGACGCACCCTTGTAGTCGGTGAAATGCGCCTCCATGAGAGAGGTGAAGAGCTGGACGTCTGATGAGGCAGAGCCGTCATCTGTGGGGCGGTAGAAGAGGATGAGGAGGGGTAGACGGGGTTCCGTGATCTCCTCCGCGTTCTCGAAGGTCAGTTGACGCACCAGAGGGGTGCAGAGACCCCCAGCCCAACTCCGCAGCTTGTCCAGGGCCTCCGACGCCGAACCCATCATCGCGTTCGCTGGTGCCGCCGTCTCCTGAACCTGAGCGCCAGCCCCTGTGGTCTGGGAGGCGCAAAGGACAAACGTCCAAATATTTTGTCATCATAGCCCTTGGACATGTTACAAACAATCAAAAATCGCCATATTTAAATATTTCTGTTTTGTACATTTGGTACGTACATTTAAAACAACTGAAATGTTGCACCCACGCACCAAACTCGATCCGTGCATTGCCCACAAATCTTATTGGCCCAATATGACCTCTAACCATCTTCTCACTCTGCCACTGATCGTTGATTCGTCTAGCAAGATAATCTGAGAGTAGCTATTGGCTGGACTGCGCTGGCCAATCAGAATGCAGATCAGCTACCCTACTGCCCTCTCCCCATTGGCTAACACACCAATTCGACTAACCAATCAGCGTTCTGAATTTCGGCTTACTCACCTTCTTGTAGACGTACTTCACCGTCGACGCGTTCGCGGTTTTGCTAGAACGCAAAACAAAGCACACCTTTTTTTAGAATGCACAGCTTGCTACTGAAATCCTTATGAGTAGCAAGATACGTCGGAGTTAGACTTACTCCTCAATGGCGTAGAACTTGCAATCAGTGATGAGGTGAGCCAGTTTGAAAAAGGTGTTGTAGACGAAATCCACCTTGTCCAACGCCGGGAAGGTCCCCACAATGCTCCGCTCCGTTGTCAGACCATCCAACCCGTTCTGAAAGGACACGCGGTGATCATTCTCGATTCTCATTAACTGATTTTAAGCATAGGTCGGACGACTTATTGTGGGATCGACCACTTGTCAACACCAGATGCAAGCAAGGAGAACTGTTTGGCTCTCCACAGCTGCTGGCTCAAATATCCCCCCTTTAAGCAACCTCAAGGTGTCTCAAACCGCCCCAGATGCTCACGTGACTGACCTGAACCGAGAGATTGGTGATGGGGTTGGCGGTTTGTTCGTGGAGGTAGGCGACAAAGGCTTCCACGGAGCGCTGGCCACGGTATTCACTGCGAAAGCGCCTGCCGAACTTGAAGAGACGCAGTGTGGGGTATTTAGAGACTCCGTGGCTTGCGCACAGCTGCCCTGTTAAAGTAAAGGCATGGATGCAATGCAGTTGAAAACAGAGAGCCTAATCCATGTCACACGGGGTTAATTTAGGAGAATAAAATCGCGCTTCAGGACTAACCGTTTAAAACACCACTTTTGCAGTTGCGTTAAGGTAATTAACGAGCCCTGACTAGCACCTATCAATAGTAAATAGTACCGTCTGACTTCGGGAACCAAATACAAACTGAGAAGCCGCCACCAGAATGCTAATTGCGACTGCCCCACTCAGCTAGGGACTTTGCTGATTAGGCGGATTGATAGGTGGGTCTAATTGACACCCGATTTCTTCAAGGCCTTTATCTAGGTACTTAGGAAAACATTATTACAAAAAGTTAAAAGTAAGCGTGTGGTAAATGGAGAAGCAACCAATTAGGAGAGCCCACATTGAGCGAATCGGTTGGTACTAAGAAAGTGTGGGCGAGAGAGCTCCACTATCAGGCGCGCTTTATAGTAGCGTTACATAGAAGAAATCTCATACTTTTACAAGTACCAGATAAGGCAAAATGATTAATGTCTCCAGAGCTCTAATCTAAGAAACTTAAGTGAATGATAATATTTGCGGGAAAAGAGCTCACTACCTTAATAAACAATGTAAATTCAAAGGAATTTAGTTACTACATGGCTATGTAAGAACGACCGGGATTAGGTTAAGAATATTTACAAGTAAGGGTTAAGAGAAAGGGAGTTCACCTTGGTCATCGCAGTCAACTTTTGCTAGAGCAACATTCCCGCTTGTGAATTCTCTCGCGACGGCATCACTTGTGGAGTCGTAGATGGGAGAGAGGTCACGACTGAAGCGACACCACGACGCAAAGAAATTGACGAGAACAAACTCTATGTTGTCGAGTGTATTGTGAAAGCTGGTCTCCACTAAGTTTAGCACCTCACCTTGCGATACGCAGGCTGCGTATACCTATAAAAATCAGTACTTAGTGGAAGTACGAAGCCAAAACGAGAAGAGACGTTGAGTAAAAATCAATCGTTAAAAGTTATACTTTGATTGGTATTCAATTATTATTTTAGAAAGCTGTTTAAGTTACCATTTACTTACGCAAACCAGAAAAACCAACACATCAACCCTCATCACCAAATGGTACAAGAAAAGAGCGTTTGTTTGAGGCGCGTTATTACGTTTGCCTTGGTCGTCGATATAAACCTATCTTATATGTGTCTTAATTTATATGGAGTAGCCCAAAACATGTTTTTATATCACAAAAAATTAAATTTTTAATCAAGTGTTCCTGTCTTTGCGTTTTGCTTACTTTTATCAATAAAAAGATAATATCATTAAGAATAAATTTTTTCACCTTCACTCACTGGAAATGTTTTATAACTGAATATTTCAGGAGAATAATTTTTGAAGTACTTAATGAAATAATACAAGATTTTCTTCCCATCATCACTAGGTAAATAGGGGATAGTTGGTTCGAATCATCTAGCTTCTAAAGAGCATCTGGCTTGCACATTAAAAATGCATATGAAAAATCCAGAAGAAATTGTAGACCAGGCGGTTTTCAGATATGGACGCAGTAGTTCTCATATACCGTGGATTTAAGTTATCGAACATGACGGAACAGACAGGGAACCGTCCACTTCTACGACGGCTTCCAAATCCTGATTATGAAACCCTTATTAGCCCGAAACTACTCATAACCTATACCCTTGTGAAGTCCCTTTCCAGTGCCTCAAAGTCACAACGATGCCTGTACTAAACACCAGAGCCTAAGAGTCAACAGGCCACTCCAAATCCTAATCCGGCCCTTCATTTGTAGCTAACGTACAATACCCATACTGTTTAAGCAGCACATTCCATCGAAGTATAAACAAAAGAGAACGGAAATCGCATCAAAACAACGCGTCAATTACTTCTTTTTCCTTATTTGCAAATCTCAAGCAGCCAAATAGTACAATCACACTACAGAGTGGGTACGGCATTCACCGCTGTCCCTGCTGGAGCATAAACTGCTGGAGGAGGGCCTGGAGGGCCTGTGGTGAGACCTGACGCCCCCCGCCACCACCCGCCTGTCCGCCGGCCGACGCAGACGCAGCTGCTGCTGCCAACCAGCGCGCCATCTCCTGCAGCGACGCGTCCTGCGCCTGCTCGCGACTCGTCCGCCGCTGCTGCTGAGCCGCCGCCGCCGCAAAGTAGTTCTGTCTCTGCTGCTGCTGTTCGTGGAAGGCCTGTTGCTGCTGCTGTTGCATCATGTACTGCATCAGGAGTGCCTGTTGTTGTTGGGTCGGCGGGGGTGGTGGTGCTTGCGTGGGCGGCTGAGTGGTCCTGCTGGCCCGTTGGAGGGAGTAGTCGACTCCCCCTCTCGAGGCACCAGCGGGGGGTTGAGGAGGAGGCTGTGGAGGAGCCGTGTGCGCCGTGTTCTGCTGTGCCATCACCGCGCACTGCATCAACTGAAAGGACGGTAATGCTTATAGGCAATCAGTAGACACAAGTATTTATTTTAAAACTGTAGACCCACATAGTTGAAGAAGTCCGGATCGGAAAATTCCTGATTCCGCTGCGGCTGGGGCTGATGTTGTTGACGCTGCTGCTGCTGCATCATGAGCTGGGCCAGAGCAGTGCCCTGCGTCTCCCCACTGCTGTTATTGGTTCTCGCAGCAGCGGCGGCGGCGGAGGAAGCCATGGCCTGGACAAGGAGCGCTTGGGCTTCCGCCGGGGTGCGACCGCTCGCCATGAGTTGCGCCAACGCCGACATGGCCATCTGCTGCTGGGCTTCCCCGGCCTCGCTCCGCTGTTGGTGGAGATGAGCCTGCTGCTGCTGCTGTTGAAGCCTCACCAGCGCCAACAAACGTTCCTGCTCCTGCTGCTGCTGCTGCTGAGTGTGGAACGAGGCCCCACGGGCGTGCGACGAGGCCAAGAATTGGTCCCGCAGGAACGCGTTCATCCCCGCGTCTCCGCTGCCGCCTAAATGAAGCGGATGGACCGGGTAATGGAAACATCCCCAATCTTCGAAGATGTTATAAACAATCTCTATCCAAGGCCCACCACTCGCCTTGATGCTGCTGCTGCTGCTGCATGTACGCGGCCGCGGCAGCTGCCATAGCAGCGGCTCTGGTCTGAGCCTGCGTCGACTGCTGCTGCGGATTGCCGCGCTGCAGGAAGGGAGGTGGTGGTGGTGGTGGTTGTGGTTGTGGTGGTGGCGGCTGCTGCTGCTGCTGGGGAGGCCTTCGCGCCATCGACAGCGACGCCTGCTGTCTCGAGGAGGGAGGGGGTGGGGCGGGTTCGGCCGGCGGGGGGTAGAAAGTGCCTCTGGCCTGGGTAGTGGTGGTTGTGGTGGTGGTTGACGTGGTGCACGCGGTCACCGTCGGTCCCCGAGGACGGGCGGCATTGGCCAGGCGCTGGGAGTCCCGCATGAGCAGGGCCATGTACTCCTCCACCGCCGTTGTCGGAGGGGGATAGGGGGGTTGGCGGGGGGGTCCTAGTTGGGGACGGGAACGCGCTGTGAGCTCAATCGGCTGCTGCTGAGGCGACATGTTTATCGGCGGTGGTGGTGGTGGTGGTGCCTGTTTCGGCCTTGGTGGAGATTGAGGCGGGGAGACGGCTCTTCGTTTCTGCGGTTGAGACATCCCGCTCGGTTCGTACTGAAAAAAAATCGATATTATCAATATTAGCGTTCGGCTCGATAACCGACCAATCACTTTCCCTCTTCTGGAAATAAGGCCACTTTCCTCACCGCAAAGAGGACTCACCAAGCACTGCATGAGATGGGAAATGAATTAAATACGAAACTACTGGTCTATGGGATGCCTACTCACGGAAACTGAGCCAATGGGCTGCGAGCTGTGCTCGCATTAGATCGTAAACAGGCCTCAATCAGTGCTGGGCGGATCTCCACTTAGTAAGGCGAGTTGTAGTCGGGCAAATGGCTCACCCGGCGGCCGTTTTTTGCATTCCCGGTTTGAGGAGAGGAAATCCGAGCATGAGAGCTACTCAAAGGACATGTGAGTGACCTGGGCTCACCTAACAACTTGTCCTCAGTGATTAAAACTTGCAAAACGCGGTATCTGGAGTGGGTGAGTCGTCCAAACAGATTTGTTTAAGCGTCCTAGTAACCTGGAGCCTCATTAGGCGTCTCGAAAGAACAATTTATGTTGTTTTAATAGCTTTGGGCTACCAATTTCAACCTCTGTACAGTAGGAAGAAGTCACCGTCTAGCACCAATCCACACAGTAGCTAGAACCTACACCACGTTAGAACTTGCTTTTGCTTAATCTTTTTTTCAATGTGTTTCCATTAATCTGTCCAACGCAACGGCTGAGTAGAAATGAGTGAGCGCCCTTCAAGTTGAACGAGACCACTAATTCACCACAAAACAGCACTCAGCTAACAGAGGTAGTCCCCCAAATAACCCACTCACCAGAAGCGAGTGAGCATCAAATCGTCTGGAGGCCTGAGTTTGTGGTCTCTGTTGCCACAGCGGCTGGGGTGGTGGCTGTTGCTGTGGCGGCGGAGTGTTGGCACCGGTGGCCGCAGAGCGAGACGGTGGATCGAAGACAATGTCGATGCGAGCGCACGACACCTCCCCCTCCGTCGCCGCCTGCCGTCGTTTCAGTCGCGCCGCGGACGTCGACGTCACAGACAGATCCTCCGGCTGCTGTGGCGGTGGTGGCAGCGAAAGCTCCTGTTTGACGCAATCCTCGACGGAAGGCGTTGTCGATCGCGGCGGCGGCGGCAGCGGCGAAGACCAGCAGTGAGCGTACGTCGGCGAGTAGACGTCGCAGAAGGAGCAGCCGGACAGCGGACGCGGTTCCTCTGCAAGACAAGACGTTTACTCGGAGAGAGGACAAAATAATGGAAACACCCAACATTTCGGCATCATGCTATAACCAATCAAAACCTGACATGCCGCAATGTTTTTGTTTACCATTTCTATCATTTAAAAGAACCGCCACAATGAACACCCAGTTTCCACAAAAACTGTTCCTCGTCGTGGGCTGCAATTAGAAGACCTCTGCTTTCCTGACGAATTATTGTCGTTTACCACCACCTATCTCACTTCTCACACCCAAAATGCATTTTACACTTCCCACAGGCCCTCGGCACTCCATGAGGAGAGAGAGAGCCAGATAAATCAACACCAGAGCACTCGAAAGTCGAGCACGATTAGCTGACGCATGTCTGACTTGCTCCCTCCTACATGTGTGCGTGTTTGGCGCATGTCAAACCGAGTGTGAGTTTTTTGTCTTCCGTGACAAAAAAAATTAAGAAGAAGAATCACTAATCGATTGCACCGTGAGTGTGCGGAGAGTGAAGTGAGTCTTTTTAGATGTCAATAAGAAATGAGCCATCGTCCCTGCCGACCAATCAGAGGGCGTGCTGCTAAGGGATTGGCTAACATGCGAGTGTGTGTCCACCCAATCAGAGCGTTCAGGCGAGAATGGCTTGTCCAATCAAAAAGCGGGAGGACAGTTCTGGTAAAATTTAAGTAAAAAAGGCGCAAAAATATTTTTTAAAAACCCACCGACTACTAGAGGTGGAACAACATTCTCGTCTGGCCCCCCACCACATTCCCCAGACCACCTCAGCCTCATTACCAAGAGCATTTATGGTCGTCGAGTTTAGAGAGACTCGAGTAAGAAGTCCGTCACCGCCATCGTTTCTAAAAGAACTCGGTGAGGCTATTTGGAAACCAAAAATTAACAATTTGTTTAAATCTACACCTCGAGAATTGAGAGCGCAGAAGGTGTTTCCATTATTTTGTCCAGCCACCGATTTCCAAAATGCTAATTTCACCTCTGTTAACCTCAAAATAGGAGGGAAGTTGCCTTCCCCCAATAACATAAGAGGAGAAAAAGCCCTCTATAATTAGGGAGGACGCAGCGAAGCCTGTCTAACCGTCACTGTGACTCAGCCGTTGCTGCTGCTGCTGCTGGTGGTGGTGGTGCTTCTAAATGTAAACAAACCGCATCCCACGTCAGCTCCACTCCACTAACTGCTTAGCCCACCTTGTTTGGTCTCGAAAGGAAGCACGTCGTTTCCTGTCGCCGCTCCCAACGCTACCACAGACGTCGAGTCCTCCTCCGCGTTGTCCGCCATCTCGTCCACCGTCTCGCCTTCTGTCTCGCTCTTCTTCGTCTTCTACAAGAGGCCGAGAGGTTTAATGGAACTTGGGACAAGTACGGCGGTTGAGAGCTGGAGTGTCAGCCCACCTTACAGACAGCGTCAGAGTCGGAATCGACGTCGTGAGGGGACTTTTTGGTGAGGACTTCGCCGGGCTTCGGCAGACGGACGTATTTGCGCCAGAAGAGGGCACAGTCCTTGCAGAGGCTCCGTGGCATCGCCTGGTGCTCGAAGGGCAGTGTCGCCGTTTGCTGCTGCGACTGCTGAAAGACCACAAACACGGGTTGGACAAAATAGTGGAAACACTTAACATGGAAATCTCAAAGTGGTGGAGTGGAAGTTTCCAGCAGCACTGGTCAGTTCCTCGTTTACTACCTTGTGTGAGGAGCTGTTGGTGGCCGTGGGAGCGGGCTCTTGTGGTTCCACAGGAGCCAAAGAGCAGTTTGAGCACATCCCATCGCTACTGGGAGGAGATTCGGCACCGGAGGAAGCTGAGACGTTGGTAACGGGGTCACCAAGGCCCTCCGGAAGGGGTGAAACACCGTGCTCCACCCGCGGGGCTGCAAAAATCAAGGGTAGATGTCGTTATCTTCGAACAAATTGTTGGCATGGGATTAGGGCTGTGTGGGGACTTACTGCTGCCGTTGGCGCCTTCACCGTTGTCAAGCTGGTTGCCGTTGGCGGTGGTGGCGGTGGTGCCGGAGGCGTCAACTGAAATGCCAACGCAATCAACAATCACCAGCTGACAAGGCCAACGACCACTTACCACCTCCCCTCAAACTAGCTTTGCAAAAACGTTTCCCAGAGAGATTTGGCGAAAAAACGGGGCTACTCAGGCCTAACTCACTTCTCTTGCGTTTGGCGTTGCCCCCACGACCCCCGCCAGCACCACCGCCGCTGTTGAGCGCCGCGTGGAAGGCAGTGGAGCCGCCAGCATCGGTGTTGGTGTTCCGCGAGGAGACGGGTGCTCTGGCCGTGGGCAAATGGCCTTTGCGCTTCCAGTAGTAGAAGAAGCTCACCAACTGCTTCACGCTTTTCTCCCGCGAAGGCGCACACAACCACCGCCTGTCCTCGGCACCGTTGAGACGAGACAGGTCCTCTCTCTCCCCCGCCGCTGCCGCTGTCGTCGTCGTCTCCACTACCGTCGCCTCATCGGGGTCATCGGCGTCGGCGTCGGCCTCCTCGTGCTGCTGCGGCGCCAGCGGATCGATGGCGGTGTCGGGGGAGAAGAAGTCACGGTGGATGGCGAAGAAGTCCTTCCCGTGGAGCTGAAGACCCTGGCCCAACCGACGCACCTGCTCGCGTGTCCAGTGCTGCGGCGTGTCCTACAACCACGAACACTAACACTTTCCCAGTCGCCTTGACTACATTCGCCGACGAAAAGAAAGCTGGGGAGAACGAACCGCGTTATCGGGAAGGGGTTGTCGACAAAGGGTCTGAAGAGCCCGGGGGATGTCGTAGGCACAGGCATGGAGGACATCGAGGGCGTGTTGGGCGGTGACCGCCAGCTCCGAGACGATTTGGCCGTTCGCGGCGCTACGCATATCCGCAGCCGCCTCCGCTTCCACCGCTGAGTCCGCTATCCCACCGCAACCACCACCGCCACCGCCATAGGCGCGCGTAGCAACCAGCGAGCGCACGGCGGCCAGATACATGGCGAGGGTCTCTTGGGGCAGGGCGTCGGCCCGCCACCGCAGCTCCTCCCACTGTCGGGGCTGCGCCCTCGCGAGGCGTCGCAGACACCTCTCCTCTCCATGCTGGAAGGTCTTCTCATCGCCCTCGTCTTCGTGGAGGGCGGCAGAGAGGCTAGAGGGGGAGTAGACGACAGCGGGAGCCTCCTGTAGACGACGGAAGACGTTGGCGTGCCGTCCGCAGCCCTCGTGGCGCCGTGGGTGACTCTGTCGACACACCGGCAGTGACGACACCTGGAACCGTTCGCCTACCTGCCAAAAAAGACCACAAAAGCCTTTTCAGAAGAGCTCAAAAGCAGCAGTCAATGACTCGTGTGAGTAGGCACACTTTTGCGGCTGTCAGTCGCGTCACGGGGACGCCAATTCATTGTCTCTCTGTGCAGCAGGTGAGGACTTCCACACCAAACACTCTCCTTAACCTCCACTAGCAGAAAAAACGGTTGTGCCGCGTTTTCCGAGTGTGTGCATGTGGTGGAGATAATTAGGCGAAGAAGAAGAATAATAAGAAGGCAGAAGACAAAAGCAGCCAAAGGGCTGGAACACCTCCTGGCGTCAAGAACAGCTGTCACGGTCAAAGGGGTTAGGGTGCAGCCCATCAATCAGCATTTGGTTGATGGAAGCAAAAAGACAGAGTGGCGCTGGTTTGTGTGTGCGGGTGATTTTTTCTTCGCGAGTCAGGGTGAGTGTGAGCACGTCAAAGCTGCTCATTTCAAGGCTGTCTAATAGACACTAATTACCGGCGTCAATCAGACCCCCCCCCCCGACAATCCATGGAACTGTAGAACTCCACCTAATTGCTGTCAGCAGCAACCCCCGCCCTGATAAATGCCAAATGCCAGAGAAGGTTTGACAGGACGGCCTCCTTCCTCCTCCTGCCTCTGCACCTTTTTGTTCGCGAAAACCTGGCCGAGAGCGCTGAGGCGTTGAACACACACACACAAAAAAAAACAACAAAAATCGACGCGTTGACACTGCAACAACTGACGTTGATCCCGAAGGGGCGGGAGTGTAGGGGAAAGGCGCAGTTCTGGCAAATCCAACGACTGTTTATTGGAAGAGAACCCCGACTTACCCTGATCTCGGCTCGGAGGGTGTTGATGCGTCGGTAGTCCGGTTGGTAGGCGTAGGCGCAGAAGAAGGAGTCCTCAACAAGAGGGTCAAAGCTCTGCAGCGCAGCGTCGAAAGTGAGGGGGAAGGTGACGGAGCACTTGCCACGTAGGAGAGATGAATCGACAATCGCGTGGGTCTCCATGTTGAAGAGCTCGCGAGCGAGGATTCGGGGATCTGCGGTTGACTCGGCTTCCCGGTCCAACACACCCGCTTTGGCGACGTCCCAGACCTCGAAGGTGCGCGCGAAACGCTTCAACACCACCTCGCACTTCCCTCGGCGCACAGAGCGGAACTCCGCGATGGAGCCAATGGCGAAGCAGTCCGAGCCAGTCTCCTCGTAGTACACGGAGTTACCCACCTTGTAGACCGTCTCGCCGAACTTGTAGGTCTTCAAATCCTCGGCGGTCTTCTCTGCGCTGGCTCTGACGCGCTCACTGCGACGAAGTGGACGTGAGTCGGTGTTGCCGGTCTCCGGTTGTGTAGCCTCGTCCGGTGGGGGGTTTTCGGCGGATAATTCCCCCTCGTCGCTGGCCATACTCACCTCTACGGTTGCTTCGTTGGTGGTCATGGCAGTTGGGATTTTTCATAGGCAAGAGACCGCTTTTCTAGTTTGGCAGTGGTAATATTAGAAGACTTTGAAGAAAAAATGCGAATTAAGTATGATAAATCAATCTCAACTTTCAACGATTATTATTCATTTAATTATCGAACTAATGCACCAGGTGTGGAAAACCACTAACAAAGGGACCCACCCAATACCAGCAGAAATGTAATATGAACAAAAGTTCAAGATCCGCTCGGCCAAATCGGTGAGTTACAACTATCAGAATTCCAATTGGTCTTTTGATGCTAACGTACTTCTTAATAAAGCTAATATAATTAAACAATATTTATGTTTTTATTTATTTCTAATTTTCGAACGTAGTTGGGCATTAATGAGACAAAATAAATTATATTCCCTCAACATACCTCCGCTAACAAATAAGATCCGTCCTATTTATGTCTACTAATTCACAAATCTATAAGTGATTTATTGTAAATCTTAATCTATATTTGTTACCATTTATTAATTTTAACCTTATTTTCCCGTGTGAATGGCCTATGAACCTAAAAATTAGAGCTGTTACGTAATGAAAGATCATTTTTAGTGTCATTAGCTTAAGGGTTGAAATGGGTTATAAAGGCAAATTTCTGTGGCTTTTAGCGTGGATATAAAGTTGGACTTGTCGAATTTTGGTTTTATAAATGTTTTGAAAAGCTTCATTACGTACTTCAATGGATTACCGCAAATTAGGACAGGCTTTTAAAAAAATACAACATATATTTGGTGATTTCCGTCCCAATTATCGGTTGGGTCTTGAAAATGATGACTGAAATCAATTGGACCTATATATAAAACCCATAAAATTTTCGAGCTACTGAACCTACAAAGAGAGCCTCACAATCACCTTCTATTCTTGGTAACTGAATAAGCTTCTGTGATTTTTAGGTGCATTTGGTTTGAGCTAAACTGAGGCAGATTATCTATTAATTGCAAATTCTGCTATTTTTGGTAATATGACTTTAAAACATGGATTCAGTAATCATCCTATGATAGCATCCAATGAATTACCTTGTAATAAGGCTTTCATTCACTTTTACACTTTTAATTATCCCTTTACTCATGAAATACGCTTAAGACTCGACAGATAAGTTTATCTTCAAAGCATTTGAAAGCCTCATATACTCGTTGTCTTTACAAATTGATGGTAAATCATACAAGAATTAGCCTATGTTCTTTTTAATAAATTATTCTAAAAAGTGGCACTTGGGTAGATAAAAAGTTCCAATAACTTAAAAATGTTCATTTTTCATGAATTTAATAATTGTAATGATTGCTACTCATACGGGAGCCCATCTGAAGTCCATTTTTCAGGTTCGAAGTGGTGTTATTTCTCCTCTATCTCAGTTAAATGATTTGTTTATGGAAATTTCTTAGTTCTAAATAACCACCATGAACTGAGAAGAATATCAAACTGGAACCTGTGTCTTCTGCAAGAACCACCACGTAACCTCTCCTGATGGCAATAAATTGTCATAAAACCTCTCCGTTACTGCAGTGGCTTTGATAATTGCAGTTTTCCACTTCACTCTCTCGCTCACACATATCTGCGGTATGCAATTTGCGCACCCAGGTGCAGTAAAAAAAGAGTATGTGACGGTTGAACGATGCAAAATTGCCTTCATTCCTAAATGTCACGCCTCATTTGTCAAGTTGTTGTTTTTTTATTCACATTACAAAATCGAGAAACTTTCGGGCCAAAAGATGAGAGGGAGGCGAATATTCAACTTGACCGCGCGTCAACACAACTAACCTCTGTTGCCGTGACAACTCGCGATGACCTTACTGCTGTCGGGATTGTGGTCTTACTAAAATAACAGACCACTCAGTCTTTCAAAGATATCCATTGTCTAATTCTACAAACCAATCATAATTCACGTTTGACCTCTTGATCAATGTGTAAATTAGTTTTTTAAGAGTAAATCTAGATTAAAGAAGGCATTTATAAGTGAATGAGCTTATCCAAACATTACTCAATGTATACTGAACTCTCTCTTCGTTTGACGTGCGTCTCATGAACCGTTAAATGTGAGATAATAAAAGTGGCGTGTTTTGATCAAACGACCGCGGGGTGACTTTTCAAATGTTGGCTCCTCAACCCACTGACGCCTTGGTGACCTTGTGTGAGCCATTCACAAGTCTCTGGCAGCCTGTGATTGGTGCAATGGCCCCTCCCGCCGTCTAATTGGCTACCCACGCGCCAATCAGACACACGGGCTCCCAATTTCATGCTGTCAACAGCTGAGGTGCCGCGTTGGTGGCGGTAGAGCTTGCACCCTCATTCTCCAACTCCTTTATTTCTCTTACGACATCAAGAAGAGCCACCCAATTACCAGTGACACCCTCTTCAACACCACAGATTTCTCGCGACTACACCTGCTACCAATCTCAAGTGAGTCCAACTTCTATTTTCGCATTTCTATTGATCTTAGTGACCTCAAAATGTCCATTCAAACTGCCTGAATGCGCTATACCCCTAAATAGCGGGTATTCAGAGCCTTGTGAGCCTTTAGAACCCCGTTGAGTTGTAACAGCTTCTGCAATTCATTAAAAGCAGTCTATTCTGATTGGAGTGAGCGTCATCACCACGGCTAAGCCATGCCGTTGAGACATCACCAGATCCAGTGTTGCATGGGAAAATAAAACAGTCATAGCGGGCAATACAAAGTCTTCCACAGGCGTCACTTAGTCACGTCAGAGACAGAATTCCGTTTGCTTGTAGGTGTTTGTGTGTGTGCGTGTGTGTGCATGTGAATAAAGCACCATAATCAGCATTTCACAGACGCAACACCCAGGGATAAGAATCAAGTGCCTCCCCCAGAGTTAACGACATCGAATAAAGCCCCAGGCAGATTGGGCTTTTTCAGATTGTTAATTAAAATATCTTCTTATCTCCTTCCGTAGACTTGTAAACCATGAGCTTCGTGCGAGCAGCCCATTCACCGATCAGAATTGTCGAACACAAGGCCAAAGGTACGTTTAAATGAAGTGCCACCTCGCCACTCTGAATTGCTATTGGCTAATTCACATCCACGCCTGCTTTTTATTGGTCCATACTCTTCGCGGTGTGCAGCCCAAAAGACCTGCAAAGTTGGGTCTTTTTCGAAAGTACCTATATCGTACAATCACGTGGAGACTGAGGAGAGGATGTGTTTAGTAAAAATGAGATGAAATGGGGGTTAAAAGGGGGCTGGGAAGGTGATTGGTGGGATTCCTTTGCCCGCCCTCAACCCAATTGGTTGGGGCTGCCTTAAGTGATAGCACAGCGTGAAGCCCGGAGCATTACATGGCTAAAAAGCAAATAGTTCGAGCCTTGCGCAAGCAGAGCCGGCAGCAGACAGACTCCCTCTTGACCACCGCGTCCCCTCCCTCCACCAAACTATTTCCACAAACTCAGGACTTCTCTCCACAGGCGTCCTCATCGTTCCTCAGTTCACCTCCGCAGCGCTCTCACCAGCCGCGCGCCTCCTCGGTCCATGACCTCCGCTCTCTCGAGGCTAACAGCCGGCGTGCTCGGTACCGTGCTCGGAAGAACCGTCGATTGGATGACCAGCCCTACCGCAATTCCTTCGGTGGTGAGTTTCCGTGATCTCCGCTATAGAGGTCTTGAGGCGCAAGCACTTTAAATTACCGAATGAGTAACACAGGTTAATTTTACGGAGCTGATTATGGCGACATAACCCTAGCCATCAACGCGTGATGGCGCTTTTGTTCTTGTCAAATGGTGCTCTTTGAAGTGGTGTCGAGTTGATTTCCAATCCCAAGACACGGCGAATTGTGTGACATGTTAAGCACAGAGAGAGCCAGAATGTAGTCGAGCTACTTTGTAAGCAAAAGAAGAGAGAAAGTTTTAAATGCATCCACTTTTTCCATGCTTCTAAATTAATGCAAATTTCGGCCGAAAATGTCATCCTTTTCTCATCCTAAACAGAAGAGTCAGATGAAATTTCTTCGTCAAGGTCGTGACAGATTTCCACAATGAGCTGGCTATTTCGAGGAGTGATTTCTTGTTGCTATTTTTTGTCACCCAAACATGTGACTTCGCGCAACAGAGCTGTGAGAGGCGAGACACTGCACTCTTTATAACCGCATTTTTTTAAATAACAGAACAATCAGGTTTCTCGAAGAACTCTTCCTCCGACAGTATGCCCGACGCGCGTTCGCCGTCGAGGAATCACTTAGTACCGCCTTCGTTTACCGCTGCTCAGGGCGGATTTCCACGAGTCAGGTGTTCTCGTAGTACTACCCAGTCAAACTCCAGTCAAGAGTCCACGGAATACGCCGAAAACATCTCTCGTCGGCCACCAGAACCGCTTCAAGGACCCATTCTGAAGACACGCAAGCGCCCCATGAAAGGCTGGCATGAGGTGTGGACCTCCATTAGGTGTTTCCATTATTGTGTCCAGCACTTTTCATGCAAGATAATTGTTGCCTTAATAGGACAATTCAAGTCAATATTTAATAAAACTATACTGGTTTTAGAGGTACTTCTCGCTGAGAAACGGTTGTCTATCCTACGCCAAGAACGAGAAAATGGTAAGACGTCCATTTTTCCCTTCTTGAATTAGCGAAATAGCATCAATTGCCATTTTCTGTTTGTTTGTTTCTTACAGCTGGCGCGAGGTAGAAACGTCACCCAAATCGAACTGGCCAACGCCTATGTCTCCTCCACACCAGAAAGAATGCGAATCGATATCGACGCAACCACTCTCGTCTACCACCTCCAGGCACGTCTATATCCCTCCCCATCCTCAGGGGATTAGAGCTCCTACTTTTTGTTTGTGGCCCCAACATGATTTATGGTGCTCATTTTTGGTGCTAGTTCAAGGATCCAGCTCACTTCCAGAGGTGGTTGGCGGCCATGAAGGAGCACAGAGCCTATGACCAATACCGGAGCGGATTGCAGGCTATGGGCCGACCAGGGACTAGTTTGATGGCGGTCCACGGGTCCTACCTAAGCGGTGCCGGAGCCAATACCGGAGTGGGTGGTAGCTCTAGGGGCTCGCTGTTACTCGGCAGTGCTACACCGGAAGAGGGGACACCACAACGACCCACACAACTCCCTCTTCAACTCTCCACCTCCATGCCAGCCCCCGCACCCGTCCTACGCCGGGTCAGATCTACCGTCCGTCTCAACAGTGAACACATCACAGGTAAGGTAGAAGGCAGGCGTGGATACGAACGCGGCTTTGTAACTGATTTTGGAGAAGATGAAATACCCTATTTTTTCTTGTCTCTAAGCCTTGGAGAAGATCGTTTGGAGGTTGGAGAATGCCTATCAGAATTTGCAGACGTCTCAACAGGCTCTGCTAGTGAGTTCGTCCTACCACCAAATATTTCCAACAGATAAACCCCATTTATTGTGGTTAACCCAAGTATAATAGGGTCACGCCCCCAGTTTTACGTCACCATCACCCTATTTATGAAAACACCCAAACAATGGAGTAAAATTTGAATGACCCTCCAATTGATTCAAAGTTACCAACGTATGAAATATATTAATATTATTTATAATAAATGAATAATAAATATGAATTAAAGTAATACGATTATTATAATCATAAATTACACTTATATTAATAAATTATAATATTAAAACAGATGATGATATTATTATAATTATGCCTATAATAACAAAGAGCTGATATTGAATATCAATACTTATTATGATTAATAAAATCGCAAAAAATAAGGGAAAGATCTTGTAAAATAAAATAAATGATCACATGGACAACAGGCAATACAATTACTTAGGAGCCCGCCTCAACACCACTTGTGCCGTAATCGCGTGATATCTGGTGATGAATTACCAATAAAAGGTGTGCTAAGAGGAGCTTGTCGTTAACAAGAGGAGATCGAATGACGTAAATCAATGACTGGAGGAGTTTGAATTGACCCTACGTCCCACCTTCAGCTATTCTAGCATTCTCATCTTGAAAGATGGTGGCGCCCCAAAATGCCTTAATAGTCTCGTCTGTTAGGAGATCATCTTGGCAGAACCAATTCTGGAGGTGCAGTTTTTGTGGAAGCTGGATTCTGTCCTGGGTCTTGCGATTCTCTCCAACAATTCCATTTAAAGCCCGAAGGTTCCGCTTAGTCAGCAACTTCGACTTTCGTCAGCCAGACTTGTTACACCAGCGCCAGTCTGCCTTACAAGCACCTGCCGATATGAGTCCTTGGCCCGCACGGCTGAGAAAATGAACAGTTGAGGGCATTTCGGTTGACTTTTAGGAGTCGAATATCCCGGACAACGAAACAGTGACAGAGACCGCGGACTCCCCACCTCGCAGCCTCTTCTTCACACCGACTCCCTTCGCACAGGCGGATGGTCGGTCATCGTCCAAGACGTGCGTGCAGCAGCACACCCGGGTGAACTCCGTTGGCTCCACCACCTCCTCTTCCATGTACACCGCCATTCAGGTGGTTTCACCCGCTACAACTCTTGTCCCCGACACGAAATCCACTCCTCCGCCTCAGCTACCAATTCCTGTCCCAGCCACCAACTCATCTATCGAGCCGTCAGCCTCAAAACCGACCATCTCGCTCCTTGAAGCCTCCGCCAATTTCACCAACGATGCCCGTAGATTCATCGAGGAGGCAAATGAAGGTTCGACAAGTTAATTTTGATAAGAACAATATTCGCCCTTGGCGATTTGGGTTTTTTATCATATCACATGTCACTCTCATCTTCAGCTCTCGCATCAATCCAGCAGGCGAATCAGGTGTTCGCTCTCGGCTACTCATCACCGAACAAGGACCGCAACTCCACTACTGTGAGTCTCCTTTCGACCTCTTGCAACTTTGAACTTAACAAAAGCGTCACACGGCTCCGAGACATTCATTTACCGCCAGTGTCGTTGTCAAACCAGCTCCCTCATTTGCATTCAAACAAAGAGAAGGTAGCAGCAGCAGCAGCTTTGAGTAGAGTGTGCGGTTTTTGGTGTTTTAGCAACGTCGACGTCGGTCTGAAGACACGGACTCAGATTACGAGGGTGGTGAGGGTGGCAATTCGGCTGACGACGATGACGACGACGATGACTCACATTCCGAGCCAATGCCCCTCCTTCGTGTGTGCAGTGGCATTCATTCTATCCGATTTTGTGTTTACGTGGGTTTAAAATGATCGCATTTTGAGTAGGTAAGGTGGAGATGCCTGATATGAACGACGTGGTGGTGAAACAACCGGAACCCGTAGTGGGTCGACGTACCATGCTGCCAGCCAAAAGCTCCAACCACATTACCTTCTCCCTTCTGACTTTGCTTCGCAGGTGAGTTTTGACCCCGTCTGATTGGCTGATTGGCTCGAGACGGAGTGCGTCTGACTTCTACGACCATCTTAACCTTTTTCAGCAATATTGGGAGGGACTTGACGAAGATTCGGCTGCCTACACTCCTCAATGAGCCTTTGAGCTTCCTGCAGGTAGGTTTATTAGCACTTAGCAATCCATTTTTAATCCCATGACCGGTTTGCAGTGTGGATTAAGTGCTTCTATTTTTTTTTGCATCTACAGAACCTCTGCGAGGAGATGGAGTACAGTCAATTGCTGGACGCCGCGGTGGAAATGAAGGACCGAATGCAGCGAATGGTGAGTATACCCCTTCCTCCCAAGGCCCCCGCTAAAGAGAGCCGATTGAGTACCACCAACCACCACCACCACCACCACCACCACCACCACCACCACCACCACCACCACCACCACCACCACCACCACCACCACCACCACCACCACCACCACCACCACCACCACCACCACCACCACCACCACCACCACCACCACCACCACCACCACCACCACCACCACCACCACCACCACCACAACAACAACAACAACAACAACAACAACAACAACAACAGCGCCTCTTCTATTCCAGCTGTACGTGGCGACATTCGCGATCTCGGGCTACGCCTGCACCGCAAAACGCACTGCTTCCAAGTCCTTTAATCCTCTGCTGGGCGAGACATTCGAATGCGTGCGACCAGAAAAGAACTGGCGGTTTCTAGCGGAGCAGGTAAACCCCACTTTCATCTACGCCCCTCACCCTAAGCGGTCTTGATCTACGGAGGCTAAATCATCGATCTTCCCTGGAATGCGTAAAACAGCGTTTAAACAGTGTGAGGACAATTAATTCCAGCTCAAACGCTGATTGGATAGGGAGGTTTTAGATACCAGGGCATTAGCCAATGACCGACAAGCATTTTCAATGACCTTCATCCTGATTGGACGACGAGTGAAAAAATGTGAAAAGTTTTATCTGAGAGATCTGATATTTCTGTTTATAAATTTACTCACAAATTAGCTATTTTAAATAATCAAATGAAATAACAGAATAATAAACATGTCAAATTTTAATTGTCTTTAAAATGTAGAAATTTTAGATGTTTCCACAATTGACAGGTAAGCCATAACCCACCCGTATCGGCGTCTCACTGCGAGTCGAAGCTCTGGGTTTTCGACGAGGAATGCCGCCTCAAGTACCGCTTCTGGGGCAAATCCCTCGAAATCAACCCCACAGGTGCCTGCCAACTGACTTTCCACAGGTACCAGCCTTATTTCACTTTAAAGCTTGTCTCTCTTGTTCAGAGCTTCTATTGAGCGATTAAGTTGGAGAACTGTTGATGGAAGGCTAATCTAGTTGCTGCGCCGGCATCTCTCCTTGTCTCCAAAGGTATTTTTTTGTCTTGGGAGGTGGAGAGAGACCTACACGTGGAACAAAGTGACGACCTCCGTGACAAACCTCGTGTCTCCAGGAGGCCGACAAATCGACCATAGTGGCGACCTCTTGGTCCAGTGCTCCAATGGCGTCACCTGCAACGTCCACTTCAGCAAGGCTGACACACGACGTCGAGAAGCCTATCGGAGTGTCTCTGGAAGCGTACAACCTCCTCCTGGGTCCTTTGAGCTTCCGCGCAAGATCTACGGTTGGTGGGACAAGATTCTTGCCTCAACCGACGCCAACAATGAGGATCGCTGCATCTGGAGAGCCAGTACGTCCTTAGAGCACCACACACACGTCATTTTATCAGACTAGATTGAGCTAGAGCAGCGTGTGGAGCTTTGGGGCGACGTGTGAACTGATGTCTGATGCCCTGTGGCATTGTAGACAGCCTGCCGTTGAACGCGTTGCAATACTACGGCTTCACAAGCTTCGCCATCGAGCTGAACGAGACTGCGGGGCCGGAGGCTGTGCCGGCGGGCTGGTTGCCTCTGACAGACTCGCGTCTCCGTCCCGACGTCCGTCTCCTAGAGACTGGGCATCCGGAGGACGCGGAGGTGGAGAACAAGCGCCTCGAAGATGACCAGCGCCACCGGCTCAAGGTCATCGATTCTAGCACTGCGCCCTGGAAACCTCTCTGGTTCATGTGAGCACCTTTGAAAGGATTTTTTCAGCAAAGGGATCATGGGACTACAGGTGGATTGGTTCAACTTCTACTTAACTATTTGATGTCGATTTCAGCTACAAGCCGAAGCCGACACCGGGCACCTCGTACGAGTTCAATCCCGCCTACTGGCGCTACAGGGAGACGGCCGGCTTCAAAGACCTCAAACTCCCCGTTCTCTGGTAGTCGTCTCCATGCCCTGTCACTGATCCCCCAACCCCCACCCCAACCCCCACCCCCGCTCCTCCTCCTCCAGTTGGGTACTTGTACACATTCGTACTCACGATACCCACAAGCATCTACTTATATGCAGGTGAATCTCAGACAGAAGACGAAGAACAAGGATCCAATATACCGGTGTACCGATGTTTATTGGGCAGACGAAAAGGCAGAGGGAGATTTGGGTGATTGCGTTGGTGGCTTGTGTCCGGTCTTTGAGTAGCCCTCGTAATGTTGAGCATTTGCCGGGTCAATGCGGGTCTTAGAAGGGGGTGTGCTCAGGTGGTTCTTGACTAGACCGGACCAGAGAGAGATGTTTGATGCAGTTTCTTGCGTCGGTAATTTCTGGCATTTACGCAATTTGTCTCAAAAAATATGCGAACACATATCATTAGTCCTATTCACACTGCATCTATTTGAAGTTTTATAGTTCACCTGACGCTGGCTATATGAATAAATTCACTCAGTGGTTCAGTGCCACATTTCAAAACCAATCATGATGGAGTAATAAGCGCTACCTTAAACAATCCTGAAAACTAGAATCTTTATCTACTATAAATTTTAATTGACATCTAAGTCATTCCCTCTGTTGTATCAAAATTAAGCTATACAGGCTTTAAGTGGCTTTTAATTTGCTCTGAAATGGCCCGGTTCTTCAAGCAAGTCTGAAAAACTTTTGCTTTAGGGTGTATGCTTGAATACATGATGTCAAATTAATATGTGATAAATTACCATAATACAAAGTATGGAACTGCTATGCTACCTAAAATAGTTTGATTAGTACGTGTTACGATCGATAACGGCCACAAGAGACGGGACGCGTCGTAACTCCAAAGTTTATTCAACAAAGTGCAAGTCGTCATAGTAACGACTTAAACAAGTGTACATATTATACAGAAAATACAGATAAATAAATTACATTTCAGGATAATCAGAAAATTATAAATATAATTTTCTGGAGATACAACAAACCATTAAATACATCATTAAATATTAGATATTCCCTAAAACCTTTATATGAAAGCCCCATAGATGTGGCATAATCCGCAGGTATGTTTTGAACTGAGTAGACGAACAAATATAATACATTGTAAGGTTTTCCTCGTTCGATAACGTATGACTTCTTGAAATTCTCAGTGAACGACGGACGTCTATAAGTCTAAATTTTCATTGCACACAGCTTAAGCAATTAAAATTAAAACGGATTTTTGCTTGAAATTGTAGATCTCTTTAAAGCCACTATCGTGCCCTAAGGCAACGAAGATAATAAAAAATCACAAATAGACTGTTCTTAAATATCGCAAAAATAAAATTAAAATAATTGATTAATAATAAATTGCAGCAAGTTTTTTAGTTTATAAAATACATTATGTTGAAGAATAAACATATTCACAAACGTATTTTAGTGTATGCTAAACAAGAAGGCGGTCAATTAGAATAGCCTGGGCTTATTGGTCTTATACTTCGTTTTGGTTATGAATGCGACCCGTGGAATATTTGGGTCTATTTGTAAGTTTGGTCACTAAAATTGCGGTTAATTTACCGCATTTTGGTCAAGCAATTTTTTTACCACAAAGTACTCGAATGTTTGTGCCTTTAATGGTGGATTTCAGTGTTACGTGCTTTTGCCGTATTATGTTTCATTACTAATGTTCGTCAATTCAGTAGTTTTAGTTACTTTTATTACCAACAGGTAAAAACGTTGGACCTAGATCTCACCTGGTTTGCGTATCTCGCTTTGTGGTATGTTTGATAGTGTTAATATTCCCTAGCAACACCTTCACGATATGTAGAGTGGTTCCGCCGCTCCACAGAACGATGAAGATCGCATCTTCAGCAACTTCTACGGCAGATACGACTGGCATCTAGAGGGAGCTATGCGACGGACACGCACGTTTCACTAACCAAATTTTATCCCAGGTCAGTTAGGCACACAATCAAGAAGATCATTCTCAAAGGCCAGGATTGGATTATTGAGGAAATCAGCAGACCTAAGCCGCGTGACCGCGGTGGTGGGGACTTCCCACCGGTGACAAGTGGAGTTTTATGCTCAAGTCGAACGACGGCAGGTAAGATGGCATCTCTCGACTTCATTGCCAACTGCCAGGACCGCGGTATTTGGTTGTGAATGATGATGAGGGCGAGCCTGGGACGTGTAAGGACCGCGAATTCATCCGCTATGACCCTCACGTCCTCATCGAGGGCTGTCTGGTGGCGGGAGTCGGCAACCTCGCTCGGGCCGCCTACATCTACCTGCGTAGGGAGTGCTACAAAGAGGTCTGCATCCTATAGGAGGCCATAAACGAGGCCTACGACGCCGGGCTGATTGGGCGTAATGCCTGCGGCTCGGGCTACGACTTTGACGTCTACATCCACCGTGGTGGCGGCGCCTACATCTGCGGCGAGGAGACTGCGCTCATTGAGTCCATTGAGGGGAAGCAGGGCAAGCCGCGCCTTAAACCACCCTTTCCCGCCGACGTGGGCCTCTTCGGCTGTCCCACGACGGTCAATAATGTGGAGACGGTGGCTTCCGCACCCACTATTTGTCGGCGCGGCGGGTCGTGGTTCGCCTCTTTCGGCAGAGAGCGCAACCACGGCACGAAGCTCTACAACATCTCCGGTACGACAAGCCGTCTCAGATAGCCCAGTCCTAGAGTGAATGGAGGGTGTAGGAGCGTCTTTAGGGGGTATTAACTAAGGTGGGTTGGTTGGTGTTTCAGGACACGTGAACAACCCCTGCACGGTGGAGGAGAGCATGTCGATCCCGCTGAAGGAGTTGATTGAACGCCACGCGGGCGGTGTCAGGGGCGGCTGGGACAACCTCCTCGGCGTCATTCCCGGAGGCAGTTCCACTCCCGTCATCCCCAAGAGGTGAGGCTCCCCCTCTTAAGCTGCCAAATTTCCTAGTCTGGCTGTGAAATTGGAGATTCGTTCCTACTGAAATACCCTGTAAGTAGGTAGGCTCTACCTTGTAATAAGCTGTCAGGTCCATGGATGGGTTAACTTAAAAGTCGCTATTTCGGTCTCCTAATTTCTTCACGTCGGTAAGGGCAGACGTCTGTGCGGGGGTTGGGGGTAGCGGAAACACCTTGAAAATTCCAGCCTTTCGTCCGCCTTTCAGCATCTGCGACACGGTGCTGATGGACTTTGACGCCCTGGCGGAGGTGCAGTCGGGCCTGGGCACTGCGGCGGTGGTGGTGATGGACCGCTCAGCGGACATTGTGCGTTGCATCGCCCGTCTCTCCGAGTTTTACAAGCACGAGTCCTGCGGCCAGTGCACTCCGTGCCGCGAGGGTTGCACCTGGATGTACAAGATCATGACCCGCCTCCGTAAGCCACTCCCTCCCTGCCCTGTCTGTCTGAGCCTCTCAACTTCTTCCTCCCCTACCCGCTGATGCTGCTGCAGAGACGGGGGACGCGAAGGAGGAGGAGATCGCCTTCCTGGACGAGATCGCCAAGCAGATCGAGGGACACACCATCTGCGCCTTCGGCGAGGGCGCCTCGTGGCCCGTTCAAGTTAGTTTCCGCTTCCATTCACTACCCAAATGGAATTAAGTAGTCCTGTTCTATGCGCTAGTGAATGCTTTGATGGCAGGCCTAGAAGGTTCAGTGGATTTCTCTTAAGAGTTACTTATTTCCTCTCCACAAGAAGAAGAACTAAAGTGATTGGTCGATTAGGTAGTTGGGTGCATTTTCTATGTCTCTCTGGCTGATTTCAGGGCCTCATCCGCCACTTCACACCGGAGCTGAAACGGCGCATCGCTGAACGTGAGGCTGGGGAGCGCACCTCCGCTTCGTCGGTGGCCTCCCCGTAGTTCCCTCGCCCCACCTCCGCAGGCCCCTGCGTCTCTCCGCCTGGTAGAACACCAAATACACCCGATATCTTCACCTCTCCCCAGCCCTCATTTTGGACAAAGCGTTTAAGTATTCTGCTGGTTGTCGATTTGGTATTTATAAAGGCCTTCTCTAGATCACAAGGGGACCCTTTGAATACAGGTTTATTTGCCCAAACTTCAGCTGTAGCAATGAACTCTACTAGTTGGGTTATGCTTAACAAACACGATCGGTCTTCTTGCTTGTTGTGGATAAGTGAAATAGAATTTCTGCATATCTATCACTTTGGTACCAGTAAAACGGTGGGGATGCCTTCTGATTGGCTGAAGATCGTGCGTCAAATCTGAAATGCCTTTCAGTGGCTGAATAATGACCTTTTCTTTGAGCTCTGTGCATGCCTTCAAGTCTATGTTAATGAATTCACTATCCTTTCGAGTGTTATCTTTTCTACCATCTTTCATCCATCGCCTGAATGTATCAACAGATGAGGAGTCCACATTAGTCATGTTTAGAGCAGTATAAGCTCGTTTGTTTTATATCAAGCTTCAAACCATGGCACAAATGCATTACCCTCATTGTTTGACACTTGAAACGGCATTGGAATAATCTTCAGATTGCTATCTCCTATTCACGAAACAAGTCAGGCAATTCCTCTTTTTCATTTAGATAAGTTTTGAAATGTCGTCAGTGGTCAAACGATTCATATATAATATTTACAAAATCCGTATCATGAAGTATTTAAGCATTGAGCACTTTTTGTATTTCGTTGTCACGTAAAGAGCCTTCAAGCTGATTCCTTTTGGTCACTCTGCAGCCCGTGTTTTCACCCTCTGTAAGAAAATACAAATTTAGATAGACGATTTGTTAAAGAAAAATATGAAAGATGGGTGAGTAACCTCGGGGCACAGAGACACGCAGAAGACACGCCACAGTCGCGTGTCTTCAGGCACGTGCTCGGCGTTCTGCCACACCACCACCGCGAAACTTCTCTGGCACTCCGAGGCTTCTGTGCAATCCACTTACCCGTGCATCCTCCGCCAACTCCACCTCGTACATTCCACCATATTTACCAATTATTGAAAAGGTGAGAAACTAAGCTAAAACTTTAATTTGTCATAAAGAAACTCGATGTTAATCAGGAGCTAATTTTTAACTGGATAGATTAAAAGAAGAAGCAGGGTGCAAGCGAATCACCTATGATCCACAGAGATCCATTCAGTGGCAGTAGGAAGTGCCAAGAATCCTCTGTGAAAGCGAATTTGCAAGCGATTCGCGTCCATTGCCCTGTCGCTCCGGCTGTCATGTCAAGTCTTTCAAGATCAAAATCTTTTTTGTCACGGCTGCAAACGAAGACAGAACATCCGCAGTAGCAGGCAGAAGGGAAACCTCTAACTCGAAGCATCGGCGCCATTGGTCGCCACGAAGTGACATCTTCGGCTTCTCCGTTGAGCCACAGAAGCTCAACTTCAACTAACACTCTGTAACCGTTCCAACCAACGATTGCAAGGAGTCCGGATCGCCGCTGTCCTACGTGCATGGCCGGGATCCTCTCCCAACTGCAACGAGTACCGATTTCGGAGTTCAAACTGGATAAATGCCAATGAGGTTGAATTAAAGCTGCTCCACTTGCCTGCCCTGTGCCCAGCTGTATCTTTCACAAGACGAAAGAACACCTTCGACCTCATTACCGCCTCCGAGCACGTACAGAAAGCGGTCAGTCGCGACACAGGCGTGATAGGCACGAGCAACTGTCATGGGCGGAAGGGACGCGCGCGGTCCCTTTGCCGGGTCTCCACTTTCAAATGTATTCAGCGCCGTGCCACTCACAACACCTCCTGCAACGTAGATTTGACCTTCAGGAATGCAAGTGTCAACACTACCCAGAGACTCACCAGCGTAACATGCATAACAAGATCCATCTCGGTCTCCGGAATTGATCTTCACATGCAGTGTTACTCTGGTGACAAGTCTCGTACTGTTGTTCCTGCTGACGGCCCAAAAGGCGTCATCCCTCCTGAAAATCCAAAGGAGGACCTCATTTGTTGATCCTCATGAAAAATTAAAGGCAAGGGATGGCGAATTCCAGGCTCACCTCAGTCCACCACCTGCCGATATGGGCTCGAGCTGAACACTAATAAAGAAAATAAAAAAACAATTCAAAATTTTCGCTTTTGTCATGAGTGGTTTCCTTTTTAGACAAACAGATATATTTGCATTGGAGGGGCTAGTTGAGATGACTCACATGTCTTTGGTCTAGACTAGGTGAGGTGGAACCAGTCAGTTTGAGTTGGCCAATGTGAGAGTTGGTGTGGGTGTGTGTGCTTGTGTGTGTGACGAACCTTGGGGCGGCACGTGAAGTGCTTGGCACAGCCATCGTCCTCCTCATTTGCTCACGCAATTTACAAAGAAGCCAATTTCACCAGTTTTCCTAGGTACACCCAAAAACAACAATCTCAATTACACAATTACTACTGTTGTGTAGTTCCACAGAAATGAAAGCGAGGAAGAGACGCGTGTTTGAGCAACTCACTTTCTGAATGCGGGCATGCCAAGGAAGGTTTCGTCGAAAAAGAAATCGGTCACATCACTGAGGATGACGCTGTCGAAGTTGATGAGAGCCACGAGATCAGGGAAGGCGTCCGTGCGCAGCTCCTGCATCTCACTATCTGGAGCTGCGTTCACCCACGCGGTGACAGCGGAGACCTTTGAGAGGACCGACAACCCACCTGACCTCCCGTCGGACAGAAGACTCCTAAAACCCGGTGCCTCGGTCACCTCCAGCAGGAGAGGTTCGATTGGGATTCTGGCAAAGTGCGCCATCATCGTGAGGACGCAGGCGCGCAGCAGTTCCTCGTCGCAACTCAAGTTCGCCGTTTTCCAAACGTCTTGAACGTTCGCCTCGTTGATTCTTCAGGCAGAATGGAAAGCCTTCGTAGTTGGCTCATGCGTTCATCCTACTCGCCTTATGATTCTTATCCAAGTAATATAATATCATACACACCTAGCTATTCTTATTCAATTAATGATAAATGGTACTTGAACGACCAACTAACTGAAGAATGGCAAAATGACACCCGCCATTGCACATCTCTAGGACATGCGCTTAGATTCATTCCCTGGCACGAGGTAGGGTTTCATGCCAATGGTGCATACACTGCCTTAGCTGAGCTAGACCAGTACGCGAGATTGCGATGATGATTGACTAATTGGTGCTTCACTCTGCTAACGACGGTCCTGGTTGGCTTGAGCACGCACCCCAATGCTCCGTGTGTGTGCTTCTACTTTTCTGTGCAAATGCTCAACACTTTGTGAATTTTCTAGAGTAGGATTTCCGAAAAAACCATGCGAAAATTTCCTGATCTTTTAAAGTGGGTTTTTCTAGACAGTCGAAAAAGAAACTCTCACCATGACCTACTTATGGGCATCGGAGAAGGCAGCAATATAGCTCCCATTCCTAATCATTGCGCCTCTAGTAAGCTTATAGTTGTGAAAGTCTTGAGGAAACGATGCATTGATCGGCTTTCTGTTGTAATTAATTTTCCGGCCAAGGTCACCACAACAATCATAGAGGCCTTCATTCAAGGTTATAAAAATGTTTCAATCAAAATGGAGTTATTAGGAATTGACCCAACAACGGAGTTGCGTTGGAAAGTGAAAAAGCACTAAGGACATCGAGGATGTCGTGTCGTTGTCGAACCGACTTCGTTTATCGAATATGTCTTGATTTCGATTATTTTCGTACAAAGAATACCACTGCCATGTGGGAAGATGGTCGTTTTGCTGAAGATGGAATCAGTATCGTTCATCTTTGAATGATTCCATTGCACGAAATCTTTGATTTAGCGCTACTTTTGGAGGTAGAGACTAGCAATTTTAAATAACTTGGTCGTTACGGCAAAAAAGAATGAAAGGTACGCTATTCGCAGTTTGCAATTTCGTAAATTGGTCTGCAATCTGAAACTAAATTTTTGGTTTATCAGCCATCAGTTTCTGAATTGCTAATTTAACAAATCTCGTCTTTTCATTACCACGAAGCCTCGAAGTCGAATTTTCTGTCTCAGTTGGAATCATAGTAGTTTGCCAAATGGAACTTATTTGCGTCTCTTGAACCCAACTCAGAACACAGAATCTCTAACCATGCTGCTTTCTCATTAAAGAATGATGGTAAATTGTTTGTGGTGTGGTCGAAGACACAACGAGTCATTTACTTAGCCAAAATCATACAAATCACCCGTTATATAGCCTAATAGTGTATTTAGCTCTTCAAAATTCTTTATCGTGTCAATTTTGCTTAAAAACAGCGATAATGCTCTCGGTTTTAATTGTGCTGCTAAAATAGCAAATCCCTATTGAGGTTAGAGAATCCGCCTTACTAACTTTAATGTTGATTATTTATACTTGCTAATTAAGGTTATTTAACACATCACTTGTTGAGTATTATTTTAAGTCAATAATAATAATAAATTGTTAAGCTTATAGATAGATTCAATAGTCGGTAAGCAAAAGGGGCCGCACGTTGTTCTAGATTTATGTGACTGCCTAGATTATGCTTAAGTGCGTCAAAAAAAGAAACATGCGTTGATTAAAGGCCCTCCATTTGCAAGATCATCCAAAATAAAATTTCTGTTCAGCAGTCAAATAGATTTATATGTAAATAAGTGTGTTAAAATTAAAAAATCACTGATAGCAAAATATTTTGACTAAAAATAATTTCATTGTCTGCATTACTTTATTAGCTATTTTTTTAATATAGCCTTGATTTCTCTAGTGACCCAGTCAAAGAGCTGTAATTGGTCGAATAAAAGCGCCAATTCAGAGTTGTGGATATTTTATTATCATATTAGAACTCTCCGAATAACGTCATTGGATTTTTGTAAATTTACAATACTTTATAGAATTTGCTTCTAAAATTATTTTGCAACTCTGGTCATGGATTGTATTGGTCGATTTGGTAATTCGTGCTTTGTGACAAAGCCGATGCCCATCTGTTGCACCAAGCGTATCAAAGAGTCTACATCAACACGACTTCTTTATTGCTGCATACTCATTGTTGTGTCAGTTCTCTCTGTTATATTTCACACCGGAGGCATCGCACACAGCACTGCAGTGCAAATGGTAAAATTCTCCAGCTCCGCGTTACACTACTTTTAGCTTGATGACATGCTGCTGAACCTTTGCAGTCGTTTTCAAACCCGTGAGGAATGCGTTCGATTTGTTGGCTACATGGCAGTTTACCGCTTCTGTATACCTCTGGCTGTTTTCCACTTCATCTTAATGCTCATAATGATAAACAACAGTAACAGCCAATCCTGGCGAGGCAAATTACATAATGGGTAAGTGGTCTCCATTCGAAAAATCTTTTACGAGCTCAGCTTGTGGTTTTGGAAGTGTGTCTTTATCGTGGGTATTTGGGTGCTCTCGATATTCGTTCCGGCGCTGGACAAAGCTGCGACTGGTTTGTTCCGCTTCTTTTTTCTAATCCACTCATTTTCCACCACCACAGCGTGGATGCTGTTGGCTGTGCTCGGTGGAGTGGCCTTCATCTACCTCCAGAATGTCTTTCTCATCGACTATGCCTACGAGTGTAATGGCACTTGGAATCGGCGGAGTAGAAGGCAACCACGCTATAAAATCCGTGAGTCCTGCTTGTGTGTTGCCCAAAAACGCCCACTTTTTTTGTTCCTGTGGCCGAGTTTCCCACCCCTTTTTTGTTTCAGTGATTGTGGCGCTAACGGTGAGCCTCTACGCAGTGACCTTCGTTGCCTACGGGGCTTTATGGGCTCTCTGGGCCTTCTTGAATGGGTGTGCTCTCAACGCGGTCATTGTCTACGTCAATCTCTGTTTCACCGTTCTCCTCCTCCTTCTCTCTCTCCTGCATCCCCGAAGTGCGTTTCACCTTCTCTCTCTTCTCTGCTGGAGAGGGAATCAGTGTCGTTGGTCTTTGAAGGCTCGAAATACCAAGTAACTTAGTTCGAAGAACGAACAGAATGGCGGTTTACAACTTGTAATTTGGTAGAGCTAAACCAATCTGCAATTAATTTGTCTAACAGCCACCAGTTTCTGAAGTCCTAATTTAACAAAAAAACAGTCTTTTCATTAACACGAAACCGACAAAAACTTATTTGCTTCTCTCGAACACAACTTAGAAATTGACCGCTTTTCGGCTTCTCTGTTCTTTTAGTCAGAGCGCAAAACCTCTACCTACCCGGAGCCGTTACGGCCGCTTTCTCTGCCTACCTCACGTGGTCTGCAATTTTGAGTCAACCCAAAAGTAAGTCCACAATTGGGTGCACCCTTATTTTTTCTCTCCAGGCGTTGTGCGCGGCCTAGCAATTGAGCGGCAGGCCGTGCAATTCTTCAACTTTCGCCGGCCGCTCAACGTGACTTTGTCGCATCGACTGGCGATGAACCGCACGGGCGAGCTGATGGCCAACACCTGCCTTCCCACCTTCGTTCGCAGCTCGTCCCTCCTCGTGGAGCACCTTCCAGACGTCGTAGCTGCTCTCGGCATCGTCTTGGTCATCGGCGGATCCATCTATTCAAGGTCTGCATGTTCTGACGCTTCTATTGGCTGCCTCAATTTTCTCGCATTCTCATTGGCGGATTCTAGGGTCCTGGGTGCCTCCTGTGTGCTTATTGGTGCATATTGTAGGCTCGCTTTTTCTGACAAGTCACCCAACCGAATCCTCTCTAAATGCCCAGCAGTAGCTCTTTTGTCCGTGTTTCAAGGCCATCGCTTTCTGCTAACCGGTACACAGCCGAAATAGGCCAAGTTGTGTTCGTGCAGGCAACATCAATCATGTTGTGTTTTGTTGGTCGCACACACTAAAGGCTGGCAGGATGGAAATCTTGCTCGAATTCGCGAGAAATATGTTTAATACACAGAGGCTGGACAAAATAATGGAAACACCCTGAAAAATCAACAGACATCCTTTAAAATAAGCATTTCAAATAATGGAGGGAATAAACAAACATCATTAAAGTAAATATGTACGGTTTTGATTAGTTATAACGTCTCTATTGGTTGTGATGCCAACAAGTTAGGTGTTTCCATTATTTTGTCCACGCCATATGTTGAACATTTTTTAGCATGCGAGCTTCGCTGCAAGCCAAACGCCTTGGCATTAAGACGCGCCGGCAAAAGATGGTAAGCCGAATCACCCATTCTCCGGTGTGTGTTCAATGGAAGATCAGCGTCTTCGTGCGTGCCTCTTTCAGAAAGCGATCATAAAGGAAATGCTTGCTGTTGCACGGTCTCAGGAGAAAGCAGAGGCCGACAACCCGGCGTCATCGCCACCTCCAGCGCCTCCGCAGTCCTGTAATTGCTTCAGCACGGTGCGCCGCTCCAAGCGACGACGCATGGGTAGGTGGTACTGAAATCACCATTTCAGTAGGGCATGTCCTACCAGTGTTGTTGGCATTTCAGTGCTGGCAATGCTGCAGGAGTTAGTTGACTCGGACTCCCCCGCCACCTCTCGGACCTCCTCGCAGAAGAACGTCCCCCCACCACCGGCACAACCTCAGGAGTCGCTTCGTCGAAAGATGCTGCGCAAGCGCCTCGGTTTGGCGTCGCCGGCGTCTTTCTCGGAGCTGAATTCCGTCTGCCGGAGGGGTCCTCTGAGGTCTGGTGAAGTCGAGGTAGTTGCCATGGGGGAGATTCGGCCCTCCGGCGACGTGGTTGGTGTCGCTGAGGTCCGTCGAGGACGTCGGCGAAGTCTCACTGAGTCGGAGACGGAACGACCCGTCTCCGTGTGCAGTCTCCCCCCATTGCCTATGGGTGATCGAACAGACGCTCTCTCCGTCGACGACATCCGCATTGAGAAGGCCCGCAAGGTCACCGAATACCTCACAAGAGAGGAGGGCAAACATCTTCTCCATGAGAACAGGGAAATGGCCGACTCTGTTGGTACGCCCGGGTGTTCTTCATTTGGTGATGTGACCCTAAAGGGGTAGACAAAATAGTGCGGCGTACTGCGCAGAACGCTGCGAAAGTTTGCGGTCACAAAAAGGCTTCTTGGACACTATCACAGAGATTTATAATCGTACTCCTATTTAAATATACATATTTTTTAACCGCAGCTTCGTTCGCGGAGATCCTGATGCCAAAAAGGGCCCCACGGGATCGATTTACAATCTACAATGAAGCGATTCTCACTGTCTACTCATACGCATGGTTTCACTTCACTTTTTGTCTGGCCACGCTCTATGTAACAGCTCAACTCACCAACTGGTACAAGTGAGTACGACACCGCTACTGAATAACTTTTCAGTAGGCAGTTTATTACACTTCTTCTCAATTTGCAGTCCAGAGCTCTCCAGCCTTCAGACTGTGATGGAATCGTGGGCGAACATGTGGATGAAGCTCTTCTCGGCTCTTTTGGCTCTCCTGCTCTACCTCTGGACGCTGTGCTTTATGCGATTCTGCTTCAACCGAAGCCTCATCCAAACACCGCTGAACCCGGCCACTCATTGGGTCTGCAGGGACCTTGAATCCACCAATGACGCCGCTGAGGGATCCAATCGACTCAACACGACAGTTTAACTGTGCAGTCTCTTGTTTCGTGACTGTAGGACGTGGAATAACAGTGGAATGACGGGCGTGGTTGCATGCATGGTACTTATTTGTGTATCAGTAGTAGACGCCGACCTGATTTGCTACACACTGCCTTCTTACGTGGATCTCTAGAATGTACCATCGATGTTAGGGTTGAGGTGGTCTAAATTTGAACATTACTCCTTAATTTCGTTATTTTTTGACTTTTTATACTTTGGCTTTATTGAAACTTAGTTTAGGAATACGCAGTTTTTAGCAAAATTAAAATACAGGTTTCCGCTGTGCATTCTGTCCTTTTTAGGATAAAAGTTTTGACTTGCCTTCCAACTGTTCATCATGCCAATGCAAAAAATTGACATTTTAAACTTTTGAGAAAAAATTACTTAAGTTGTTTCATTTTTTATCAAAAATATTAAACGAATAAAATAACAAACCCACGCCAAGTCTGAGTTTACTAGAGAATTGAAGTTCTTGATGCAGATTTTGTGTTTAGATGCAAAATTATAAAGTAAAATTCCTAAAACCTTAATTAAAATACAACCTAATACCTATATCTTTTAATATTTCTGCTTATTTTTATACTGATTTAGGAATAAGATTAAAAAAGACAATTAAATACTGTCAGTCAGCTGAGGTAATCATGATTGATTTTGCTAATTTAATTCCTTTTTTATTTTTAATTATTTCGAAAAATCTGCTAAAAGGAAATATTTCAAATACTATCTCAGCTGAAAATTGAAAAATCTTTTCCATTTTCTCTGCTCAAAATTTTTTCTCAAAGTCTATATTTATTTTCCGTTTTTTTTCTAACAATTGACATTTTACCAGAAAGAAAACCGAATTTTATGAATACGAATGGAGGAAGTTGCCTATTTTGAGCATTTTGGATTGTTTAAACCACAATTAATTAATAATTTTTTAAGTTGATTCCTAAATTAACTTTTCCGTCATATATTATTTTTATAATTTAATGAAAGTCATATATATATATCTATATATTTCCCTTATAAAAGAGAATTAAAAATCAATCGCATTCTCGAATTCGTTGCAAATTGTACGTAACAGGAATCGTTTTTATTATTTAATCAATTTAAACAATTTTATACACATTTTTTCACATAAAAATCCTTGAAAGAGAACTTTAGAATGGAATGAGCGTTGAGGATCTTTGACTAAATGTATTGGAGAATTTATTTAGTGGATTATTTATAATTTGCTATATTTAAAGTTGAATTGCCCATAACGAAAACCAACTTTCGCATTTGTAAGGTTGGAACGATTCTAGAAGCAATCCTCGATAAAGATTTTTTAATTAAATACAAGGAATAAATAATAATATTTCTAAAGTAGACGGACATTTTTGTAGATGATACTCTGTGAACTGTCGATATTCGTTTTAAAGTAGATTACCGCTTTACAATTAACTTAGTAAAACAACTCCACGTTTCGTAAAATAATGTGCGGCTTTTGGCTTTAAGTTTGTTAATTTTAATTAGAATTGCAATTATGAAAATTGAATTTTTCGATGATTCAGCCTAAGAAATTTTCACTTTCGTCGAGATGGAACTATTCATCATCTCACAGATGCAACGTTTTCAATAATAGTAGTGGTCCATTTCCTTTTCGAAGCTTAAATTCCATGAATATCTTTTCGAATCCACTTTGATATGCTTGCTTAATCTTCCATCAGAATTTTACCAAGTACGTGACATCCAACCGAATCCCACAGCATCTGTTTTCCGTAGTTACGCGATCGCGTCTTAAAAGTACAGACTGCCGACAAATTAACGGAAGTTACACATTAAGCAAATTTTTTGAGAGGTTTTAAGTTTTTTTAATCTAAGTGTCGGTAAAAATACCAGACATTTAAATTTTATCAATTGCACTTCGATTCGTCTGATGACATTATTTAGCTATTTTATAAATTTAAACATAATTTTGTTTAAATTACGCTGGTAAAATCAATGTCCTTCTCAATTAAATGGCAGCAGCAAGAAAGGATTTTCGAGCTCTCACAACGAAATCTGTCTAATAAGTGACTTTTTTAGAAAACTTTGTGAGATAAAATTGTTATTTTAAAATAAGCACTAACTTAGAAAGATAGAAATTAGGGTAGATTTTGTTTCGCGTCTAGTTTGTACCTTTTGAATTCGTTGTTTTAATTAACAGCGAAAGTAGAAAAAACACTTTGAAAATCGCATACGGGATTTTCTGAGCCAACGACAAATTTAGTTCGTGCGAACACAGAAACTTTTTTTTAAATTGGTTCTTTAAATCACTGATTTGGCGAATAAAATATGAGTTTATAAATTTTGAAAAAGTTGAAATTTGATTGAGTTTATCTTATCTCCAACTCCACTGACAATTATTGGCGACGAAATTTGCTCTAATTATCTGCTTCATTTCCTGGTTCTGAATTCTTAGATCCCTTAAAAGTTTTGTCGAAAAAAATTCTGGAATTTTTTCTCTTTTAAAGGGTTTACATATAAATGATCTAACTAATGGTCTAAACGAAGTTCTCAGATCTAACTTGTCTATAACGTGTGTTGTTTATTAAATGAATGAATTCAGTTAAAAAAATTGATGTTTCGGTGGTCGAATCTTCATAATGGTTGGATTATGAGGCCTAAAAATATTTTCTGCAAATTTATTTTTTAAAAGCATTTCTAAATAGTTTCAATGAATTTGTGTGGTGACCTATGCTTGATTTTTTATTACGTTAATGCATTGTTTTTAAATAAGCTTAATAATCTCACCGACTTTGGCAATAATCGTGTAATAATAATAATATATTCATTAGTTTTCAATCCAAAAGGTTGCGTTCTTGCTCGGGTTTTTGAGAAGGTGTGACGATGTTTGTTTTGCTAACCTGAGGTTCCATGGAAGCTAATGCCCTCTGCTTTCACTGTCTGTTTAAAAACAGATGTTTTGTGAAAACGACTTGGCGACTTAAAATTCCATGTTTTTTTAAAATATAGAATAAAAATGCTTGACAAGGCATTAATCTAGCATAAAATTTATCTTTAATTTATAAAGCTTCAACAGAACAAACCTAAACAAAACTAAGAAATTCTAGCTACTTTCCCTCGAAAACGCTTTCCCCGACGGTTTTGGCGGTCTCTCGCAGACAGCAACTTCCACTTTGCTGAAGGTGACGTTAAGATTTAATTTTTAATGAACAAAATATGTCAGGAGGAGATTTATTCTCATAGAGGTAAAAATAATCTAGCAAAGCAGTGGCTCCCATATATACCAAACTTACTGACTTGAAAATCTAGTTTTTAAAGAGAAATTTGCTTATTTTAAAAGATTATTAACTTAAAAATCATTAAAAATATTTTCAAGATAGATTTTTAGTGCTTCTTATCTCACTCCTGTGCCACCGTGGATGGTATTGAGTCCATCTCTCTTCAGTTGTCAATCGAAACTGGCACTGTCAGCTCAAATCCACTGGTTCGTCCACTCCGAGAGATTCTCGAGAGACTGTAAATGCTGCTTGCTCGCGAGGAATACGCACTACGCGTTCTCCTTCGCAGGAAATCAGAGACCTTCAGGAGACAGGGCAGCCATCTGCATACCGATTTCCACACCACTTTCCGAAATCGCGCCCAAAAAATCAGGTAAATAAAGGGATTTATTGTGGAATTCACCAGACTCCCCAGAAACACCAGAGCCGCTGTGATCTGTCGATAGAAATAGACGGTGCAGAGGTCACCCACACCTGTCGACTGCATCAGTCGAAGGACGCCGTTCGGCAGAAAAGCTCCCGTGCAGAGGGTAAAACTGATAATTCCCACCATGATCGCTTGATGAGCTCTCCTATTGGTGTTCTTCGCCTGTGCCTGATTAGCAGTTGACTTTGAGGTCATCTTCATCCGCCACTTTTGAAGCCGGTTGGATTCGTGGATGATGACAAAGGCCAGGGTGGCTAGAAGAGGTACTGGGATGAGAGCGAGGAAGATCACATCAAAGATCGTGTGAATAGACGTCATTATCTTGCTCAAGTTGCACCAATCTGGTCCCCAAATGTCGAAAATGTAGGCCAGAACGTAGGGGACCCGAAGAAGGATGCAGAAACTCACCACGACACTCATCATGAGGTGAATGTGTTTTAGTTTCCATTGTGTCCGAAAATAAACCGGGTGGCAGACCAGGAGGTAGCGTTCCAGACCCAGACAGACGATAATCCAATTGCGTAGCAACTGGGCAAGCATGATAGCAGTTCGCAGAATCCCCAAAGAGACGTAGGAGCTAAAATAAGTCCCGTTTCGGTTGCCGATGATGAAGTTGGGGTAGTGAATGACCACCTCGAGACTCAAGTAGACAAAATCGATGAGAGAGTTGGCGATGAGGAGGTAGTGGGTGGTGGGGACAGCCAGTTGGTTGCTACAGAAAATGACCAGACAAAGAAGGCCGCCATGAATACCAATCCCGGAAATTATGGAGCCCAAGTAGGTGATGACAATCACCCGCGCTGCTGCGATGAGGGATGTTGCGGAGGAAGAGGCGGAGGGTTTGCTCGGAGAGGACCGCATACACTGGAGCGGGACCCCCAAATGGCCGCAGGTTATCACCACATCGCTGGGAGTGGGCATTCTGCCTTCTGGGACGACTTCCGTTTACTCATACTCAAGAGGATAATGGTAGGGTCTAGGACGCGCCCTGATTGGCCAGAATGCAGTTGGTGTTTCCTCATTGGTGGAGAGCGTTCTTTTAAATATTTTACGTACTGAGATATTATTTCTTGGTAGAATGTGGATTTCGAACATATGATAGTAAAGTTTTTAAATGAAAACAGAGACCTTGCGTAGTTTCACCTAACCAAAAGTTGCCATAAATACCGTCGGTGACAGGCGTTAAGAAAACATTACCAATCATGAATCTTTTTGACTAATTAAAATAGTTTAATTTTACCAATACCAAAAGTTGCATAAACCATTTTATAAACTATTAAATCTATAGTAAAAACTAAAAAACATAGAAATAAAAAATGGAATAAAATTAAATAAATAAAATAAAAAAATTGCTTAAAAAAAGATCAGTTGATGTCGTAAATGAGGTCATGTGACATATCAGTGTATTCACAGACTTGAGTGTAAATAAATCAATGCATTTTGGTTAAAAAGGAATTAAAAATCGTTTTTTAATATTATTATCAAACCTGAATTTAAATGACTAATTTTGTTAAGCGATTTTTGAGGTTATGGGCGATTTTGGGCACTTTAGGAACGCTGAGACCGAAACTACAGCCACGCTAATTAATTATAATAATTAAACGTTTTTTAACAATGTTTTGACATTTATTTCTAGACGGTTACCAAAAGTAACAATTATTTATAAACAAAGAATATTAATAAATAAAAATCTAAATAAAAACTGATAATAAAAATGCCTTTAAAAAGGAAAGTGATTTTTACGCTATTCCACAAATTTTTTATTAAAAATATATATTTCGTCAATGTTTGGCTTATATTCTAAAACTAAGTTTGATTTAGTGAAAATTTATTTAAATCACAAAAGTAATAAATTTTGATTTTTTGAGATTTAAATAAGTTTATTAATATACAAGAGAAGGTTGTAAATAATAAAATTTGAAAAAGAAAACAGATTTTGGCCTATTTTTTATTTATATTTAGCTGGAAATGCACTTTTTATTTGTTAAGGATTTTCAGCGGCACACGTCAACCGGAGTTAACGTCAACGAGCCCAATCTTGTTTACTGTCACCAAAGAAGGATAAAAAATTCAATTTTTAAAAAATGAAAAACTTACTACCACGCGACTTACATCCATGAACTTAATTTATCGGTTCAAAGCTGAAAATAAATATGTTATTAAATGATTATATTAAAAGATAACGATTTTAAAATGATTTTATATCCATTATAAATTTTAAAAATAAGTGAAATATAAATGAATTATCCCATTTATCTATTTAATTAAAAGATATGTGCGAATGGGTAAATTAGGGATCAGTTTTAAAATTAAATATTTTTAAATTGATTGCCTGCTTTAATCTAAGAAATTTACCCCTTTTTAAAGCTGATGACGCCGTAATTAGGCGTTTCAGCTAAGAAATATAGTTAAAGTTATCTAAAAAACATTTTTACAAATTTTGCTCATTTTGTTCATTTTCAAGGCAGAGCCTGCTTTGAAACAGATAAACTATGCAAAATTTTGACTTCCTTTCATCTAGGGAGGTAAAACTGAAGCTTTGCTTCTCAGTTAACATGTAAGTGTGCATTTTACATCTCTAAAACGATCACTTTTGAAAGAAAATGAGTGGTATTACATTCATTTTAACTCAAAAATGAATTTTTCTTTAAAAATGATATCAATTTTCTCATTGAAAAAAAATAAATCATTATTTAAGTTAATTTCATTCTGGGTTTTTGCTTACAGTGGACGCTTTTGGAAGTAAGGAATTAAAGTGTAAACGAATTTAAACACATCCTTTTACATTTGATAAAGTGGTATTTTAATATTTTAGCTGTTGATTGAATAATTAAAAATACCTTTGAATCAGTAATTAAATAGTTTACTAAATATTCTTTTCAATTTATAATCATTAATAGAAGTTAAATTAAAAACAGCCCCAAAATTTCCTAGATTAGTTATTGTTATTATGAAAGTGAACTAAAAAATATTGAACAACATTTTTGCTGACCATTCAAAGCTCGATTTCAAGAGATATATTTGTTCAATATTTACTTCTACTGAAATTAAGTAAGTACGACAAAGGACCTGTGTGTGCTCAATTCAGATTTTCATAAAATATGTAACTTTTTACCTTTTTTAAAAAATGTGTTTGCCTTAAGGCAATAATGATTTTTTATTATGTTAATCGGAGTAACAAAATTCGGTAGGCATCTCAAATATTTTCGCCTTCAAAAGGCTTTATTTTTAAATAAACTCTTTTTTCTCTTTGTATTTTATCAATTATTTGATAATTTAAGGAAATTTATAAGGTATTCCTCACTTTTTCAACTCACCGCTTCGATTAACTAATTCGGTTTTCCTTTTGCTTATTTAAAATGCAAATGAAAGAATCGGATTAGATCGAACCTTCTAAATTTTTATAAATTCAGTCAGCTTTTTCCAAATAACAAAAAAACAAGTGTAAACTTTTTAAAGATACGTATATAAAAAGGATTTTATTTCATAGGTCGTTGCACAAGATGGAGAAAGCGTTGCATCTACAAGATCACAAAATATGTTTTTACAAATAATTCAATGAGATAAAAAGTGAAATTAAAATATTATTTTCTCACAGATTGTCATGGCTACGGCTCACCGTACACCATTTTCTCCACATTTGGGACTTTTTTTGATAAAACCTCATCCACGAAGGCTACTGAACGTTGGCAGCTGCAAAAAGGACACATTATTTTTTAAGGAATGTTTTCTACAAGCTAAAAAACTGTTTTTTATAGGTAAAAACGCTTTTTGGCGAAATTGCAATTATTGCTTTTTCAATTTTTGGTAACAAAAAACAAGAGGAGTTTTCTCAAACAAATGTCATCGTTTGTCCTACATCTGTCAAACTGTTCTCTTCTTTTGGGAAAATTCCCTATAACTGAAATAAATAGCAAACGCAAAAAGTGCAATTGAGAAGGGGCAAGAATTGAAATTATGGAAAATATATCAATTTTTTATTTCCGATCAAACTTCTATAAAAAATTTCGAAAATAAGACGGATAATAAGGATACTTCAAACAATTGGAATACTCAATCTTAAAATTGATTAACGATATATTTTATTGAAATGCAAAAGACAATATTTTCGCTTTTTAATTCTTAAATAACCAAATATTTAGCCTAAAAAGCGAAAAATATTTAATCAACTTAAATCTCGCTTTCGAAGATTGATATTTGGCGCGCTCTCACTCTCTCGCTCCCAGGACACTCTAAATCTAAATGCCGCGCGCAGGGCAACTCACACTGGTCGCTTTCCAATAGCCAGAGCCCCATCGGCGTCCTTCGCGTCAGTCTTTTTGATCGCCGGTTTGATCTTGTGACCCTCTTCCAACAATTTGCTCAAGTGGCCCGGCGCGGAGTTACCCACGGACGATGCGCCCTCCTCGGAGAAGTTCACCCGCCGCAATTTCGCGGTGTTTGCAGAGCTGGTTGTGGTGGTATTGGCGAAAACAAGATCATCCGCTTCTTGACCGAGGGAAGGCGGAAGTGTCGGTGGACACTTGGAGTAGTTGGAAGAGGTGGAGGCAATCGATGGGGCTGGTGGTGGCGGGGGTGAGGAACGGAGAGATAGAGCGGCTAGACTGGTAGATATTTTCGGCGTGGAGGCGGTGGGTAGTGATTGGAGTTGTGGTAGCGTCTTTTGGCTGGTGGACTGGAGAGAAAATGGGACAAATCGCTCTTGTTTAAACATACCCCGCGTAATTTGAAATATGCGCGATTTCGCTGCGCAATTTTGGTGGTAACTCGAAAAAGAAAGTGGTGCAACGAAAATCGAGCTTCTTCTTTAAATTCTCAAATCACGAAAATTGCCTAACGTAAATATAGTCACACAATGTTTGCGTTACCAACGTTAGGTGCAATCTGTTTTATTTAATTCTTTGCAAATTTTAAAAAATATCAAAGGAAACCACAGCCGTATTTTTCCGGTTTTTTACATATTTTTAAATTTAGTTAATAAAATGGAAATTTTTTGAATCACATATTTTTATATGTTTGTACTCTTGCTGACGACTTCAAAAAGATTTTTAAAATCCTATGTTTTAAAATCGAATATACCCTGAAATTATTCGCCGATCTCGAAAAATTATATTATTCTACAAATAAAACTTATTAATTTCCAATTAAAATATCCCTTTTACTAATAAAATTTTATTAAACCCAATCAGTTAGCAGACAATAAATAATAATTTAGTTTCAAAAAGTTTCCAAAGAGACACTTGATCCATTTAACTGCCAGTGTTCTAATTCTGGCCGAAACAAAATGCGTTTTTTTGATCTTGATATTGAAAAACGATCAATATTTTCGGTTTATAAAAAATATCAATCTTGGAAGTAGCAACATTAAAAAAATTTGGGGGGAAAAGTCTTTTAAAACGATTTAATCTGTGACATGATGGGTTTGTTCGTGAATATCCAATTTCTTTCAATCAAAGACCAAAAATGAAGTTTATTTCCGCAAATGTGACTTCAAAAATTAATCCTGTACCTGCTAAAGAACACGACGCCACCACGCAAACAAATTGCTCTTCGTGAGTCGAAACCTCACCAAGAATTGAAGGAGTTTTACATACAGACTCACCGCTCCTCTCTGTCGTCGGAGTCTGAGTTTCCTGGCATGAATCATGTCCACTTCCTCCCCTGACGATGAATCCGAGTAGCTGTTGACGGGAATCCCACTCTGTCTTGACGCCTCCTTCCGCCTCTGTTGGACCCGCTGTTTGAGGCGGTGGATAAAAGCTGCGGAGATCAGGTTTGACCTCTCCTGAGACGCACCCATCGATGACTGCAGACGTTCTCGTAGAGGGCTGGCGGTTGGGAGAACGGGAGGAGTGGGATTGGAGACGACAGGGATTCTTGGTGGTCCGTTGATAGGGAAAGCGGGTTGAGGAGAGGGGCCCATGGGGAGAGGTGTATCGATTTCTTGAAAGAAGGACATTGGCAGGCACGTCAGGCTCAGTGGCTCGCTTTTGCGCTTTGCTGTGGACTGTAGGCGTTGCTGTTGCTCCTGGAGGGCGTTGCGGGAATTCTTTAAAGATTATGCAGCAAAAAATGAGTGGTTTAGCGATTTTTTTGCTAAATTTGCTAGATTTTCTCCATAAATGGACTAGCTGCGCAAAGTAAGATGACGAATCAGTGAGTGTGAGGTAGATATAGAGATTGTACAAAATAATGTTTACACCTTCAATTTTTGTGTTTTAATATTTACACATCGTATTCACAAACAAATCTATACCATATCAAACAGTAATTTCGAGTAAAATACTGATTAAATTTACTTTAAAAAGATCCTTTTACTCTTTTAAGTTAAAAGCTAATGATATAATTTAATTCATAGATCATGCGGTATACCCACTGTGTGTATTTCCAAAATTTTAATTTCTGTAATTTTTAATAAAGTCTACATTATATTTTTTATTTTTGAGTTAAATTACTGCCTTTTTTAAAAACCGTCCATCAAATAGTATTGTCTAGTAATTTAAAATATACACAAATGCGTACACTAGCTATAGAATAAACCTAGAGATTTTAGAAGAGATCGATATAAACAACCGCGTGCAAAACGCATAAAATATTTAAGTAAACTAAACCTATTTATTCTCAGAAAAAATTATTTATTTATTTTTTATAAAGCAGTATTTAAAAAAAATCTAAGTTGCATATTTTACCTTTGGACGTTAAAATTAATATTAATACGGACCATTTTTATTAAATACGTAAAAGGAATATAAATTTATTAAAGATTTGTCTTTTGTTCGTTGTCCTATCATCGTCTATCAGTGTCATCTTTCCGTTCGAAACAAATTAAACCAAAAAATGGTCTAAGTATGGTTGCATTCAAACAAACACATTCAGAGTTGATGACAGTCCATTCCGGATGACAGGATAATTTCACTTCATGCACTAAAATTTGTCGTTTCTTGCGACCGGGAAAACAATAAATGTCTTACGTAGACTGTTGTTGGGAACTTAAAATTTGATCCCAACTAAGTTAACACCCAAATATACTTGGATTTGACAGGTGTATAATTCTTTCAGAAAAAGGTTTTGGGAAGAAATTGGTAATAAATTATTTTTCACGATAAAAAAATGTTAAAATGTATGAATATTGTAATAACCTTGCAAATTTCATGTCACTACTCTAATTTCTTCCAAATATATTAACATGAAATTGTCTTCATTTGTTCAATAAAATAATTTTATTGAGCGCCTACGTAAAAATTTATTTTTTAAATTTAATCTGTTTTAAATTATAAAAGAATAAAGATGACAAAATCGTTGAATTCTATTGTTAAGTTACTTAATATTAGCCCAATAATATATAGATCACATGTAAACTTACTACAATAGTGTCACGTTTTAAGTAAAATTAGAAAACCTCGAATACGATAGAAAAAGATTATTACATTTTTATAAAATACTCGAAAATTTGCCTAAAATTTGATCGATTTTAACGCATTTTTAAAAAATGTTCCGCTGTTGGTGGCAATATATTTGTGATGACAAAATAATTTTATCCAAAATTTTTTTTTTTTTGCTTGTTAAACAAAATTTTGCGTTTCATTTTATTGCTGTTATCTGATCAAATATTCTGAAGATTTTTTTGTAAAGTATTCTTTCAAAAATCTGGGTAATTTTGGCAAAGCAATTTTTTGAAGTAAATAAGACCTTTATTACAAGAAAGTTAATATATTCTTCGCTTCCATATTTCATAAACAAAATTATTCCTTAACTGCCTTATGCAAACAGAAATCCGGAAAAATTATTTTTAAATTTATAAAACCGTTTCGATTTCTGTGTGCCGAAATTCAATGGCTGAAAATTTTAGTCTCATGAATCATCATTAAGGGAGACATGAATACTTGGAGCAGAAGCATGAGTCTCGTAAGTTCCTTCTCCCGGATTTGAAGGTCGTTCCACTCCGTCTGTATTTCTACGTCCTCCGTGCTAATCGATTGGTTGAATTTCGTCGTCAACTCAGCTTGTCTGATCGGATTTCCTGATGATGTCGGCGGTGGCGGTGGTGGTGGAGGTGGTGGTGATGAGTTTGGAGCCGTCGACCGCGTGTGAGGAGGAGAAATTCCGTTGCCAATTTGCGTCTGCAAAAGTGAGGAGCAGAAGGGACTCAAAATAGATTTTTCTTTCAATTCCAGTTTCTAGGAGAATTTGTTTTTTTGCTTTTTCGACACAGGAAAATCTTCCAACTTGCCTCTAGGCGTGAGTGCTTACCTTCTTCGAATTTACTAAAAATAAGTTTTTAATTTATAATTTCCATTTAATGTTTGTTTGGTTAAGACTATTCTATAATTTGCTAAAGTTAATTAATTAATCATTGCAAATTAACGCTTCAGTGATTCTAGAAAAAATGCTAGTTTTAAATAATAAAGCACTTTTTATAAAGTCTGTTATTTATTTTTAGTCTGACACCAACATAAAATCATACGAAAAATATAGATAAAATCTAAATTTGAATTAATTGGGAAAATTAAGTGGCTTACTATACAAACGAATAACAGTTAATTGAAATTATTGTGTCTGTTTTATGCTAAAATCATTTTAAATAGCACTTCATGCAACAATGCTAATATTCTTTTTTTTTCTAATGGAATTACAAATATATTGATGCATAAATCAGAAATAAACTGTTAATAAATATAAATAAGGTGATGTTCTCAAAAAATCTGTAATTAAAATATGAAATTATTTATAAATAGACACATTTTTCTGCTAAAATATACCAACATTAAAATACTTCATTTCTAATTAAAAAAAGTTAAAGTAAAAAATTGGAGATTTGCTTTTCTAAACCATAATTGTATTTTTATTAGGCAATCCGATTTAATGTATCACCTTTAATATTTTGTTAGTGAAAAATAACCAATGAAACTAGTCTTATTTTAATTTTCACGGATTAGGTAATGTAAAAATCACGTTTATAATGTTCAAAATTATAAAAAATATGCATTTTTTAGCGAAATATGTCGGTTAGTCCTTGGAAAAGCGCCAAGCTATGTGGCATCCTATGCAACATCAGTTTATGTTTGAGGCATAAAACCCGTGTTCCGTATACACTGGGACTCAGCGCTACTGGTGGACTCATATAGGTGTTTTATGTCCCTTGACACCTTATTACACGTAGCATCAAAATTTGAGCAGCTAATGCCTTGGACTTTCCACAAAAACTCCCACATTTTAAGCACACTTTAATCAGTAAACCAACGAAAATTTACGCAACCAGATTTGGAGGTCTTTTTTTAGAAAACTGAGAAAAATCCACTTGCCCCATTCGCAGCCGCAACAGTCGTGGTAATGATTGGTAGAACCTCTCCATTCGGACCACCAATGCCGTTGAGTTCCCCACGTTTTGACACCTTGGTCTTCTTGGTCTTCGTCGATTTGCAGGTGCAATTGCATGTGCACAGACTGGCTGGAATGAAGGGGAGAGGTGAGGGTGGCTGTTTCGTTGTCCACATCTTCTCCTGCTGCATCTGCTGCTGCTGCTGCTCCTGGCGATCATAGTTCTCGTTCATCTTCACCGCATGCTGAGCTGTGAAAAGTGGTGTTAGACCCTAGCGTCCTTGCACGCGCTCGCGCGCAGACAGCAAAGATTACTGCGCCTACCTTTACACGGGAGATCGCTGCGACCAATCCCAGTGCATGGTATCACCGTCAAACCAATCAGAGAGTGAGGCGAGGTGGGGAAGCCTACTGTGGCCTTGATCTAGATTGAAAGAGCAACTTGGTTGAGAAAGCGCCGATTACCTGGCACAGCTCAGCCGCATGTACTCAACGCCGTGCCAAACGGCTTTAAATATATAAAAACGCTTATCATTCCTACAGTATCTCTCTCCAACAGATTGTACAAAATAGGCGGTCATTTAATTTTAGAAAAAATTACCTTTTTAACCAGATTCTGATTCTTATCTCGATTCTCTTAGACTCCAGAAAAAAGGCTGTTAGTTTTTCTCGTAACATGTACATATTTTTTTAAAATTATATTTTTTAACAAGATTATATCCAATATTTTTTTCAACTTATTATTACCAATATATTATAAATTTAAAAGAGCAAATTATATTTTTGAAGAATACAGAGCTGTGCTTGATTTATAGCAGCTAATGTAACAGATTTTGGAAAATCACAATATTTTCCAGTTTTTGTTTATATGTTTGCAGAATTAATCGTATTAGTTTTAGGCTACGGGAACAAAAATTTTCATAAAATTAAATAGTTTGCAAAGACAAAACTTGCTTAGAAGATTTTGCTTTTTATTAAATAATTAAAAATAATAGACGATCCTTATCGATCGCCATAAACAATTTTGGTGTAATTTAAATCAGTGTGCGATTAATTTATGATTTCATAAATAAATATTTATTAATATTTATAGGGGAAATTAAAAGATTTTTCCTCAGCCACCTAGATACACAAACTGATTTCAAATTAACAATTTTTTATCAAAAATCCGATACACAGTAATCTAACATGCTTCAACTTGCCCGCCTTGGTTTTTCATATTTCCATTTCTTTGTAAAGCATCCATTAAAGAGCGTTAGAATTATACAGTGTAAAGGTTAAAAATGGTTTTTAAATATTTCTTTTTATTCGCAATTTCATTCCTTTATCCACTGTAAGTTTGCTGAAACGGCAAGAGCAGATATTTAAAGATGAAATGTTTTAAATTGCTTTTAACACATTGAATTATAAAATAAATCAAAATAAATTTAAACAATCAAAAACTATCTATTTTATGCAGTTTATGCTGTAATTTACTTCTGCGGTATTCAAGTGCTGATTTTGGTCAAACACGAACAGGGAGTGAACAACATAGTAAAAACAACTTCTAAATGACATTCATTCTCATTTTTGAGTTTTAAAAATAACAATCCAACATTCCTTTTACTTTCATGGTTTTTTCACAAGATCAGTTAAGATATAATCGCTATTTATTCCATGTAATACTTAAATCACCGTAAAATTGTTGGGTTATTAGTAACAATATTGGTAGTTTCGCAATAGCACCCATTTTAACAGAAACAAAAATCAAATTAATTGGCCAATCAAAAATTAGAAATAATTTCGCAAAATACACTCCTCAAAATTTTACACTCCTGCCTTTCACAAATTTTAAATAGAAACTATGCAAATTACTTACCTAATTATTTAATTAAAAAAAGCTACCTTTACATCTGCCTGTTGCATTTAATTATTACACAATCATTCCCAAACCTTTTTAAATAACCCCATTAGAAGTGCATCCAGAGCATTAAAACAAGGACAAGCAGGATACGTAATTTGCAGTCAAACGAATAAATCGTTATTCCAATTAAGTGCTCTATTTAAGAGACTAGGCACAAGGGCGTGGTGATTCGTTTCACGATTAAGCCATGCACATTCTAACACTTATTTCATTATAAGCGCAATATATGTAATTAAAACAACGACTTGGCCTTCATCCAAGTCGAATTTATTTTATTTTTGTACATTTAAACCCACGGGGTGGTCCTCCGATTTCGCAGGCTGCGATCGCTTCTTCGACATCAAAATGACGATTGGAGATACATCGTTCGCCAAACTTATGCGATGTCTGAATTTCTATTTAATGAATATAGTGCAGCATTCTTTCTACAATTAAAACTTCCATTTCGAGGTTGTTTTGACTTTGCCGCTTTCGTTATTTTTAATAAGATTAGTTAAGGCAGAGTTGGTTGCATGTAGAACATTACAAATAGAAAAATTGCGCCTTGCACACAATTATTATTGTGTTTGAAAAAGTGTTTCAAATGATCAAAAAATTCTCTCAGCATATGCATATCCTGGGCACTGATATTCACGAGTGATATCAGCAAAATTTGTGCTGATCGGGATTGCGTTAGTTAACAAATTTTAAACTTAAAAATCACAGCTTCAAAGCGGTGAACGCCAAAACCGTAGAGTCCAAATTTATAGCGCAAGTTGTAAAACCGCCACAACACCACTCAGGATTAATGCATTTTCCACTGATGAAATTGAATTAAAGTGAATACTTCGCCTTCTATTTTGGTCGATGAATTCTCAAAAGCTGCCCTTTTTGCGTAGTTCAATGTTTATGCTAAATTTGGTTATATTTTTTAAAATTGTGCTTCCAAAAATGAGTTTATGCGAATCTCACTGCATTCGCATGTACTGATAAATTTATGCGACAGTTCGTAAAGAAACGAATCAATTTGAATTTTAAAATCATTGTCTTCTTCCCTTCTTTTGCAAAGGAGTCAGAAGTGAAAATAACGGCTGATTGTGGTGCTAATTGGGCTTCCGCCGAGCAACCTAGATCGCTTTTAACTCGAAAAAGAAAGACACGGATTCCCGTGCTGACAGTTCAGCGAAAGCCCATTTAAACAACGACACAGTTTGGAAGTATTTATAGGAAAGAAAACTGCAACACCAGCCTGCTCCAATCTCGTGCCTGGTTGAGTCGGATTGTGGCAGAAGCACACCAAACGATTGGCCAACATTTTATTTCAAACGCCTTCACTAAAGTCGAGCGTCTTCTCCATTATATTTTCCCCGGATACATTGAATTGAATTCGCAGGTTCTTAATTTTTCCCCTTTTTAACTTTAAACAGTCTTTTGGAAGCTCAGTGCTGTTCCCAACTTCCACACGACTTTCTAGGGTGATTGCAGAGGGCTTTCGTGTTATTTTTGCTTTAAAATTGCACAAAGCAGGCGTGCTTCTAACAACCCGTTTTGCTGACTCGGATTTCTTGGAAAGAACATGTTAGTTTTGCAAGTTCGTTCATTAAACTGAAGCCTCATTTATCCTAGGTGAATGCTGGTTTCAAGAACGTTCATCAAATCGCCTTTATAAATGTTTATATCATTTGTAAATGGACTATTCTTTTTTCGAGAGACTCTTTGAATGAGACTCTTTGGATGACTGCGATATCTGATTGTCGTTTTCCTATTACTGATATCTCTTGTTTATTCTCTCTATTTATTCTCGTTTGTGCGAGTTATTATGGCAATTTTCCAAAAAATATTTTTGATGTCATAATGGTGTGGAGTTTTTCTTTGTGTCTTTAAATAGTGTTTGAATAAAACTGCTAAAATTTTTGGATTTATAATTAATATTTTAAAATAGAGTGAATTTAATACTATATCGATTATAGAAGTCATTAAAACTAACTCAAAATAAGTTATTTTGTTGACGAAAAACTTTCATGTAAATAATTTTAAGACTACCTTTTGGGCTACAATGTGCAAGTGCAGCATATCTTTTCTCTTACAAAAGCGAATGTTAAATCTGACATCGCAGAGACTACCAAACTGTAACAAAGCAACAAAATTAATTTATCTAATTTAGAATCTTTGGTCTTTTTTTCCTAATTTTTTTGTAAATTAGTGCTGGGATTGTGGATTTGTTCCCGTGTGAATTTAATGTTTCGATTTCAATCCAAATGTCGAGGAAATCAAATTCTTGATTTGCATCTCTACAATTTTTCTAAAAACAGATTAAATTATCTTGACGAGAGTGTGATTTTACTTTCAATATATTTTTAATAAATTACATTTAATCGTTAGGATTTTTCCTTAAAGATGTTCCGATTAAATATCTACCTCGTTGAGTTATCTTCGGAAATTTGCAATGTAATTTTAAAAAAATATTATCAAATGATAAAATCAAATATATAAGCAATGCAAAATGAAATTGTTTTGTTGATTAAAATATGCAAAATAATAAGTGCTTTTTAATGAACAAAGTATGCTTAGTTTCATAATAGCTAAAAGACACATTATTATAAAAATTTAAGCGCTAATAATTACTTCAGAATTAATTACGTCTTCGCAATCTGCACACTTTGTTTCTCGTTATTAATCCCAATTTTTTTTAGATTTTTTTGCATTTCTGACGTGTTTTTGAAAATCAGTGAATTGTAAGTTATTGTGGCAGTCTGCTTGATGATTTCTTATATTACTTTGGGTAAAAATTAAGGTAAATTATTCAGTTATGATACAGAATGCTTCCTCTATCTAAACGAGGAAAGGAGCGGTGATTCCACTACTCAAGGGACAAATTCGGCCTTGGATTTCTACTCCACCACATTTAAACTCCGCCTTGAAACATTAGTCGCACAATCCGTGTAAGTTGTCCCTCTAAGTGTTCGTTGAGGAGTCCTGTAGTGATTTTAGGAGGCGGCATAATAAACTTGCTGTCATTCCTAGAAGTAAACCTTTTTGTCTGCTAGTTTTGCAGTTAGAAAACACTTTTCCTCATACGTCGATTGCGGAGAGATATGACACAGTGAGTCTACGACGGTTGAGGTATTTTTGTTATCAAAAGAAAGAATGACAGAAAGTCATTGGGTCTCTTTTGTTTCCGGAAATCGAGTGAGGTTTCACTTTAAAAGAACATACTGTGCGATTTGAATGCCGTATTTTATCCTTTATATATTGGCGAATGTTTTAACCGCCACAAGAGATTTTTAATTATAAAAAGTGGTATTTTTCTAGAAAAAAAAATTCCAAGAAAGTATAAATTTACCTATTTGTAAAGCAGTTTTCAATGACTTTTAAACAGTTATCGACTTTTACTGCATATCAAAGCTTCACAAAATGTGGCATTTGTAGTAAATTTCACAGACTGTTGTGATGGTGAAAAAATTATCAAGTTTTTGTTAAGTTAATATATATTTATTTTTGTTGATAAAAAGATATACCCTATGCTGCTTTGTAATTTAATTTACACCATTTTAAATTTCTCATTATATTTATCAAAAACATAATTAAGTAGATTTTGATTTCTGTTGTACTCAAGTTTAAGATCAAATTACTAAAATTTACTCATTATTGTTTTTCAATCATTACTACTGAAATAAATAGCAAAATAGCCTGAAATTTACGTTGCTAAAAATTTAAAAATCTGTATTTCATATTACCGGAAATAACTCAACGAGGTGTTCATTTAATTTGAGCAGGAAGCCCATTAAAGCGTGCGTTTTGCAAACTCCGATAAAGTTTTTGATTATTTTGCTGCAATTTAAGAAATTATAGAGCTTTAGTATTGTTTTAGGGTAAATATTTATCAAAAAGCATCATAATGACACAGTTAAATGTGATTTATTCGAAAAAAATATATGTACTGACATGAAAACCACTCCTTTGAAAAGTAACTAAAAACTTGTAGTGATGTAAGTGACAAAATTTGATGTCTGCGACAATTAACTGCGTGTCAGATTCCACAAAATTCATTTTCTGAATTATTCCGAAATGAACTGACCAACGGTTATCCATTAGATAGTCACTGTTGTTGTTTTTTGACTTCTGCTATATGATATCTCAACGGTTGGCCTCTTCAGTGCAATTTTAAAGCGAACACAAAACGAAAGCTCTCTGCAATCACCCTAGAAAGTCGTGTGGAAGTTGGGAACAGCACTGAGCTTCCAAAAGACTGTTTAAAGTTAAAAAGGGGAAAAATTAAGAACCTGCGAATTCAATTCAATGTATCCGGGGAAAATATAATGGAGAAGACGCTCGACTTTAGTGAAGGCGTTTGAAATAAAATGTTGGCCAATCGTTTGGTGTGCTTCTGCCACAATCCGACTCAACCAGGCACGAGATTGGAGCAGGCTGGTGTTGCAGTTTTCTTTCCTATAAATACTTCCAAACTGTGTCGTTGTTTAAATGGGCTTTCGCTGAACTGTCAGCACGGGAATCCGTGTCTTTCTTTTTCGAGTTAAAAGCGATCTAGGTTGCTCGGCGGAAGCCCAATTAGCACCACAATCAGCCGTTATTTTCACTTCTGACTCCTTTGCAAAAGAAGGGAAGAAGACAATGATTTTAAAATTCAAATTGATTCGTTTCTTTACGAACTGTCGCACAAAGTTATCTGTACATGCGAATGCAGTGAGATTCGCATAAACTCATTTTTGGAAGCACAATTTTAAAAAATATAACCAAATTTAGCATAAACATTGAACTACGCAAAAAGGGCAGCATTTGAGAATTCATCGACCAAAATAGAAGGCGAAGTATTCACTTTAATTCAATTTCATCAGTGGAAAATGCATTAATCCTGAGTGGTGTTGTGGCGGTTTTACAACTTGCGCTATAAATTTGGACTCTACGGTTTTGGCGTTCACCGCTTTGAAGCTGTGATTTTTAAGTTTAAAATTTGCTAACTAACGCAGTCCCCATCAGCACAAATTTTGCTGATATCACTCGTGAATATCAGTGCCCAGGATATGCATATGCTGAGAGAATTTTTTGATCATTTGAAACACTTTTTCAAACACAATAATAATTGTGTGCAAGGCGCAATTTTTCTATTTGTAATGTTCTACATGCAACCAACTCTGCCTTAACTAATCTTATTAAAAATAACGAAAGCGGCAAAGTCAAAACAACCTCGAAATGGAAGTTTTAATTGTAGAAAGAATGCTGCACTATATTCATTAAATAGAAATTCAGACATCGCATAAGTTTGGCGAACGATGTATCTCCAATCGTCATTTTGATGTCGAAGAAGCGATCGCAGCCTGCGAAATCGGAGGACCACCCCGTGGGTTTAAATGTACAAAAATAAAATAAATTCGACTTGGATGAAGGCCAAGTCGTTGTTTTAATTACATATATTGCGCTTATAATGAAATAAGTGTTAGAATGTGCATGGCTTAATCGTGAAACGAATCACCACGCCCTTGTGCCTAGTCTCTTAAATAGAGCACTTAATTGGAATAACGATTTATTCGTTTGACTGCAAATTACGTATCCTGCTTGTCCTTGTTTTAATGCTCTGGATGCACTTCTAATGGGGTTATTTAAAAAGGTTTGGGAATGATTGTGTAATAATTAAATGCAACAGGCAGATGTTAGGGTTGCTATTTATTTTATTTAGTGTAAAATTAAAAATTGAGGGTTTTGATTCTCTGGCAATGGCGAAAATTACTGTGTTCTCTTCATATTGTATTTATATTTTTAGTTTTAGAGGTATTTTAGAAGTCCTACTACTAAGTATTTTATGTTTCAATTAATAGCAGATAATAATTACTACAAACAGATACAATTTTAGCAGTAGTAGATATTTTATATTAATTTAACGTGTATGCTTATCTGTAACTTGAAGCAAAGTCGTCTTTTTCAATTTTTATATCGATTAATTTTAAATCGATAATCAAAAATTGCTTCGCGCAGCTGAGTGAGTACGAGAGGCTGAAATTCTTGGTGGATTTGTGATATATTTAGCCTTTTAAAATTGAAAAATCATGTCAAGTAAGTAGAAGAATGTTTTTCAGATTTTAAAATTTTATTTTATAGAAGTTTGTTACCTCTTTCATGAGGATATGATATAAAAGTAGATTTTTACAGCCCATCATAAAAAGCGTTATAATAAAACGCTTTTTGGCAATACTTTGAAGTTTGAAATATAAATTTCCGTTTTTTAAGTAAATATGAAAGATTTGGCCTTTTGAATTGTATCTTTGAACTTCTATACTTTAATATTCAAACATTTAGAGAGACATTTCAAAACTATTTATTCGCTCTCTCATACATATTTCTAACAAAACAAATTAAAATTGTTAATTTTCTATAATCTTTTATAGCTCAAAATGAGGGTAAATGCGGAGCTCAGCAAGGCAAGCCTAATTGTTTTAGTTCACATTATTTAAATGCGGTCAAATTGTTTAAAACTAGCCAAACACTGGTGATAAAATTCACTTTTTATTCAATTTCAATTAGAGGAAATCAGATTTTGTGCATTTTTTGGTCATGATAATAAACAAATTTTAAAATAATTAACAGGTTTTGGTTGCAATTTTGCAGAGTTTAAAATATTGTTTAAAATATTTTTAATATTAAATTTTTGATTCTTTAATAAAATATTGTTTTAAATTGTGGTTTTAAAGAAAAAGAAGAGCTTAAACTTGCGAAACTTAACAAACCCTTGTGTGCACCAGAGTGCTGTGAGTAAAAGCCTTTTTTATCTAAATTATTACTGATATTTTATTATGTCCAGCCACCTTGTATACTTTGGTTTTAAGATGCAAAAAAGTTTTCCACTTTTATTGTGCCTATATTTCGCTTAATTATTTAATTTTTAATGATTTTAGTTGTTTCAGGTGAGAAATTTTCAAATTATAAATAATCGACCCTGTAGTCATAGAAAATCTCGATGGTGATCTTGCGACAATATTTCAAAATTATCCAGAAGGTACAAACCTGGCTCTTAGTAAAACATTTAAAAAGGCTTTAAAAATAAAAATATTGCTTGTATTTTATTCTTAAGAAAGGGATAACGTACTGACCTTTATCTCAAAGTGGAATTGCGTGGTTTTAGCGAGTACGTTCAATAGCATTTTATATTTTTAAATAAAAATCTATTATCCTGTTAAATATATATATTTAATTTTTAAATTTACTATTCTGTTTTCAAAAATGTAGACAGATTGTAAATAAACAGTTGTGCTGCGTAATTGAAATTCACATTCTATTTAATTAGAACTCCCGGCGGAACCATCAATGGGTAAACATTTTAATCGAAAAAATTAATATAAAAATAATGATTTTAAAATAGTTAACACTATTTTTATATTTTTCAGTTGTGAAATTTGCTCTCCACATCTACTTGAATTTTGAAAACCCAAATGATGAAGGTAAATCTCCGAAAGTTTTTTGTAATCATAAATGAAAAATATACTCAAAAAACAAATTTTTTTCAGCTTGGCAAATGATTATGCGCCCCTTAATTGAACTTTTTAAAGAAATGGGAGGTAAGTGCTTTTCAAGTAATTTAAAAACATGAAGCACTTGGAGTGGCACATACTAATACGTTTGGAAATGCGTTAAATATGTTTAAATGCTTTACAAATTCTAAATATTGACTGCAGATCTATAAAATGGCACTTTTAAATATTAGACAAAAAATAAAGTCGCTTAAAAATAATTCAAATTATGTAGGCCAATAAAGGCATTTTTATTGACACCATAAAACACTGAATATGAATAGTGATGCGTTTTTCAAAGTTTTCGTTCAATTTTAGCCGTAGGAGAAAGGCCTTGTAATCCAGGTGATTATTTCATGTAAATTTTCGTTTGAATGTTTTTAGTTTATTTAAAATCCTATTATTGTTTAAGAAAAATCAGCTCAGTCCAGTGTGATTTTATTAACAAATATTAATAATTTCGGAGTTTTTGAAAGTCCTGTATTTAGAATAGGCAAAATATTTTGTTTATTTCAATAGGAAATTAGCAATTTTCAACTCGTGTATTTACATCTTAATAAAGAAATCTTTATTTTATTAAAGATATATTTAATTAAAAAACTAAAGTAGTTAATTCGTGTTGGAAATATTTTTTTCTACTTTAAATTGCTAAAAATGATGCCACTCATGTTATTATAGAAAGTGTATTTTAAGACAGTAAAAATGTATAAATTGAATTAAATCAAATAAAAATGTTCAATTTTAACTAAGAATTTAGATAGAAAAATCATAAACAAATCCAAATTAAACAATATCTTTGCAAACATTTTTTCATTCAAGAAATTTGGATTGAAATCAACATTAGTGAAATCGTCTGTGGTGATTAGTTACTTGTTAAGTAAAGATTTTTCTCTAAATTATTTTATTTTTTAAGAAACTCAAACGCAATCTTGTGGAAAGCCGAAAAACGCAGGGTGTAAATGTGGTAAGAGAAATGAGCTTTAAAGAAACTATTGAAATCCTTTTGAGCCAAAAATCGCTTTTCAGATCAAAATGAGGAGCAAAATCCACCTCGAACGTGCGGTATGTACAGACAAAATATTTTATTAATTTCTTTATTTGGATTAAAAATACAAGTTATGACTATTATTGCTTTAGAAAAGTGGAGGTCAAGAAAGCCTGACGATGATTCAGGTTCGATAATATCCAATTTAATTTTTATTATTGATGACTAATCTTATTTATGTTAATTTTTTTACTATTAGATACCGAACAATGCCAATAATATCAACGATCAACATTAGAATGTCAACTGAAGGCTTTGAGTTCACGTAAGCTCCACATACAACTAAGCTTTGTTTAAAATATTTAAAAGAGTAAGTATAGTTACTGTTAAAAATACTTGCATTTTCTAAAATGATTCAAAATAAGATCTTGATTTCTTTGAGAATTATCGCCTAATAAACAGACAGCAATTTTAACATAAAATTGCCCCATTTTGAACAACGCAAGCACCAATCGTTTATTTAGTTTAAAAAATAAACTAATTTATGAACATTTAAAGTTGTCAATTTAATATTAATTTCATAATTTATCAAGTTACCTTCAATCTAGTATGTTATCTTTTCATTTAAAAATATATTTCTGTTTTAGATTTCATTCAGAAATGTACGAAGACACTAAATGCTCAAAATTTCACATCTAAAATACGAGATATGTATAAAAAAATATCTCGAAAATATTTTAAAATACTCTCTTTTCGTTTCGACTTTGTTTGTGATTTTTTTGGTAAATTCCAAGAGTGATAAAAAGACGTGTTCGATACGGTGGTACTGAAGAGTTTGCAGTAGTATATGAACAGCATCCGCGTATCGTTTGGATAGGCATATATTGATAAAATTTGTGCATTTATCATGACAAAAAAATGCTACAATGCTCGGATTTTGAATTATAAAATTATTTGGAGGACTGATAAACAAAGGTTGGACAAAAAAGTGGAAACACCAGGAATTTTGATACCCTAATATTTTACACGGTGGATTTGCGGCTTCTCAGCTTATGTTCCCGTACCTATCCGACGCTCGTCAACATCCAGAGTCCAGGACCTAGAGATGAGTCACCTGCTTCGTGCACTAACTGGTTTGTCGCTTCTGCATTGCCGTTACTGAGGCAGTGAGTTCACCTTCTTTATTGGCCAACGCCTGAGCCAATAGGATTCAGCATCAATGTTTAAGCTATCCAAAAATCCCTAATTATGGATTAAGCACAATTACATTTGCCTGTTTCAATCACACTTTGTCACGCAAATCTTTGTAAACCCAATAGGTGGTTTACGCGATTCGTGTTGATGTTTTCTGAAGGCCAGTTTAAATGCGCCACTTAAATAAACCCCAGTAAGTTCGGGACTCGGAATGTGCTTCCTAGAAGAACAATTAGTAAATCTGAACAAGTTGGGATTGAAATTCTTTTAAAAGACGTAGATGAGATCGAACGTGACGTCAACTTGAGTTTGGTGGGGTTATTTTGAGCAAGAACCTCCCAGTTATTTACCAATTTATTTTTCGCAATCTCTTTTACTTCATAACTTCCAACACCCTATTTTTCCTCAAATGTTTCTATTAAAATTGACCATTTTCTGGCCAACTTTGCTTCTCGATTATGGATTAGGTTATCACTTAAATTAAAGTAATTAGTAAAATAAATTATTGCAAATGCCTGCGTTAGTGGGTAACGGTACATTTAAGCAAATTCGTCGTATCTACAGGCCTTTATTTGGCGACCTTAGACGCGGGCCAATCAGGGCACAGTGTCCTTTTCACCAATGCTCCAATCAAACGCCAGCCTTGAGCGCGTAGTGTCGTGACGTGGAAAAAGTGTGCATATGAGCCAAAAGTTGTTTTTGCGTAAAATAATTATTTACAATATTGCAATTTTGATTTGTCTAAAGTGTAGAAATGGTATTTATCTCGAATTTTTAGAACACTTGCAAGGAGAATTCGGTGGACAAAATAAGATAGTATTTAGTACAATTGTCTTAGAAAAACACTGAATTTACAATCGCAAAATTAGTAAAAACATCTTAAATCAAAAACTTTAGTTTAAACCCACTCCCTTGTCTTTGTTCACGTTATATGTTCATCACCGACTCAGCGTCACGTGATGGGCTAGTTACAGTCACCTGATGCTCACACAAAGCCAGGCCCAAATCAGTAACTCAATTCCCCCCAGGTCGCCGATCGATGTCTGGGTCCATTAGGCATCAAAAACGCACGTCGCCAGCTGCACAAGTTGAGCTTGATGAGTCACATAGTCAAGGTTTTAGACACGAACAACATCGCATTGATTAAATTACTAACCAAAAAACCGAGAACCTAGACACGTAATGAGAAGTGGAGCTTAGACAGGCCACTACAGAGCCCTTTAGACGAAAACGTTCGTATTCTTTGTCCGTCTATTCATTTCCAGATTTCTTGTGTTGACTCGAATATCCCAGCGCCCTTTGTGTAGAAGCCACCAAAGACGCCATTTAAATGCAACGCCATCCTGTTTAGCATGTTCACGAAGAACAGTCGGCAGGTATCCACCGTAGTCGTCATTCCTGTGGTTGGTTTTCGCAAGACCAAAGTGGGGGGGGCGGTTTTGGAGGCGATTCGTGATGTAGAATCTCCAAACCCCGCAACTAATAGATTAGTTTGGCTGTAAATAATCTAGTTTTACTGAAACCAGCCCATCCAAGTGGTTGATTTCTCAATGGACGGCGAAGGCGACGACAATATCGATCACTATTGTCCCCTGCCGCCTAATCTTGAAGCCCTTTCGGTGGAAATGCATGATTTCACCTCGGTGGAGAGCGTCGGTGGTGGAGGCGTTTTAGTCAAAACCTTACGAACAGATGTTCTTGAGGTGATCAGCAAGTTTAGTGGACATCCAGCGGTCTCCCTGCCTCCCTCTCTCTCTGTCTGTCTAATCTCCATCTATCTTCCTATCTATCTCTCTATCGACAAAAGAGAGGTGACTGCGTTCCTTTCAAGATTGCCTACGATGCCGAAATGTGTGTGTTTCCTCAGCTGTTGTGAGGGCATTAATTATAGGGGGGGGGGGGGGGGCGTTTGTATGTCAACCAGAAGTGGCGAAATGCATGTGCCTTGTCGCCAGGTTCCTTTTCGAAAGGGGGATTGGCGGTCCAACCCACGGATTTCTGCTCCACTCGAAACTGGTCATTTGCAGTCGCTGGAGTGCTTCTTCTAATTATCCACTTAGTAATAGAAAAAAAAGATTTGTTCACTGTTTGGGCTCCTAATGAGGCTGCCTAACGGTGGAAGACACCCAAATAATGTAAAGAAGGAAATGAACTTGTCACCTACTTTGTCCACACACCTCTGTCTACCCCTCTATAACCCATCGTTGGCGCATTTTTTATATAAAAATCAGGTATCAAATATCTTTAATGAGTCACTTCGCTTGCTCAATTTAACCGCGCTATAGCAAAGAGTTGTGGGTGTTAGAGGGTGGTGGGAAGGTGTCAGAAGTGCTTTAGGGACAAAGACCGCACACACACACACACACACACAAGCCACAGTTGGGCGCGGTGCGGACAAAGAACGATGGCGGAGGCGGGCGGGGATCCTTGATTGGTCTGTCTATACATAATTGGTGGGTGGCGGGGTGTCGGAGCCGATGAAAGACTGATGCCAGACGAGTGATGATTTGAGATGGGAGGAGGGAGGGGAGGGGATGAGTAGGGGTGGGTCAGCTCCGCTCATTCGCTGGCGAAGTGGTGTCGTTTCCGTGGTGACGGCGCTTTCACCTCCTCGATGGACGGTGGACTGTGCGGCGAAGTCTGTTGGGACGACGAAGACGTCTGTGGTTGCGTCTGCTGCTGCTGTTGTTGTTGTTGCTGCTGCTGCTGGAGATGGGCGGCTAGACTGCTGCGAAGCAGACGGTTTTCCTGAGTCAGCCGTAGCACCTCCTGCTTGTACATGCCAACCTCCTCTTGCAGCTGCAACAAACAACAATCCGCAAGGTGGGCACATACTACTTAAATGTGGGATTTAAGTAGCACGTCATCTCGTAAGTTCTGTCCCAGTTTCTAATTAATGGGATGACCAGATTGGGGGACAACTCACGGCCTTGAGACTGGAGTGGCAGCTCTGAAAGTACTCGCAGACGCGTTTGAGCACCACGCCCTTGCTCTGGTACTGCGATTTGGCCTGTTGTTCCGGCGGTAGCAACTTGTACAACTCCGCGATCCACGTGTTTATCCGGTCTCGGCGCCGGCGCTCAACTGAACCACACAACAATACTACTTAAATGTCGCCGCCCCATAAGTAGTATAGCAACAAGTCATGGGTCTAAGATAACTCATCTCTACTTGTTACTGATTCACACAGCCCTCGCAACGCGGCCCTAGGCAGAGCCACAACTAATTCAACGTGCTACTTAAATCGCACATTTAAGTAGTACCACCACGATCAGGAACCCTTACTACTACTTGTAGTACCTTTTAAGTAGTATTAGAATATTATTTAGATTTGAATAAGCCCTTCGATGCAACCAGACCGAGTTTGAAAATATACTCCTTACAAACGTGTTATAAGTAGTATCATTTGCAATTCCAGCTCTTCGTTAGGCATCGCAATACTACTTAAATGCGATTAATAAGTAGTACAACTGGTGATTCAAGCCTTGCCTATTCACTCCTACAGGAATGCAGCTCGATCTCCAGTCATAGCTTTCAGAGCCGTGACTTCCACCTACTACTTAAATGCGTCATAAGTAGTATCAAGACCATTTTTTTGAAGAATGGACCTTCATTGTGCGAGACGCGCCGTCGGATGTCCTTGGAGTCGTTTCCACCACCGCCACCGGCGTTGCCTTGACTACCACCTGCACCACCGCCCATTCGACCCATGTAGGAGCGCGCAGGCGGTGACTCGTTGGCTGCTGCTGCGGCTGCCGCAGCCGCGAAGAAGACTTCATGGGGGAAGGAATAGAATGTTATTTAGGGAATACTCCACTACAACTACGTCTAATGTCGAACACGCCGGGTAGTTTAGACTAGGCTCTGCAACTAACTAGCGATAAACCCAGAGGCACATGAGTAGGGGGTCAGCTAGAGAACTCACCGGCGAAAGTGCTGCAATAGGTTAGACCAAATAGCGATTAGAATACTACTGATTTGAGGGATTTAAGTAGTATACACATAGTATGTGCATCCATGGGTAACTTAAAGGCTCTTTATGTAGTACTTAGTGGGGCTATCAGGAACTAAAACCACAAGAAGCCAACTTCGTATGAGTTGCCGTTTAGGAATTTAAAGACTTAGAGGCCGCACAAACTCGTGGGAGTTATAAGTGGAGCAGATCACAATCTCTTGCCTTCATACAGGACAAGCTGAGAAGTCGAGCACATGCCACATCCGATGAGTGACTCACCATTGGCACCGGGGTCAGCCGCAGCTCCTAAGAGGACGTCTGTCGATGTCTGCTGCTGAGGCGGAGCAGCGGAAGCGAGGTTGGCGGCAGCGACGGCAGCAGCGACAGCGTCGGGCTTCAGCTTGCCATCGCCGCGATACTCCTCCAACAGGAGGAGCTCGGTGACCTTCTTGTGATCGATTTCCGATGGGGAGACGGCGGAGGGCGGTGCGTAGTCCCCACCACCGCCACCGCCACCGCCGAGAGAGAGACCCAGGGATGAGAAGGTGCTCGAAGCCGGTGGAAGTCCACCGCCTGACCCTGCGTTTCCACCGCTGCCACCACCACTGGCCTTGTTCTCCACCATTTCTGGAGGAGGAGGAGGAGGAGGAGGGGACAAGGAAAGGGGCAGTTAGTAAGGATTAAGTAGAGACGCTCCTAATTGGTTAGAGTTTGACAAACCTGAGCTTTTAGGATATTTCCACCATTTTGTCCAACCACTGAACGTAACGTTCATATCAACGAATAATCGGGTGGACAACGTCTCCGACACCACTACAGTCTTTACATTATGTGGGTGTCCAGACCAGTAAACAAATCTCTTTTTTTTCCTATTACAAAGTGGATAATTAGAAGAAGCACTCCAGCGACTGCAAATGACCAGTTTCGGGTGGAGCAGAAATCCGTGGGTTGGCTCGCCAATTCCTCTTTCGAAAAGGAACCTGGCGACGAGGCACGTGCATTTCGCCACTTCTGGTTGACATACAAACGCCCCCCCCCCCTCCCCCCTATAATTAATGCCCTCACAACAGCTGAGGAAACACACACATTTCGGCATCGTGGGCAATCTTGAAAGGAACGCAGTCACCTCTCTTTTGTCGATAGATAAATGGAGATTAGACAGACAGACAGAGGAGGTTGGATTCGATTAAAAAATCCGACCGGATGCTAATCAGTTGGTGAACGCATTTCCTGGGTTAGTTTTAACAGGAAGAGATGATTTCCTTGCAAAACAATCCAGAGAGAGAGAGGATTTGCAAATACTCACTTTTCCAAAAGCCTAACAAAACCCCCTCCCCCAAATGGCATCAGAGAAGCCGAGGGACACATGTGAATTTCATGGCTTTTGACGAAGAGGAACTGTTAAACAGATTTAGGTGTCACCGCCATTTCCTCAACGATTCATTACTCAACAAGTGCTCTGTGTGCGCTTGGATCGCGACAACTGACCTCGTTAAGACACTTTCAAAACAGTGGAAGGGTTCGAGACAGACAGACAGACAGACAGACAAACTTGCTGACCACCTCAAGAACATCTGTCCGTGAGATTTTGACTAAACCGCCTCCACCACCAACGCTCTCCACCGAGGTGGAATCATGCATTTTCACCGAAAGGGCTTCAAGACTAGGCGGCAGGGGACAATAGTAATCGATATTGTCGTCGCCTATTGAGAAATCAACCACTTGGATAGGCTGGTTTCAGTAAAACGAGATTATTTACAGCCAAACTAATCCATTAGTTGCGGGGTTTGGAGATTCTACACCATGAATAGCCTCCAAAACCGCCCCCCCCCCTCCACCCCAACTGTTCTTCGTGGACATGCTAAGCAGGATGGCGTTGCATTGAATCGCGTCCTTGGTGGCTTCCGCAAAAAGCCGTCTCCAGCAATCCGTGAATATCTCTGGGATATCCGAGTCTACACAGGAAATCGGGAAATGAATAGACATACTCGGAGCCTAGGACGAAGAAACCAGACAAAGGAGACGAACGTTTTTGTCTGGAGGGCTCTGTAGTGGCCTGACTAAACTCCACTTCTCATTACGGCGTCACCTGACCTATGCAGACGCGACAAAGCATACCCCCTCTCAGAGTCCTTTGTCCTTATTCCTCGGATAGCGTGAGCCACCACTCACCCTTGAAGGCCAACGTCTGGAGGAGCATCGGAGGAATATTGGTGCTGTTCTTGCGCGGTGCCCTCAACGGCATCTGATGTTGCTGCTGCTGCTGGTGGGGCGGCGGTGGCTGCTGAGACTGAGCTTGTTGCTGCTGCTCCACAATCTTCACCGAGTTGGTGTTGGCAGCGGCGGCGGAGGATGAGGAGGAAGAGCTGACGGGGGCGGTGGCGGTGTTGGTGGACGAAGAGGTGGACGAGGAGAGCTGGAATCGCTCCAGGAGGCTTCTGGCCGTCGCCTCGTTGACAGAAGCAGCTGCAGCGGCTGCGGCGGCGGCTGCAGCGGCCGCAGCGATTGCGGCAGACGTCGGGGAGGTGTTTGGCGGGTTTCCATCACGGACACCGCTCCCGACGCCTCCGGGTGCGTTGGGTTTGATGACCGGGTAGTTGTGCGGTACCAGGAGGTAGAGCTGGTTGGAGTTGTTCGCCTTCGTGATCTCCTGTTGTGGAGGAAATGAAACAAAAATCACTCTGTTAGCTGCATACTACTTAAATTAATATTTAAGTAGTGCGGGTGCACCTCAGCGGAGATGGCGGCACCGGACTTGCGAATGAGCTCCTCGAGGTCTGATTTGGTGAGGGAGAAGACGCCAGACGATGGCGGGGCCGCCGTCGCCGGTTGGTGTCGGGGTTCGGGGGAGGCCATCCTGACTGCGTCTGCCATGACGTGGAGACTCGGTGGCGGTGGCGATGGTGGAGGTGGTGGCTGTTGTTGCTGCTGCTGGAATGCTGCGATACCCGGAATGGCGGGGGAGGTGCGGCAGGAGGAACGCGGCGTCGCGCCCAATTGGTCACCTGTGACAACCAATCAGAGGTGAGTGAGACTGGCCTTGTGGCTAACCAATCACAGCGGTCACCCGTTTACTATTCGGGTCAAATACTGACAGATACTGTCTAAGAGTTTTGACTGCCGTCTCTAACAGAAGAATAGGCTAAAATGGCTCTGAAACAAACAATTCACAACTTGTATAAACTACAGCTGAATCGCAAGCACAACACCCTTCCACAGATGCGTGCTACCTTACAAGGTCAGGCCCAGATTTACCTGATAAACAGTGCACTCAGAGTAAGCCAAGCGTGCCTGTGCTCAAGCGACGTTGAGAGGAAAGCGCGAACCGCGTCACATGACAGGCGATAAAGCGGTCTTCTGACCGCTAAGCAACACTCTCTAGGTCATCTAGTAACCCTTTTGGAGAAACGTCAGACACGCCGGAAGTGCACCGCTCGGATGACGCACCCCCAACGCGATGAGTCATTGTCTCTGTTGGCTAGACAGCTTCCTTCACCCCACTCCTGACGCGGTACAAGTACTGGACATGACTCAAGTCACAAGGACCACACCAGCCCACTGAGTAGTGTTGAGTTTATCGGGGACTTCAAATTGATTTAAGAAAAAAGCCCCACCACCGAGGAGGAAGTGGGAGATCAGGTGGAAGGTGTCACGTGACAACGAGGCGTCATGTGACCGGACTTTCTCTGAGCCGGTAGAGGGCACGAGAATGAGGTGAGGAAGCAGCAAAAAAGCGACTGCGATACCAAGCACACACCAACACACACACGCGCGCGTACGCATAGGCAGGCACGAAAAACGCAAACACGGAGACCTGCGCGATCACATGACCCTGTAGGGTAGTTGCTGAACAGAGCGAAGTCATGTGATGGCGCGCAATTGACCCGGTAGAGAGAAGGAAGCGGAGGACTTACGAGGCGGCGGCGGGGACCGACAACCGGGCTCGCTGGGACGACGTGGGGTCGAGGTAAAGGAGCCGACTGACTCGTCCATGACCGCGGACTGCTGGCTGCTTAGGATGGCAGAGCAGAGCTCGGCTGCGGTGGCCGCAACTGTGGGTGGGGACTTGGACTTGGAGAGGGCACGGTCCTGACTAGAGAAGGCGGAGAAGTGGGTCAGAAGATCGCGACCGCTCAGAAAAGTCGCCCCATTGGAACCGGTGGGTGCGTAGTCGTTGTTGGGAACGGAATCCATGATCAAAATATCGTCTATAAGGCATCAAACAAATCCACCACATTTATAACACCAAGATGTATCGAAATCTTACTAATCACCAGTATATTCTCCACATTTTATTGACTAAATATGGTTATATCACGAGTAGGGTAGTGTTTATTAACATGATAGAGCACCAAAGCACGAATTAAAAACGGTAACGTGCAATCGTAAAAATTATGCTCAATAAAAGGCGCTAAAAAATCACATAAAAAGTACCTTTGGTGTAAGGAAGACAAAAGAAAATAACACAGACATTAAGCAAGGGCGATGAGGGCGCCGATGACCGAAACCCGGTAATCTAAAATGAAAGGTACAAACAAGGTATGGGGTCAGATGACAAGCAACGGGAATCACTTATAGAGAATTTTTAATCATTATATGCACGAAATTTTGGAAACTAAATCTGGGCTTAATTGAGTTGCATAAATTTTAATAATTATTTTGGTTTAAATGTAAAAAAAGATTTCAGAGCTTTATGACTATAGAATTTATGTCCCAAATAATTGATTGACGAATAAATTTTCTAAAGCAATCCATGGATTGTTGCAAAAGTAAAATGTCTCTTGTTGCAATGCATAATGCAGTTGTCCATTCAAGAAACCCTAGCTTCTCTAACTTCACAAAAATCAGCAAAATTCTCCAAATTTTCAATTCTTTTTTGTTTCAGTGAATTTTACTTATCGGACCTTTTAAATTAACAGTCATGAAGCTAACCTGCTTGATGATCCTAAGCCAACAGAAATCTTTATTTTACCTCGGCGTAAAAAAAATAATGGACGCTGAAAATGGAAACCTATGGTTAGACATTAGTAGTACATTTGGGGGATACCAAAACCAAGCCGTCAAATGTATAGCCAAATACCTTTCCAATGTCAGCTTTGATATTTTACTCGAGTGACGTAAACGGTTGGTTATTAAGAAACAAGCTTCGAAGTATTTCCATATGAGAACGGTATTGTCTTTATGTCAGTCTTTTGTTTCTCGTTTAAAGTGACCAATATTTGCACTTGAATGAAGGTGGGTTCTGCTGTGAAATCGTTTCCAGTCATCCAGATCAGTATATATAATCAGAAATTTATTAGTTATAAAGCACAAGGCTTAAACTAACATCTGAGTATGTGGAATTTTTCGGGTTAGTGTATTTACATCATTTCTAAAAACTAATAAAAATAGCGAAAACTATGAACATAATTTATTACAGGCTCAACAAATCCAACTTACCTGATCTCCCAGGAATAAAAATTCACATTGATGAGTATTTTTTACATCTAAAGATCACAAAAAAGATAAAAAAGCTTGTAATTTTTTTCCAAAAGTCGTTAATGTTGTGGCTAAGTTTGCTAAATTTAAACCACTCTATTGTCCGCCTCAATGATAACGTTCGGATCCGGGCAATTTTTTCAAAATCGGTGTTTTTCTCAAACAGTACAGTAGTAATAATGGTCTGAAGACCCTGATCATATTTCAAATTGCAAATTGCCTCCAAAGTAGAATTTCAAAATGATATCAACGCATCTAAAAAAGCAGATAGCTAAATAACAAATTGTAAATGAATAACTTAAACTGACGAATGCAGAGAACGACAAATTCTTGGAGTGTGTGGATTAATGAGCTATAGACATCGACTTGCTGTTGCAGGTACTGTCAACGACTTAGGGCATCGTTCAGGTGCTAAACCCAATCACTTTAACACGTGGTTAAAGTAGTGTTTTTATAAATTTAAAACCGTTTTTCCTCACACAAACCACTTTTGTTTTGGTGTCTGAATGAAACAATTTGTTTTGGTGTGTGGTGGATATTTGCTATTAATCTGTGAATATTTAATAGCTCTAGATTTGTTTATTTAAAATTAATTTCATAAGTATTGCATTTAATATGGCTTTTATAATGTTTTGTTATAACTAACTTGGAATATAGACCTTGCTATGCCATAATTTGCAGTCCTATATAGCTGTTTTAAGTTGCTTGAGTAAGTAGCGCATAATTAAAATAGCCGCCTTATTAGCGATCTGTGGCCTCCTATTTGAAATTGTCATGGAACATATAGATGTGGGTTCAGACACATCAAGTGCGACCCCTGGATCCACGGAAAATGAGAAAATTTCAGATGTAGAAAATCCTCCGTCTTCCTCTTCCCCTTTTTCCGTGGACGAAAAACGTGTCCGTTTTTCTAGGACACAGATTTACTACTTTGGTCGACAGCAGGGAAATTCATCAGTACCAGAGCGCGGTGGCTGTAGTTTAGGTATGGAAAGAACCCACTTCAAATCAGAGATCTACGGTGCAACGCAGTATCGGAAAATCAGGCACCTCGAGAAGCGAAATCTGCCTGACAATCACTCTGTCCGCGTACCCTCATCAACAAGGGGTCGTCGACGAAAAATAAATGCCTCCAGACTACCTCTAGCACCAGTTGAAGCCGTTTTCTATTCTGGTGAGACCACGCGGATCCCATTCTTCTATTCTCCCCCCCACTTATCCCCGGAACGCGATTCCAGCTATGAAAGACCCTCCAACTCACCTCTACCCGGCAGCACACCCCCACCTCCACGTCTTTCACCGCCCAAAGAGCCTCCACCGATCCTCATGGACCAGCAATTCCTCCCCGAAACCGACTCCGAGACCTCCATGGAGTCACTGAAGCCAACAAAGCATGTGGAAAAGAAGCTTCTACCCCTCCACCCAGTGATGCGAAGTCGACTGCTTAGACAATCCGGTAATTCTCTGCCCCTTCCCCTAACCCTCCTCTCTTTTGCCTCAAAGGGGTTGTGAATATCGACGACTCGGAGAGACTCGCCTGTGCTCGATTGCGAGACTCTCGGGCCTCAGTCGGCTGTCGCTGTGTCGGCGGTTGCAATCCCCAAACCTGCTCCTGTGCCCTCTCCGGCGTCTCTTGTCAAGTAATTCCTTCTCCCTTTTCGAATTTTTGTTACTCGCCATCTTGGTTTTCTGCCATCGTATTTCACTGCCCCGTTGTGTACTACGTGACCGCTTGGTTGGAGTCCGTTTTTTCCCCTATCTCAGCTTATGCCCATTCCGAGGTAGGGCCTTCGTTTCCCAGGACAACCTGAGCCCAAGGCCGTTGCCTAGAGTGATTGTGGGTGTGGGTGCGGGTGTGTTTGCGTGTTTTCGTATTAGGCTCCACCATTTTCCACTTCTCCTTCTAGGTTGCCTGTTTGTTTGCCCCTTTCGGTGGGTTCGAGGAGCCCTGTTGCTAATTTCTGTCAGTGGTGTCTGATAACTCGACTACCACTTGCGGCATGCGTCAGCCCTTACCACCCCTACCTCCCTCCCTGCCTGCCCACTCGCGGGAGTCCGGGTTTAGGCCGATCAGTCTCTGCTGTTTAAAAGTCCCTGAATCGATCGAATTATGACCATTTATGGCCATAAATCAATGGGCCCTTAGAGCTCCTAAGTCTGCTTTTTTGGGGATCCTGTGAAGGTGGAATAGATAAACCTTCTGACAGGCTGTTGGCTGAGGCGTTGACCTCGCCTTCTCATACACATCACGCGTTGTGCAACTGACCCCGTCTTTGTGTGTGGGTCTCTAGGTAGATCGAGCAGGATTCCCGTGCAGTTGCTGCGCCGAAGTCTGCCGCAACCCCCAAGGTCGGGTAGAATTCTCCGCCGAGCGGATTCGAGCCCACTTCCGGCATGTCCTCCAACGAGTGAGTCCCTCTCTTAACCCCTCGTTTGGGGCGCTTTTCTCTCCTGTTTGCACTGACCTCAATCCATGTCTCTCCAGCTCTCTCCAGGCGGCACCACAGCACACGCCTCAATCGACCAATCAGAGCTGAGCTCCGAGCACGGGGAGTGCTTGCTTTGTCTGCGAGAGAAGCAGGCGGCCGCCATTCCCAGGCCGAGCACCCCCATCCCCCTCATTGATTTGTGCGACTCTGAATCGGCTGATGGTGGTGGTGGTGGTGGTGAGGATGGTGAGGATGATTTGCCATCCCCCGTGGCGAAACGAGCCCTGGTTGTGGCCTCCGCACCCTCGACAAAAGCCATTGTGCCTTTCGTTCCACCTCTGCCTCTTCCACCCTTTCAACTACAACTTCCTCCTCCTTCAAGTCCAAAAATGCCTATTCCAGAACCATGCGCAGTCTCGACGTGGTTTGATGACATAGCCGAGGTGAGTGCCTCTCCAGCATGTTCTTTTATCTTTCTGTTGGTGCTAATCGATGCCTGGTATTGTAGACGCCATCCACCCCGTCTCCGGATCTACCTCAACCGTCGACGCCGTGTCTCACCGAGGTAGGAGAGGGTGTTCTCCAAGCCAAGGCTCTTTTCCATCCCGCTTCCACTGTCTCCTCCTCCTCCTCATCCTCCTTACCTTCCTCCAGCGGCCAGCAGAACAGTAAGTCTCTAGTTGTCTCCTCAAAAACTCCTATTGCCTTAAATAAGTGGTGGTGCTACTGGAAAAAAAATAGATAAATGGGTGGATCGAGTGTGGAGTAGAACACCAGTTGGTTCTGGAATTCCTGTTGATTCTTGCCTCCACGAATTCCTTCTCTAGACGTCCTTCTTATAACTCCACCCTGAGTTGTGTGATCACGGAGGTCGGAGCAGCTCTCTCGGTGAGCTCTTCTTCTTCGCTGTCTTCCCACTGCTTCGTCGTCCGCTCTTTTTGTCCATCCTTTCCTCTACCGCGGAGAGGTTTCAATTAGCATCCAATTTTTTCCCTTAGCACTCAGACCTGTGTAAATTTCTCTTCTAGCCATGCGTTTGGATGCCTACGGACGCTTGAGTCTGCGCCATCGACGCATAATCCGCTCACCCTTTCCACAACCCTTCCGTCGACGCATTCGCCGTCCCCTGGAAGTGGATCTCTCGCAGCCACCGCCAACGCCTCCCACGGTGGTCTTGGAGGACCCGGAGGTCATCTATCTCGACTCCTCACCCCCCTCGGAGCGCATTTAACCACCTCCTCCGCCTCCTTGTCCTCTTACTACTGATGTTATTTTGTAATAAAAGACCTGTCAGCCTTGCCTTCTGCAATTGGTTGAGTCTCTCTCTCTCTCGTCTCTATTTTCATCTGATGGTTTCTTTCTTTCCGGCTCTCAGATGTGTGACACCAACGAGTCTGCCACGAAGAACGCGCGAATTTGGCCCCCGCCTCCGCCCACTCCTACATCGTCAGCGACGGCGACTTCCCAATCGTCGGCTGCGGCTGCGGCTGCTGTTGCGTCTACCACAACGCCGGTGTCGAGGGACGGTGGAGTGGCTTTTGACGAGATCTGGGACGACCGCGACCTCCTTGAGCACTACACCAAGGTCGAGATGCAGGTCAAGGTGAGTTTCGGCACTCCTGACGTCTTGAAAAGGCTCCTTTAGCAGCCATAGGGAGATTTCCAAGATTTCCAAGAAATAGCACCCCAGATCTCCTTTTGTAGGAACTAGGAGGCTCTAGTGGAAGACCTTCTGTAGATTTTCCTACAGCTGATTTGGCTGTACTCGTGTGCCTTGACGTGGGCATTGCATGGCAGACAAAGGAACTTAGTCTGCAGAGTCTTCACCACTTGGCAGTTCCTGGTGTGCTTGTTCAGATCGTAGATGCAGTCAAGGGTGAGGGAGCAGCCAAGACACTGGAGAGACAGCTGAGAAGAGGCCATTTTTAGCAAGGTTGGATGCAACAAATCGATTGTAAGCCGTCTTTCTCGGCTAGTAGTCTTAAAAGGTTCCTTGAAATACGTCTAGAACCGTGTTCTTGTGGTTTGACATTCTTGTAAACGGAGTCGTTATTTATGCTCTTCATGTCGTCATAAAGTGTGCTTGTTTTTTTGGGGGGTTCAAGTGCTCTTAGTTCTCCAAATCCTAGTTGATTAGTGATGCCTGTTGTTGGAACCTGTCATAGGGCTGTCATTGTGGTTGAAGTTAGAGGGTTTAAGCATATCTGACTAGATCGGTTCTTTTCTTCCTTTTTTTCTTGCAGGCCCAAGTGGAAGCCTTTCGGCGTGGCCACGCGCCGATTCCCCGAACCTCGGCTGAAGCCCCCAGAGCGGGTTCCAGTTGCTCCCAGCTCCGTTTCACCAACCTACCTCCTCCGCCCGGCGAAACTGAATGCCCCACCTCCACCACCGCCACCACCACCGCCTCGGGAAATCGAAAGAAGCGGCGCCATCACCGCAACAAGCGGAAGGCCGCCGCTGCTGCCAACGCCTCTGCTGCTGCCGGTGGTGAAGGGACCACCGACTCCCCCGTTGCTGCGACGACAAACGGAGGTGAGGAGAAGGCGACAGCGCCCTCGATGGGTGGCCGAGTGCGGCACAGCGCGTTCGCCGCCTCCTCATCCTCGCAGGAGCCCTTCCAGTCCTTCTTCAACCAGTGCACGGGCGCTAACGGCCACCCGGCCGTGCCGCCACTGCCTTCGCCGCTGCACCAGCAGGCGCTCTACGGGCCAGGCACCGCGGTGGCCCCGGTCTTCCCCTGGCTCCTCTCCGCGCTGCCCAGCCTCCCTGTTGACGCGAGTAACAACTCCAACAACAACGCCGCCGCCGCCGCTGCAGCTGCTCCTGCCTCGGCTTGTGGGTGAGTCGCTTGAAAGAGCGCCTCAAGAAATTTACTGGTTTTTTCGTGAGCTAGAAACTCTTCTTGTGGATCAATTCCAACCGTTTGTTTCCTCTGGGTAGCAAAAACACAAAGGCACTAGGCCTGTGCTGCTTGGATTACCATGTGACTCACACTCGGGTCAGTGACCTTGACCTCTCAGGGCTGGTGTCGGCCTCATCGATTCCAGAATGTTCTAGACGTGGATGAGATGAGATGAGATAAGATAATGATCTGCGGAATGGTTGTGTTTACTGTCTTTCCTCATGACCGCAACTGGACGTTGTCCCATTCTTGTCCATTCAACTGATCGAATCTTGTACTCATCGCCTCCATAACTGTTGGAATTGAAGATTGAAGTCTTGACGTAGCCAAAGTTTCTGTGGTGTTCCTGATGGCAGTGGGAGTTAGTGCCCTCTTGCAGGTGGCGTTATGTGAACGTGACAGCCTTTAATCCGTTTTGACAGGTCCTGCAGTCACCACCAGCAGCAGCAACAGCAGCAGCAGCAGCAGCACTACTTCCCGTCGATGGTGGCCACGACCAGTGGAACAGGCACCGCCGCCGCTGTCGCTGCTTCTGCCACGGCGGTGAACAGCTCGTCCTCCGCCTCCTCGTGCTGCTCCGCCGGCACAGGCGCTGCTGTGCCCAACGGGCTGTCGGCGCTGCCCGCGGCCATGTCCGGCCTCACCCTCTCCTCTCCGGACGCCGTTGCCGCTGCCGACGTCAACGCCCAGCTGCTCATCCGCGCCTGGTACGAGGCCGGCTTCGCCATGGGGCAGGCCCACGCCGAACAGGTAGGTTCATCGAGGAATTGGAGGTCCAGGTCGAGGTCGAGTCTCTCCCGTGTTGCTCTTTTTGCGACCCTGTCTCGATGGTCAATGGAAAACACTCGATTTCCTCGGCTGAGGAGATGCTCAACTACATTAGAATGCCACCTTGAATGATGGTGGTGTTCCCCTTTGGAAATTACTGTTCTTGGAGAATCATAGGAGGGTGAACTTGGTCGCCCTTTATTCCTAAGTCGTCTAAGCTGTTGGTTCATTGGCCGGCTGTCCTCTAACGCCGGAGGTCGGAAATAAGGTGATAAACGACGACGATTTACACGCTGAACTTGTCCACTCTCCCCCCACCTTTCTGTCTCTCTAACGAGGCTCCTTTTCCTTGCAGATTGTCGCAGTAAGTAGACCCCACTCCAGTGTGTGTTTGAGAGAAATTCGTGTTAAAAAATGATCCTGGTGACCGCCCCCCTCCCTCGTGCCCCTCTAGAGACAGGCGCCCTCGCAGAAGTGGGCTTACGAGGTCGTCGCTCTCCTCCACGTGGTATGGCGTGTGTACTCACGTAGTTTGTGTGGATGCTGCTGGTAGAACACCTCACCGATGTTGCCACAACTAACTGTGTTGGTTGTTTTGTGTCTTTTGTCCACAACAGATCCTGAGACTACAGGCCTCTGTGGGGAGCCGCAACCCCGCCCAGACGGCATCTACTGTGGCCACAGCCAACGAGGAGGAAGAGGAAGAAGAAGACGACGACTACGATGAGGACGAGGAGGAAGAAGACGGTCTAGACGATGTCGAAGAGACCACGGAGGAAGAGGAAGAGGAGGAGGGAGGAGGCGTCCTTCGTAGCTGCTCCCACGAACAATGGAGTGGCGGCGGCGGCGTCGTCGGCTGCGGCGACCGCGGCTGCGCAGAGGAGGAAGTAGGCGCGCGTGAGGAGGAGGGAGGGCTGCCCAGCTAGCTGTTTTTATCCGCGTCTAACGTCTCCCCTTCCCGCCCATGTATTGCTCTCTCCCTCTCCCGTCGATCGACCCTGTCTCTCTCACGCCTCCCTCCGTCGTTGTTGGTGGTGGTAGAGCTGCTTTTACTACCACTGCCACTGCTACTACTACTGCTGCTGTTAGGCTTATGATCATGATGTGTGGATCATTGAATAAATGACCCAGAGCGTGTCTTAGCGAGAGCTGCCTTTTCACTCGATATTTTGGGGGATCTTGTGGAAAGCGATCGTAAATTGGTGATGCCAAACAAGAGAGTAGGCAAGTACCCGTTAAGTACGAATAAACATGCGAGTGGAGCATGACACATGATGTATAGCCATCCAAAGTGCTTTATATGCGCAGATCATTCAGTTTGATTTTAGGAGTTACATTGAAGTGTATGTAGCTTCTATAACTAAATAAATTTGATTTTGAAATTGGAAGCACTTAGAAAGCGAACATTATTGATCTAACTTCTACTAGTCTCAAAAATACTAAAATAGAATTAATAACAATTACGTGATTTCAATTTTTAAAACAAAAATTATGTAGCTGAAACATTAATAAAAACATCTTATTATTTAATAGAAAAGTAGATGCGTTTTACAATAATCAAAATTATTGAGTTTTACTGAATGGTCAACTTCGAGCAAACTCCGAATTTCTGCGAGTATCGCATCGGTCGGTTGTCTAGATAAGGCGAAATGGCTGGGCATATTCAAGCATCAAACAAGTAAGGCTTCAGCTTTCGGAGTTTCCATACAAATCTACAGCTATTAAAACATTGTTCTAATCATTGAAATCGCAATTCCAAAATGAGTTAATGATTGTTTATCGATTTCATTACTTGATGTCCGATTTGTTCATTTTAATCGATTTTTTTGTTATGTTCGTTCATAATAGAACCAACACTTGTGAGACTCCCGATACCGGGCTCTTTTCCGCCACGTCTGACCCTTTTCAATGGTGCTTGAAGAATGAACACAGTCTTAGCTCCATTGATGCCTTACTCCGCGACCGAAATTCCAGACGCACGTTTCAACTCCTTTCGCGAGTCATTGAGTCGCGAGTTCCTCTCGACTGGATCCCTCCCTATCTGGAGTATCGGCGGCAGAAGTCCGCATCTGGTAGTGACGATGCCCAAACTCCTGATTCTACCGATGAGGTGTGTTTCCTTAAAATTTCATAAATCGAATATTCCTCAATCTCCTTCAAATGATTTCTATTAAGCGCCTTAGGCTTGTTTGGATTCCATTTTTGCATGAACTCTCTTCACGTATGATGTGTTTTTGAAAATCTTGGTTTTCAGAGTAAAAGGTCCTTCTGTGAAGATATGTTGATTTATCAATAGGGCAATTTTTAAATAAACTATGGGCGTGAGTCATTAATCATGACATGTTTGGCCCCGCCCTGTGTGCTATGCCTGTATATCCACCCACGCAAATATTTATATAACAAGTTGCACGAAGTTATTGGGTGACTGTGGCACTTTTGAGCTTTTTATGGGTCTCTTTCAATGTTTTTTTATAATAAAAATGCAATCACCTTGATGTTATCTATATATACTTGTTAGAACATCTTCAAACTCAGGTACTGCGAAGCTAACGGGAACATTTTTTGAAATTTTTGGAGCCCATGTGATTTTTATCTATTTTGGGCGATTTTCAGTAATTTGTTAACATGTTAAAATATTTTTTCTGCTGGTATTAATGTCCCTCAGTTGGGTAGGATTAAAAGAACCCCTCTCGGTGCTCCTATTGGCTGTTGGCCGGCGGCCAGGCTTGCGCTGATTGGTCACATTCGCAGGCCTTTCTTTCGCATCTCTCCGCTGATTGGCTCCGGGGTCCTACGTCTCGGTTTTGGCCCAGTGCTTAGAAAACCCCATTTTCGACGGCTTAGCAACCGCCTTAAGTGCGTAGTGTGTCTTAGCGCAGGTGCAGCGCCCTCGAGATGTCAGCCGAACTGTTGCTGACACACATCGGGGTCAGTAGGTCAGTCGTCCGTAATGTGGTTTCGTGGTGATGACACGCCTAGCCAAAAAATGTCATTACTCACCAGCGCGTGATTCACCAGCGGTTTTTGCTGCTCCCTCAGTTCTTTTCCTTCTCCCAGTGGCTTTAATTACGGCGATTTTGCCTCGCTGAGTTGGTCTCAGATTAGCGTTTATGTGAAGCAAATCCGTCAAGAAATGGAGCTCATTTTTATTGACGCAACTTGAGGGAAAGGAGTCCGTGTGCCAAGATTATTAGAAAAAAATATATAAAATTGCACTATTCACGCGTGTGAGCGTTTTCCTAAGGGTTTTGAGTTTGTTCCTGGGCAAATTAGCTACTATTAGGGTTATAGTTCACATCCCTAAGTTGAAAACTCTGTTAACCTGAGCGCAGAAATCGAAATTAAGTATCATTTTTTGACTACCGGTCTCAGATTGCGCTCCCACCATTTGGAAGTCTCAAAATTGGCCATAACCGCCTTTGTCTGTCCAGAGAAGCGGACCAATTCCCCTGTGTCCCAGATTTCAGGTGACAGGTGATTGGGCAGTGTTAGGGTCGGATTTTTCGTCTCCAATCTAGTAACTGCCGGCTCTAACTGGGTCAGGTGTTTCTAGGTCTTGTGCTTCGACGTCATCTATTCCTCGTAATAAATAGTAGCTTTTCGCCACCAGCACCACTTGCACAATCACCAACCCCCCTACCACGAAGAAATCGAGGCTCCGACCGCAACCACCACGCCAACGACGGCGACGACATCAGCGGCGCCATCATTCGTCTCCGCCTTCTTCTCAACCTTCCAACACCAGCTCTACCACATGCCTCTGCCACCGGAGAGCATCCGCGGCTCAACCCAGTCCACCGCCGTGGACCTCGTGAATACCTTCGAGGAGCGCTACTCGGAGAATTTCAAGTCCCTCGTCGCCGACGCTCTCCGCGTCTACAGGGCCTCTCAGTCCACCTCCGATTCATCGCAATCCGCCTCGGGCGCCTCCTCCTCCGAGGACAACGAGATCGACTTCTCGCCGGTGGGTAGTCGCCTGAGACTACTTATGGAGTTACCTACTGAAATCCGATTTAAGTAGTAGTAGTGACATTGTGTCTTGTGGTCCCAGGACGGCTGCTATTCCCAACCGGATGCACGGACGCGCTACATCGGCATCCTGCACAGCCTCTTCGTCCAGCAGATCAATTGGGGTCGCATCGTGGCGATGATGAGTTTCCTGCGGGCTCTCTGTGAGGTCCTCAACTCCTCCGCTACCGCCATGCCAGCGACGGAGACCGCTGCTACTGCTTCGATCGATACGCCGGACTACGTGGCACCGCCGAGGGAGGTGGCCGAAGCCGCCGTGGTCACGTCGCCGGACCCGGTGGCGCAGCAGCGCAAATTGGCGGCGCTTCAGTACCTCATCTGGACGGTGGAGTTCATCCACAAGGACTCGAAGCTGGCAGAGTGGATTGAGGCTCATGGAAGTTGGGTGAGTTGTGAGTTGCGAGAGGTTAAAACCAAAACGAAATGTTAGGTGTTTCTATTATTTTGTCCACCCTTGTACGCCTCTTGAACGGGGTGGTGTAGGGAGACAAAGAGGACCGTCTAGACGGTTTCATTGTCTCCTGGATCGTCTTTGTTCACCCCCCCCCCCCCTAGGAATTTAAGGGCGCCTCTAACGGCGTTGTTTTTGGTCTTCTTGCAGGAGGGCCTCGAGTCGATGGGCAAATCGACGCTCTCGACGCAGTTCGCCTCGATTCTCGTCGGTGCGTCGCTCTTCCTCCTCGTCCTGCGTCGCTTCTGGTCGCGTACGTTCCTCCACTACTTATTTCCCTTCTTAAGTAGTTTCTCACCCACCGTCTGTTTCGCTCGCCTTTCTGTAGGATGAAGACCAGAAAGTACAAACAATCGTCACAAAATCGTCGCCGCCGTCGCTGTCGCCGTTGCCGCATTGTACACACATAGACTTGAATAAACTGTCTCTCAGCTATAACCCGCATACATCACACCCACGTCACTGACTGTCCCGTTTGAATGCCTTGAAAAAAGCACCTTCAAACAAACAAACACTCGCGAATAGGCGCTTGTACTGTCTGGGGTAGTGGGTTTCGGTATTCTTTCGTCTCTTAGTAATCGAAGTTATTGGCTGAGAGAGGCCGTTGGTTAGGGGTTAGTAAGTGCTCATCACTTCAATCTCCTGCTATGGGATTCTTCGTGCCAATACCACTTAATCACCCACCCACAAATAACCCTACAAATTGACACAGCAAGCGAGCGACGGACAAAATATTAAATTTTCAATGTCACAAAATGGGTTCAGGGCCAGTCAACGACGCCATTGGTGGGACTACTCCTCCGATTTGAGACGTCTGGCGACTAGTTGACGCAGAAGGCGGTTCCCGGTGAAGAAGGTGAAGACGCCGAGGAAGAAGAGGTATCGCAGCGTTGTGAACATGTCCAGATGGAACCAGTACACCACGTAGAGGCCGAAGATGGCTGAAAGCGCAACAGAGGCGATACAGCTCTGTACTACGTATATCATCATTTAAGTAGCCTAAAGGCGGCGAACCGATAACAGGCACATTTCCCGTATACTACTTAAATCAGTATTTCAGTAGACTTAAAGCGCATTCCTCCTAGACTTGCCACGAGGTAGTGTCAAGTTTATCCTAAACACTCGATACCACTACTTATATAGCCATTTCAGTAGTTTAAAGGGGGCATTTCAGGGGGACTTACCACCGAGACCGAGATGGAACAGCGGTGTGTACAGCGAGCACGGCATATTCCTCAAATTCGCACCCATCACCGGCCACTAAGGACCAAAAAAGACGGTTTTAAAGTAATTAGATGCGATTTTTAAGTAAATATTCAGTGTGATGGACTCACGGCGATGAGGAGGATGCCGAGGGGAGCACAGCAGAGCCCGGTGAAGGCGAAGGCGACAGTGTTAGAGGGACGGGGCTCGGGTTTGCGGAAGGTGTGCTCCAGCAGAGGTTTGGCGACGGAGCGCACGTCACCAACCAAAGGGTGGACGGAGCGCTTGACAGCGACGACCGGCGAGACTGTGAGACGAGCAACGTCATCGTCGACGGCCACCACCGTGTCTTTGTCGCCACCAATCAGGTCGCTTCCCGCGGGGAATTGGAGATCCACGTCCGCCTAGGAATGCAGGAGTAGGCTTCCTCCAGTGAACACGAGGAACTAGGGAAACCGTATTTTTGGGGGGTACTCACCACATGCCAGTTGATGGGTGACTCAACCAGAGCATCGCCAACCAGCACCGCCATTTTATAGGCGCCCGACAAACGCCCAAAGTCCTCCGCAGACGAGTCTAATGTCTACAACCAACCACAGGTAATCAGGGGATTCGTTAGAGGATAATTCTTCCAACAGGGGACGAACCAGAGTGAAGGTGTAGGTCGAATCGATGGTAGAGCGTTTGACAAGGTACGTGACCGTCTGTTGGCTCTGTGCGTGGGTGAACTGGACAAAGACCTGCTGGGGCTGCGGAGGCGGCGGGGTCTTTGTCTCACCGCTGGCGACGCCGTCCACGAGGTCAAAGGTCAGACGCAGGCGCGAGGTGTGGTGCATGGCGATCTTGTTGGCGTAGGCTGAGCCTGGGTAGGCCACCCTGCTTAACAAGCAATCCTATTGAGCCCAGACCGAACGAATCACTCCTTCGAGAGATTAGCGTCCAACCACCTCTATGGACCTCGATCCACCAACACCCTACAATCCTATAGAGCCTAAACTCACCGAAATCTAACCCTACAAACCGAACCAATCACCAATTCGATCTCAGGCCTTTCCCGTTTCCAATATCCTCTCTTCAAATTCTTTCGCCAAGCCGAAATAAGCCATCTCTCCACCAGTACCACAATGCCGTCGCAGTTGGCAACCAAAAATGCGCACAAGAGTCACACGACTATGGCCGGACGCGGAGAAAGTGCAGGACCTAATGGACGCGGGCACACACACAACATGTGATTCCCTTCACATAAACACCCTACACAACTCACGGGCTGTCAACGACGGTTTTAGAGGATTCAGTCACCTTAAGGTGCGATTTCTCCAATTTGAGAGGTGATACCACGCGAAGTGGGATCTGTGAGACAACAAAAACGGGTGTTATAGCTCCAAATATAGGATTTTGAGGTGCTCAGATTAACAAGGGATTCACCTTGGCCTTGGTTACACCAGTAAGAAGGGGAGAAGCACCCTTGCTCTGTGATGGAGTAGCCGTAATCTCCAGGTAGTATCGACCACGGGGCAAAGACCCGGCCTTGCTCAAATCCAGCTCAAACGCCCCACTAAAACGGCAAAAAACACGTTAAATGCCCTCTTTTAGTCAACACGTGACACTTGAAACCCCCCAAAAAGCTTACCCAGGGCCAGAGAGGCGTTTAAACTGCCCCAGACTGGATGGACCAATAGAAGTGAGAGATCCCGTCTCGGACTCAACCATCAACGCTCCTGATTGGACAGTCAGTCTGGCGTCCAATGAGGTGCCGAGGAGGCCCTTGAAGTGGAGATGCAACTTCCGTGACACCGGGACGAGGATTCCCGAGACACCAGCGCGTTCATTGGCCTTGTCGCCATACACAACCACTGGGTTCTGCAGACAAAATAGTATGGCTACTTATGTGCGATTTAAGTAGTAATAGTAATAATAGTAGTACTGCAGTGCGCCGCACTCACGATGATGGTGTTGGTCTCCAGGGTTTTGAGGGCAGACGCGACTCTTGCGGCGGTCCTGACTTGGTGAGCCTGGCGACGCTCATAAAGGTAGTTAGTGACCTTGATCAGTTGCTGCTGGCGTTGCTATAGTAACGAAAGAACCAATCAGAAGTTGACAAAGGTGCGAAAGGTGTCGACGTACCTCAGTCACCGCGGGGGTAGTTTTCATGGCAGAGACGAAGTTGAGGATACTTTCAACGGCGAAAGCGGTCTGGTAGGCGCCTCGTTCGAGCTAAAAGAACTTGATTATGGAATCTACGTGAACCTACGAAGAGAGTATTTCCGTCGACTTCATCGGCTTGTTCGACGATCTTCGCGACAAGAGGAACAAACGGCAGCAGGTCTTGAGAAGTAGCGCCGCTCACCAGAGCTGCAGTAGCCAAAACGGTGGACAAACTAGGAGGAGATGGTTAATGAGAAGGCAAAATGAGCTTACCCAACAGCACTAGTTTCCCTGGCAGCGAGCTTGGTGAGGAGATTTAAGATCGTGGCCTTGTTTACAGTTACATTGGCAAAGTTTGAGCTGGAAACTAGGTAGAACAGCTGGTTAGCAGTGAGGTTTTCGGTGTCAAATGCCTTTTTGAACGCCTCAGGCTTGGAAATCCTGGGCTAAAAGAGAATTACTTTTAATATTTGAGGAGAAAAGGAAAAAGAAACAAAGCATGGAGGCTGCCGAAACTCACAGTGCATAAAGCAACGCCCCTCGCAGCAGATAAAGCATAGTACTGCATTTCAGCATCGTTCGAATCGAAGTGAGACTTGAGAACATCGCATTTTACGCCGTTGAAAGCCTCTTTATCGATGGCTGAAGCCCCTATGAAGGCGTAGTGCGCTTCCTTAACACTCTCCTTGTTGAAGTTGGAGAAGACATCGAGGAAATGTTGTCGTTCTTGAGCAGTCAATGCACCGAAAGGAAGTACGTGGCTACTAGACTCGTTTTCAGGAGCAGCAGCAACAACCAATGCTATCAGAACGACAAAATACCAGGACATGTTGGTGTCTAGGAAAAAATAAACGACTTTTCAAGATTTAGACAATAGGTACAACAAAATTAATGCGAGGGTGAATGGACGTGTGAAATAAAAAAACTTAATGAGAGGCATGCAACATGCCGCATTACAGTGAAGAATAAACCATATGTCTATTGTACTGTAAATTTGCCAAAACCCAATGTACAAAATCCGAGTTAGAAAAGATTATACCCATTACACACATATGCGACGCTACCAAAGCCCTTGTCCAATCAAAATCGACCAGCTAGTCAACTATATTGTTTAAGGTTACATGAACTAAGAAATAGAACGACTTGGTAAAATTTGTATAATTTAACATTTATTTTGCATTTATTTATTTTTGGTACTTTTTATTGACTATTAATTACAAAACAACCTTAATTTACTTTAACTTATTTCTTGGTTCTTTTATTTGCTCTAATACACAAATCATTCTTTACAAATATGAGGGGTATTTTATCGAAAACAATTAATGTGAATAAAGTTATGAGTTTTTAATAGCTAAGAACAAGATGAATCACGTAAGTCAAAAAAGAAGCTGATGTTCTTGTTAAATACGTGATTACATTTATAATGCATTAATAGGTGCCTTTTATGCTGTTCTGTCCATAAACCACCGGGAATTTGGTTATTTGAATTTTTCTGAAAATTTTTAGGTTTTTATAAAGCTCACTGACTATCGACTGCTAATATTTCCTTCGTAAACATAGAAACGAGTATTCAGAGGTTTCTAATCGTACCTAGAGTGACCGTATATATATCATATTATATTATATATATATTGACATATATATTATAATACATATATAATACTATACCATATACATAAAAGGAGATTACTAGGAAGAGGTATTTAAGTCATGTTTGGTGATTTAAAGGTCGGCATTTTTTATTTCTCTTTATCGTGGGCTCTCCAACTTGTGTTGATGATGTCAAAATTGGTAATTAGTAATTATTCTTTTCTTAAAAAAGAACAAAAGCCGGCTTTAATATTTGGTGGTTCGAATATATCAGTGGTTAGTCTGCAAGCGAAATTGTGTATTGTATTTCAAGTTCAAGCTTTTAAAAGTTTAATTTTGTAATAATCAAGATCTATATTTTTAAATCTCGCGTACCCTCATTTTGAATGACAATATTTAACCTAATTTTGAAGTATAAATGTGGCATGGAATTTGGTTGTTAATTTTTGCAGTCCCTTGATATTAAGCAAAAAATTATTCCGCAAAGTGTCTTTATTCAATGATGGACAATTTTTGCTGTCTTATGTTAAAAAGCAACACAAATTTTGAACAAGTTTCCACTCTCAGGATTTGAACTCTTAATATTTGCATTTTAAATGAAATGCTAATGGTTTATGGTTGTTATTGCTATTTTTATGGTTGCGCGTGATCATACTCGAAGTGGAAGTACAATATGAGCATGACTATTTTGACCAGCGAGAGAAAATCACACAGCGATATTTTTGAAGCATTGATTGGTATAAAATGTCTAAACTCTCAGTTATTCCATATTTATCCAATTGCATGAATTTTCGGTTATCATTTACTCTAATCCTCGAAAAATGTATTCTTACTATAATAAGCGCCAGTTCAAATTGAATATAACTAGAGGCAGCCCTAAAATATGCAAGTATACCACAGTTTAAAGGTAAACTTACAAATAATTAGTGACATTCTGGGTAGTTCCTTCAAATTTCATGAAAAATGCCCCACGTTGTTCAGTGTTATTGCTGTTAAATGTTATTGTTAAATGTTGCGTCACATTAACAATTTCCCAAGATTCCTTCAAAAAAAATAGATAAAAACGGTACTGCGATTGACTTGCTGCATTAATGATGAGGCAACTATAATTTAATTGGAAAATAAAGTACCTTTTAGTTTGCGATTATCTTTTAAAAATCGAAAATACAGTTTGTAATGAAACTCAAATTAAATATCTGCTTTTCGCAGAAAAATAAAGCTAAATTTGGGTGGTAAATAAATGACAGACAATTTACCAATAACGAAAAATTGTGCTAAATGAAGCATTGGGATTGTATTGTTCACCTTAGCTGCTTAATATTTTATTATGCCCCATAATAATTGTGTGTCATTACTCTATTTCGGAGTTTGATCTTTAAATAGATAATTTATAATTTAATTTCTATTGTTGGAAGACTCGGGATTCGAGTAGCATTTTTTCGTTTTTGTTCATAAGGATCATTTTCAATGTCACCTTCATCCAATCAAATCGTAGAGCAATTCTCTCTCGTGCGTTTTTTTACTTTTTAAAAAAATAACTTAGACATCGCTAAACTTTTCGCTTTTTAGTCGAAAACTTGTCGAAATCACACTGAAAAAGTCAAATACATGTCCTTTTGCACAGGAGTTTTTCACTGCTCCAAACCACGAATCCAAGGTTTTAGGTGGACTAACAGGATTAAAACAGGCTCAAGGTTACGAAATTGGGTTCAAGTTTGAGGCTTGCTACCTCATCCATGAAAAAAAGTTATAGAAAACAAATCAGCACAGGAAAAAAGGCCAGAATTTGATATGAAACGATAATCCTACCTCTGTTATTTTTTCTAATTTGTTTAATTGGCTTTCAACGAATGAGGGAGGTCATTTTAAGATTTCTGAAAAGAAATGGGATCTGTATCGCGAAGAACTTTTTTCATAAGTAGTAAAAGTAATAGGGAAATCTGAAAAAGTCAGTGTGATTCATCGCTCATGCTCGCTTGTTTCTGAAATGTTCCGGAAGTGCCACGTGACTTCTGTCAATGTCAGTCTACTTTCCGCTCTGCAGGGCCATCCGTCAAGATTTCACTGATTTCTTAGGAATTTCCTCAAAGTCGTTTCGCATTGATCATACCACGTCGCTGAGACGCAGCGCACATGCCAAATGTCTTTCTAATGTGTCTTTACGAGGTATCGATGCTATCTAAAGTAATGCGATTAGTAATCTTACGTTTTGTCGCCACCAGAAAACAGATGCGTAACGACTCAAAACATATATTCGTAGAAGTACAACGGGTCCTAGTAATAACATAAACAACTGCACATATTTTACAATCAATAGCAAATGTAGGATAAATTATAGTCTGAAATAATCGGAAAATTATAAAATATAATTTTCTGGAGTTACAAAACTTTCTCACTTTGTTCTGTCACGTGTAATATTGTCTGAATAGACCTGTCTAGACCTTGTTTTGGGGGCATACGAACCACCTGATTGTATAAAAAAAACACCACATCTTGTACTTTGAGAGAACTCAAATCGCGTAAGTTCTGTTTTGTTTTAAATTCACAGCGTTTTCGTAGAATAAACTGTGGTTATTTGGTCAAATACACCTCTGTTCTATCTCTACTCACCTGGTGTGCATGTTTTGCTACTCAACTGCTCGAGTTGTTACCATGAGGGCAGTGAAAACTGTCATATGATGATTTGAGACGAGAAGAAATGAGATATTCCAACGCTGTGGCTCTCATCACCTCAATGGTTGGTGTAACCTCTCAAATGCTTCAAAACGTCGCTTTTCAATAAGTTTAACCATGTACTTTCACTGTCAAACGGTGACAGAAGAAGAGTGCAAACCCAGTCAAATCCCACAATGAAAATACGTCTTCTTCATCCAGGGAAGACCAGAGTAATCAACACTAATTTATAACGATGAATTAACAATGTCTTCCATAAAGTGACCTTGAAATCTTTTTTCGAGTTTAGGCACTAATTTTCCTTCAAGCTGGTGTATCGATTAAATGACAAATTCAGGAGATTTAGATCATTTTTTCATGAACAAACTGGAAGTTTTTTTGTGATAACACCTAAAGTATAATACGGTTTTATAACCAAAATTTGGAAGACAGAAAAGAGCTTATTTAAGGATTTCTGGAATTACCAAAAATAAATCAGTAATAACCCCCCAAAAAGGCTCTATTAAATAAGATGTAATTGCTGTAAATCACCGATACCTAAATGTACGATTTATTGTCCATTTCGACCAATTTTCGAGTTCATTAAAAGCATCTGACTTAAATTACAAAAAATCAGTAATTTTTAAGGAAAAAACTAATTTTAATGTCTATCAGAGAACTTGACAAGAGAGCTCAAGGTGCAGCGCAGTTGATTGGCTGTGAGACGACCAATCTTGAAGCAGACGTCATTAGTCCAAACCAATCAGCTCCCTCGAAAATCCTGGAGCATATTCTTAATGTAATTAAGACGGCGTTATATAATTCTGGTGCCTCCAAGTTACCAGGCGTATTTTTCGTCAATTTCCACGATGCCACCAAGCTACTCAGATGTTGATGATGTCCAGGAGTCATTTTACGAGTATGTCGCTCTTTTGAGTCTAAAAATATCCTCCCTTTTCTTTGAATATATGCCTAAATTACTCCTCGTGGTTATTTCACGGAATTCAAGGTTTTCTTAGCCAAATTTAAGGTCTTTTTCATAAATTCAGGTGCTATTAAAGCCGCTTATTTGATATCATACTAGAAGAAGTATCTTTTAATGATTTGCTGGCGACAATGATGACTTATTTGGAATAAAATTTTCCCTTGGTAACATTTTTAAGTTATAATTAGTTTGGCAAAACAAAAGAGTATGGAATTGCAGCAAAAGTGAGGACTAGATTGGGAAATTCGTAGATCTTCTGAGCCCATTCAAATACCTTGTCAGCAATCGGTGAATGGAGCAAAAAGCACGATCGATAATTTGTAGCCAATAGGAGAGCAGAATGATTTTATTGTTTAAAATGACAATTTTATTGTTACCTAAGCTCCAATTCAAGAATTTGAACTCTTGAAAGGAGTACGGTGCTCTGGAAGCGCCATAAAATACGAATCAGCAAATTTTATGGCATTTACTAGGCAAGCGACCAGTTCGATCGATTGGAACACTTTCGAATTAACCAATCAGAAAAAAGCGGTAGTAATAGCACGTTTTTTACACTTTCAATCAGTTAAATGTTCCACAAAGACTATGTAATGAATTTTAAGCGACGTAATTACTAATGCAGATTAGTCGAGGTTTAGGATTGCATCACAATATCCACTTAAATCTTGTTCTACTTCTCCAAATCGCTTTGAAATGCTGTCATGTTTCGCGCTGTTTTGGTGGAAGTAACCACCAAATTCCAGTAGCTTCAAGGGGATTTTGAAGTTCCGTTTCTTGTGTGATGACATTGGCATTCACTTCACACTCAAGGAACATAAAAAACTGGAACATTCCTTTACGATCACGTGATCCATACCCGTGTTAGTAAGAATGGAAACAACCTCCACTAATTAAATGTTTGCTTATTTTCTTTTTTAATAGGTTTAAACAACTTTCCGACGTTGAAAATGACGACTGGAATATGACCCAAACTCGATTGCGAGAGAGATCGTATTCTTTCGCTCCAAGTTTTCATCGTCCACTGAGCTTTCCTGCCCGCAGCGCCTACAGGAAGGTACGAAAAGGTCCCATAAATACTTTTTCCAAAAAAGAAATTGAAAAATTTGAAAACAGGATGTCTATTTGCACCAGAATCGTATTAACCAATCAGCATGAAGCCTCTGCCGGGCCGAAGTCGAAAATCGATAATTTAGACCAATCGTTAAGCACTGGTGCAGTTACTGGTGTAGGATGCCCTCCTGTGAAGGAGGTGTGATTTCACGAAGTTGACCATCAGGAGATAAACACGTCTGTTGTTGTAGTGATTTAATTGGATTAGCGAAGAACTCACGAAACCCCGGGAGCCTGGGTTGCCATAGATACACACTGAAAAATTTGCGAATTCGATAATTAAAAATAGAATTGGGGAAAAAATTAGCAGTAAACAACACGCATATGCGGCAGTGCCAGTGGACGACAAGCTTAGCCAATCAAATTCCAGACTTCGAACTAAAATAAATGTCACTGGATATTCACTCTGACGAATAAATTTGTTGTAAGTGAACGAGGCTCGATCTTATTGGTTATTCCCAACTCAGCATATTGATTGGCTGGGTCGATTAGCCATTTAGAGACTTCATTACAGTTTTGAAGAAATATGATTGGTCAATGCGGAATTTATCAATATTTTTGGAATTTTTAGCCCCTGTCACGTCAGAGAAAAACATCTGACGTGTCAGATATGACTTATTCGGATAACGAAAACTTCAGTGACGCCAGTGTGGACAGCCTCCAGGATTTCGAGTAAGAAATAAGGCCGATTTGGCTAATTTATTGGTGCTTTTTAGAATGTTCTCAAAAGTCGATCGACAAGAAGTGAACCAAATCGAAAGTGGATATTCGATTCCGGTTGACATGGCAACTGCCTTGATGGATATCTCATCTGTAGATTGATCAGACATAATTAACATATTGTAGCTCGATTCTTTGTCAAAGAAAGCCTTTTTGATTTCTAGGTTAACTCAAACAGCATATCAGACGTTGACGAGAATAGAGATTCCCAGGTTAAAATCGAGGGAAGGCGAAAGTAAGAATCGATTTTCTGCAATTTTTATTGACTTAAATACAAGCGCATATCAGAAATAGCAGGAGTTTTTAAAAACGTGCAAAATCATTGGCAGCCAATCAATAAATAGGGCAGCATTCGATGAAACATTTAAAATCAAGAGGAAACAATAAAAATCTCTAGGCACCTGACTCAGGTCTTTTTAATGGCTGTAAAATTTAGATTGATGTGTTTAGAGTTAATGTTATTAATGTCATTACTAGGTACGTATGAGTTATAACCGGATTTTCGATTCCACAGACGAATTACGAAGTCGCTGAAAGGAAACGACAAGACCCCGGCATCTCAGAAATCACAGAACAAAAAATCCAGACGTCGAACGCACAGACAAACTCGAGTTCATGGGGTAAGTGGGGCCACTTTATCGATTATTTGATTAGATGTCGGAAAATATAAATAGTAGTGGGATTTTGAGGCAAAATTTTAAGTTTTATAGTTGAAATTTACGAGATTTTTTTAAATATTAGAATTTTCAGTCAGATCCCATGGATTCTGCTGTCGAAAACGCGAAATCCGCTTCAGATATCGACGAAAGTTGGACCAGAATGCCCGATGAGGAGTACGTTTGCCTTTTTTATCTTAAAACAACCTAAAATGTCAAGTTTTTAGCTAGTTGTTTGCTCGAAATAGTGTTAAAAAGCAGATTGCAATTTAGAATTTAATTACCCTATCGGAAATCGGGAAAAACCAGAAGTTATAATATTAAATTATTGAATTTTCGCCAAATATTAACCGTTTGAGCTTCGGTTTTTCTGAAAAAAGGCACAAAACACCAAAAAGGGTGGTATTCATGGGAATTTGGCGATCCAGAATATAATCGAGTTATGTTGGGAGAGAGAATGCTAAAAAACTATGGAATGGATTTGTCATCCGATCGATAGAAACTGATGGCGTCATTAGCACGATTGTCGGAAGGCATTAAGTCCATAGTATCTGAGAACCGCTGTATCCATATTAGGAAATAATCCGAGAATTTGTTTAAAATCATCCTCAACCACAAATAATCGATACATTTTCTTACCCCAGGTCGCAAGAAGACAAGGCCTCCGATTCGGAAGACCTCACAGTCTCAGACAACACGCTGAGAGGCGGTGGTGACACCGATTGGTCAGCTCAGGGCTCAATGACCTTCAGAACCAAGGTCACCAACCAATGCAAGATGTGCTGTGACATCGATGTCGGCACCATCCTCTGTCCCATGTGCAACATCACGCTCTGCGAGACCTGCTCAGGAAAGCACACTGATTCTGTAGGTTTCAGGGTGGAGTGGGTAATTTGGATCGATAGAGTAAAAGGCCAAACCAAAATTTAATGATCCCATTCAGCACTGCGAAAATCTGTGGCTGCGCATTCACCGTGTTCGAGAACAGGCCTTCGATCTGCTACAAAGCCAGCCCTATATCCAACTAATCGTGCAATTGGATGAGGCAATCCAACGCCTCCTATTGGCCAGCCAGCGAGCCAATGACCGCGCAGTCGCCATCTATCGATCCGCCTCCGCCAAATGCACCGATTTCATTGGCTCTTTAGTGGACAGACGGATCAAGCTTTCCAGCTCACTCAAGTACCTCCTGAGACAGATTCCGATCATCCCATTGACAAGAGTAATTAATAAACGCACTTATTTGCTTAATTTTATAATAAAAATCCAAAATTTAAGTGTTTTTAGGACATGGTTGCCGTGGCTTACTTCCAAAAAGTCGCCAATGGCGTGAAAGACCGGTTAGAGGAGTTAAAGGTCCTGATAGACGACCCAGAGGCCAAATCGATCTCCCGATACGCGATATCGACGACTTTTTCACCTGTGAATTCAATTATTTGTTCATACGTTCCCTCGGAAGGCTTTTGCGAAGTGTTTACGGCTTCTTTTTGACATCCAGAATGGACCGCTTTTGGGTCATAACAATCTCATTCTCTCATTGGTCCTCTTCACGAGTTTTCAAGGTCACTCGGATGATCTTGTGGAGGTTCGTTATTGCTGTTACAAATCAAATATTTTAGTGAATTGCTAATTAAAGGTAGTTTTTATTGTCTCTTTTCAGAGAGCGTCTTCAATGCATTTTTGACTGTGGCTGACTGCAACGATTCAAACAGTGTTTTACATTCTTATAGAAATTCTTTTGAACAAACAAACAAACGCACAGACACTCTATTTATCTTTAAATTTGATGTCAAAGTATTCTCTGAATACTCTTTCGAGTCTTTGAATGAGAACTTCTTCCGTCTACCGCCATTTTAATTAGGGTCCAATGTGTACAGCTTGATTAAAAAAAGATTTTGTTCTGAAATCCTCGCAGAATGTTGTGTCCTCTAAGTACGATATTTATACATTCGGGACGTGGAAATCAAGGCGTCTCTACGATCCGAACGCGGGTAAATGAAATCGAAAGTAACCCTCTTGCTGACAGGCATGAACAAATCGTGCCCACTTCTGTTTGAACCTGCACCCCACGTGACATCACAAATCGATATGGCGTTGATATCCCCGTGTGTGGCTCAGGAGAACGCAACTCCCAAGACAGCTAAGAGACTCCATTGGGTAAAGTCAACCACAGAAGGAGCGCACCGCTCCAATACGTGTGCCAGTGGTTCAAAATCGCGCCGTGTTTCCAACAACTCCGCGAAGGGCTGTGGTAATAATCCAAAGCCCAAGCCCAAACCTCGCAAGAAGGTGAAGGCATTGAAGCGAATCTCGCACTCGATCAACTGCAAGCTCAACCCGCCAAAGAGTCGAAGAAGCAGCAAGAACAAGGGATGCAGGGGGAGTGACGACGGGATTGATAGTGTGGGCAGCTGCTGCAGCAACTGCTCAAATTCGGCGGGCAAAATTGATGGGAGAATCCAGAGACTGTCGGCGAGAACTAGGGCCGAGGTGGATTTCATTGTGAGGCAAATAAAACTCATTGCTGAGCTAGAGGAGATGGAGGAAGCTAAGCGACGCAGGAGACGCTAACGGTTGATGCTATTTAAGTGACTTCTAATTCGTCTGTGGTACAATAAAGTTGGCTCCTTGGATGCCCGGTTATGGATTTACAACAAATAAAAAAATGAGTGAAAACGATAGCTACTATTGACTGTAAAACAATCCCGATCCGTTCAGTTTCAAATAACCAAAGAATTATATAACAAACGCGTTATAATATCCGTCGCTGCTTATTAAATTAGTAAATCCGCCTGGAGAATAGTTGCTATTCCATAATATTAAAAACGTTTTCTAATCCATTGTTTATTATTTTTAAGTTATATAATATAATATATCAGGTCTTTACTCTTGTCTGCAATTTTTCCAGTAAGCTCTTTTTTTTCGCGAAATCATTTTCAAAATCAAGTACAGAAATGATCACATTTTCCGTCATCTAAACCAGAATTGGCTACTTAACTATTTCTCTACAAACGAAAAACTGCACTTCTGTTAATGGTATGCATTTGATGTAAACAAACAAGAATGATATTACAATATGATACTAAATTTTCAATCGATCACTGTTGATAATAAAGTACACCAATATCTCAATTTTCTCAAATGCAATATACCCTACACATTCTTCAAAATTCGACGGACCGAAAATCAAATCACAACTCATGATAAAGATATGTCGTGTTGTATTTGTTACTCCTATAAATGTTTGATGGGTGTGTTTGTGTGTGACATATTTGAATCAGTCATCAGTTTCATCAATGGCAAAATTCATCATCATCATCATCATCAAGGAGGGTTAGGACTGGGGTGGAAGAACACCATCTATACACCTACTCGTAGCAGTGGCTTCGCGGACACCCCGAGGCCTTCAGGCCTCGGTTGTCGACGACAAATGTCCGCGAAGACTGCGAGACGCCCGAACCGGGTACAGAAGCCCCTCGGTTGTTAACGGGAATCACAACCTTGCCACCCTGAGGTGAGTTCATGTATGCAGGTTGGGGTGGGGGTGAGGGTCTGACGAACACCAAATTTGGAGTCATGGGTCCGTCAAAAACAGTCGTCTGCGGTCTCTGACGACTCGGTTGGAAGGCGGGGCGTGGTGGGATGGCGTTCTGTGGGTTCGAACTCGAGATGGGTTGAGGGGGAGAGAACACCCGGAAGTCAGCGCCTTGTGTGTACGTCTCAGAATTCTGAAGTGGAATTATTTCTACTTACAAGTTTTCAGTAGTGAGTGTAAGTATCAGTTCATTAATTGCGACTTACGCTGTGATATCGCACCGAAGTGGGTGATTGAGACTCTTTAAAGCGTAAATAACAAAAATGGAAATGTGTGAGATTACTTAATCGCACAATATGACGGACCGGAATTAGACGAACTTACGATAACTGGGACGACTGAATCGACGCGGAGGTGAAGCCGTGACCTCCCTCGAGCGACGATATTCCCCACGGGTGATTTCTGCCTGTAGACGCGCGTATTCCTCGCGTTGAGCCTCTGGCGACATTGAGGAGTAGATCACGACGGGAGAATGCGCGGAACTGTCGGGCAGTCGGTGAAGTTTGCTGTACCTCGAGGGACTGTTGTCTGAGTTCATTCGTCTCACTCCCTGGTACTAGAAAGTGGACACTAAATTGAGAGTTTTGCATCTATAATATAATTGGGGTCTCATCCTTTCCTTCATCTGAGAGCAATCGATTGTTCCTACTACTGCGTTTGGCGACAGGAAGGAATCTGGTGCAGGACCCGCTAGATACCCCAGATTTCCCCTGCTTGTGAGTCTAAGCTCACCTGGTGGTCATAGACGGACCCCCGCTGCCCAAACAGCGACGGCATCGGCGGCGGTGAGCCGAGCCCATTAAGGAGGCGCTGCTTCTCCAAATGCGCATTCACCTGAGCCTCCACGCGGTCCACGTGCCACGACACCGGTCGTCGGGCTCCGAACTCCCCGACCTCCGTTGTCCGACGCCTGATTCGTCTCTGAACCCCGCTCAACTGTCCCGAAATCTCGCTGTGTGGCGGTATCGGGGGTGCCTGCGCGCCCTCAACCGACCGTGCGCTGTGCGATCGCCGCAAATTGACGCCGAGAGAGGCGTCCGGAGCGGTGGGACAGGTGGACGAAGCGGAGGAGTGGCTCTTTCCCAGATTTCGGGTGGCGGGAGCCTCGATAACGGCGGTCTTCGGGTGCAGCGGTGGTCGATGATGGCGGGGCTCGAACCACGCGATGCCCGCGGAGGGCGGAGGTCGTCGCTGTCGGCGCTGATGATTCCCGGAGGTGTTGGATGGTGAGATCTGTCGATTCGGTGAAGTGGACGGAGGTTGTTGGTAGTTCTGTAGGGTGGCAATGTTTGGCATGACGACGGTGTTGGCGACGACGTAGGCAGGTGGTCGTGAGGCATCCAAAACTACCGCGGACTTGTTATTGGTTGAGGGAGGAGGTGGTGGAAGACGGTTGGAGATATCGGTCAGACGGAGACGCTGTTGACGTCGCAGACGCCACCAACGCTGAATGCGCCGACTGCTGGTGGAATGCTTGAGCAACTCGAGTTTCAGCTGGCGATGGGCGGAGGCATTCAGCAGGATCTGGAAAGACAACGACGGCGGATACAAGTCGGTTTCGATCGATTTATCGAATGGAATTGGAGCCAGAACCACTGATCTATTAGCCAATCATGTCTGAGAACAGCATCAAACCAATGATATCTCGATTTATGAAAACCATACAAGATCTCGAGAATTAAAAACTAAAAATGAATTTTATTTTTAAAAATGAATAAAATTCAACTTTTTAATATTATTTCTAATTTATAACATGAGTTAACATAAGCATTGATGTTCACGTTGGCTAGACTTCTGAACCTCAGGGTTTCGCTTTATTTTTTAGACCAAATGAAAGAAAAATGTCAGAGTGACTTACGTAATCCCTAGAAACGAAGTAAAGATCATTGAACAGTCCACAATTTGCCATTATTTTCGTCACAGATTGAGTATTTAGGTACTCCCGAAAATGGAATTTTGACGTCAGTTCCTTCCACGACGTTGTAGAAGCTTTAGAATGAGAAAAAATCATTAAATTATTTCATTTTCTGACTGTCTGAATGCATAAAAATGTCTAGTCAAGGTCTCGTCCTGCTTGCACTATTGGTACGATACCTTTACCGATTTATTTGAGAAACACTCCTGATATCGATCCAAAAATCGATAAGAAAATCTTCAGCAATTAACCTGCTCTAACTTTAGCCAATCAACATCAGAAGGAATTATTGGTGCAGACATTTTCGCCAGTCAAAGACCTACTTGTGACTTTTCCTAGTCGTTTGAGCCTAGCGGCCAACGATCCAAAGTTCCTCGTTGTGGGAGACGGCATTCGAGAGAGAATTTCAAACTGTTTAATGAATTCATCCGTCCGTAAGACGATCACCCCGGAGGCAACACTGTTAATCGCCGCGAAGTTGAGCAGTCCTGAGTCCTGGAATACCTTCAGGTGACGTTTCGACGTCAAACCACTCTGCAGCGGTGTTGAAAGCTGGGGAAAATCGATTTGTTGTGGCTGGGAATCCAATAGACCCGAGCGAATGTCATCAAGGACGCTGAAATCGATATAAGTAGTGGAGTTGGTTGAGTGAATATTTCACATCTTAACACCCAGTTTTCACATTAAGTTGAGACCAATGACAGTTAGTGCCAATTAACAACCTCCTTTTAAGTCTATTTAATTTTAAATTTATTAATTTTTATAGGAGTTGTAGGAAACATTACCTGATAAGATGTAGAGACGCGTTCCCTTTCATCACCTCAGACAGAATGCTGAGGAAATTCTAGAAATTTAAATAAAAAACAATTTACCAACTTTCGACCCAAAAATAAATTTAAAATCTTATTTTAATCAACAAACTCACTTCAGGACCCTCCAAATCTACAAGTAAAACAAAGCCAGTAGTAGCCATAAGTCACTCTGACAAGTATAAGCGCGCAAAGAAACACTAGCTGGCTAGCCGATTTTGCACACTATGACTCATCAAACCCCAGCTTACTACCTCCATCAATTACTTTCAACAATGCGGGTTGTCTTAGCCCTTAATATTACCTCCGTCCAATTTCATCTCCCTTAACAAGGGGTTATTTGAAAGCCTAAGAAGGGATTTGATGCGTTTTTCCTGCACGGGGTTGCATCTTGGGAGAACATTTTGGATCAGAAATTCCTCCTACAAAGGATAAGAAGAAAAGTTAACTTCCTTTTCTTGTTTACGATCGTTCAAATTTGTTGATAAAAAGAGGCGGTACCTTTCCATGGTAGTGCATGACGCAAAATTTGCCTGGTTCGCATTGTGTTGAGGGGAAAGTGCCATTGATAAATTCTAAAATAAATAATTTAAATTACATTTGCAATTTGTCACTTTACCCCATGGGAACCATATTTTCAACACCATTCCTGATAAAATATTAGTTTATTGATTAGCCAATCAGAGAAGCTTTCCAACCACTACACGACCTTGTAACAACCAATAGAATCGTAAATAACATTTAACAGTTAAAATACCCAATTTGTTTCTAAATTTGACGAAGTCAAGAGTGACTATCACTCTAAATCGTGACATTTAGGAGTTCCAAACGTACCCTGGACGTTTAGATGTGAAGCATAGCCAGAATCTCGAGATTGCATCAATTGGTCAAGCAACAATTGCGATTGGTGCTCAAAGAAATGATCCAATTTCTGCTGCTCCCGATCCGAAGAGTAGTTCCGCTTTAGGAGGGAAAAAATATTCCATTATTTTTGAGGTCTCAATGGTTTACCCTCTGAATGCTAAAACTGCACCGGTTTGCCACTGCTAAGTGATTGACAGGAATTTCGTCAAACAATAGAATCGCACACAATCTCTTATCACTCTTTGCGTTAGTAAAGCGAAAGAACCTCCCCTCCTTTCTGGTTGCACTACCGTAGTTGGTGCATGAGAAAGATGCAAAAATTTGCAACTTTTATGCGCTAGCTCATTGCCAATTCTGGTGATTTAAGGGCAATAAAAAAAACGTTGGATTTCGTTTTCCCATGGGGAAAAATGAGTCCCACTTTATTTATGAATTGAGTAGGAAATCCATATATATATATATAGATCAATAAAACCTCACCCTCTTTTGCGTTTCCAGGAATTTCGCGTGTAGCAGATCCATCAAAGCATGTGAGACAACAGAAGTAGATGAAGGAATTAGATTGTAGACTTTGATCTTCAACACTCCGCCAGCAGATGTGTCTCTGGAAACACATGCCATATTCAATAAATCGATAATTGTAGTATTTAAACAAAATAATTAGAAAACCAACCGATTCAACATAGAATGCAGGAGAGAATTGAGTTTTCTGAACACCACTGACACACAGATGGAGTGGAGCCTTCCACAGAGAGCTTCAACTGCGATTTTGTTGGGTCTTGGAGCTTCACGCTGACTCACGACGTAGGCGAACTTCATTCGTGGAAGATGGTACACTCCGAGGGCATTCCTGACTCTTCTAACGGGTCGTTTGAACAGTTTCAGGACGGGAGAGGGCTCCTTTTGCATCGCCTCTCGTTTCCCACGTTTTCGACCGCTGTGGTAATCTTCAAAAAAGCCCGAGTCGTTCTGGGAATGCGGAGTATTTGGAGGAGCGAACTGGATCAATGCAAAAGTATATCGATTATTCTCGGATTAGCAGACAAAGGGAAAGAGCAGTACAACGTTGATTTCAGAAAAATCTTACCATCTTACGTTTCCTGATCTCCAGGTACCTCCAGAACTGTCTAGAAGCCATATTTCGACTAACAGGATCCCTCCATGTGGTCTTTGAGTAGATAACCTTCCGCAGATCTTGGTCATGGACACCCAACAAGCGAGCAACTAGAGAGAAGACGGTTATAATCAATAAAATCGATGCCCTACCATCGTCGGAGGTGAAGACACTCGGTGGATGTGGTGCGGATGTGTCTCCACGAAGAATCCTCTTTTGAGCACAGGTGTAGATCTCCTCAGGAAGTGGCTGCAGACATCCGTAGTACTTGAATTTTGTCGATGGGACGTATCTTAGACTCCTCAGAGCAGTTACCGCGATCAGCAATCGATAAATACTGATTATTTCCTAGAGGCGGGGCTCATTAAAACAAAAAGCCAAACAAACCTGTGGACTGAAGCCGGCAGACATGACAAACAATTGGAAGCTGGCGATTTCAGATAAATCTTTAGCTGGTGAGCTGTTGGTCATTCTAAAAGACCAGAAAAAGGGTATTAGCGATGTGCCAAACTACTGAAATGGATTTAATAAGTAGTGTGTGCCATACCGTGGATTGATAAACGAGGTTAGTGCTTGGAGCAAGAAGCTCTCAAGCATTTGACGGGGAGTAATGAGCGGATTAAGGTAGACCTTTGTGGAAGCTTGAAAAAGGGCGATATTTAATTATATTTTATAATAAGAAAAATAAGGATTCAATTGTTCTCACCATCGACGAGTCTAAAGTCCCTTGAGAAGATAAACTCAATTCCCCTAATACTCAACTCCTGTGGTCCAATCAGCTTCTCGGCGATGTGGAAGGTATTGTTCACGAATTCCTTAACACAAAGGAAAGGTTAGTTGATCAATAAAATCGATAGGAATGATTAAAAGAAGTGGAGGGGGAGGTGTTAACTCACTTTGGTCGAAGATGGCAGATACGGAGCCTCAGACAGGATGTGCTGGCACAGTTGAAGCATTGGTGTTTGAGGTCTTCCAACAACAAAGACGACCTTGAAAAAGGGGTGGAAATTCTAACCAATTAACTCAGCTGGAGATGGTAAAAATCGATGAGGTCTCCTTGAAACACCCACCTTCTCATTGTGCTCCTCAAACGGTCGATAGAGCAGCCGTTTCACAAAGTCTCCAAAATCAGTTTTTGAGGATTGGAAGAGATTCCGGTACTCCGATGAGATTGGCATGTACACCGTCACGCCATTCACATCGGTCACACATCCCTCCACTTCAAAGGCCTGCATTTAAACAAAAATTGGATTAATAATCCACTGGTTAGGAAAAATCGATGATCGATTTGAATTACCGGAATTCGGATAGAGTCGACGCCTTCCACCACACTCATCTTCCGCCTTCTCACATCCGCATCGATTTTCTCCTTCGGTGAGGGAGCCAAGTTAGCCGATGTGTCGTCTTCTCGTTCATACTCCCCTGAGGAGACAAGATCGATATCGCTTCTCTGGTCCGGTTCCTCAAAGTTCTCCACCTCCACGACCTCGTGGGCCACCCTCGACGCCGAAATGACCGCGCCATCGATGTCATCGATGGTGGAAGAAGCCGTTTTCGAGTTTCCAGAAAAGTACGCACTCGAAGTAGAAGGCATGGGGCTGCCGAACTTCGTACTCTGACTATTCTCCAACCCAGTTTGAGCAGTGCGAAGAGTTGTCTGCTGGAAGGGTGACTCAGCCTTCCTAACACCTCCATTCGGAAGGGGACTGTGAGTCTGTGGACCTAGAGAGGAAAGACATTATCGATCACTTAATCGATACCCACCTTTACCGGTTCCATTCATGTGGGGCACACTTGGTGGAGATCGAATGGTTGACGAGGTAGTTGAACCAGCGGTGTTCAGGGAGGTTGTAGAATTCGCCGCTGACAACGAACATATGTTGAGAGAGACGGTTGAGGTGAACCGCTGACCAAGACCCTTAGGGGAGACGGAAGAGGAATTAAGGACGGTTCCTGTAGAGGTGGCAGAGGTGGACGAGTTGGTTTCCAACCCGAAGGAGGTCGAATTCGTTGGAGCATGTTCCACGATGCAGTCGAGTGAGGTGTTACGCGGTGGTCGAGCGTAGTTAAGCCGTGGGGGCTCAGAGAATCGTCGAATCACGCCGTTCGTTCCACTCAGAGACCGCATCAACGAGAGCAGATGCTTCTGAGCCTAAATTTGGGCAAAAAAGGGTCGAATACCACTAAATTAAAACATATTATTTTGATATTGTATGGTGTTTCCGTTATTTTGTCCCATCATTGTATGTTGTAACAATCCTGTGACAAGAACCGCCCAATTCTGATGAAGGCTTCGAGTCATCGACCGAATTGAGGATATGTCACGTGCTTTTCAAGGATTTTGCACTCAATGATGGTGATATTATTTCATCTGCCACAATTCAGACGATGAACAGACGCATGGTTTAAACTAAGCTTGTAACCTGATTCCAACTTAAATGCTAAAAGATGTGCGGTTCACCGGTGTGATTAGCAGTTGCCGACATAAATTTCCACCTCAACAAGCCCACACGATCGTAATTATCACCGACTAAATCACCAAATGTTGGACCTGGCTCTGTCTGATTTGCAGGGTCTTTTGTAGACAAAACCCTCCAAAAAGAACCGATAAATTTTCCAGTTTCAAATATTGCGAGATATTGAGATATTTTTGTCTCCAAAGGCTGCCTTTTTAGAGTTATAAATCCCATTAAATTATCCGTGTTTCTAATTTAATTTTAATTGAATTTAGAGATGGTTGCAGACGACAGGCCTTGATTTGACCTTGAACAAATTTTCCCAGTAAAACAAAAACAGGAGACTCCATTCCCTTGCTCTAAAAATGGTTTGAGAAAATGGTTTTCAGCTTAGACAAAGAAAGTGGGTATTTTTTGGAATCAGAGCACATTCACGTGGGCAAATTTATGGGTTGTTTATATACGCTCTTTTGGCATCAGGAATTTTTGAGTAATTACCATTATTTAATGGAAAATTGCCTAAAACTTTACGTTGGTTACGAATAGATGTCTGGCGAGACTACAAATTTCCGCCAAGTTCAAAAACGGTGCACTTAAACAAGACATAACGAGTGTTAAATACCGCCGTTACTTTGAGTAAAACTCCACAAAGAAAACTGTGTCATTTCCTAATGGAATAAGGTTCTTTTGAAACTCACGAATTGATAATAATGTAGAATTTCCCCTAAATTCCATCAAAAAAGATAGAAATTCTGCAATGCAGTTTGAGAAGACCGCCTTAAAATCCATTCCATCAAACAAGTTTTCGCGAAATGGCGGCACAACTGTTTGTTAACCTGATTTTCGCTACAACTTGTAATGTGAGGTTGTTAGGGAGTCATGAGGCTGTTTTCAAACGTTCCTGTTTTCGATCTTAAACGCCGAAAAATTAAGGTTTATAAAATGAAGTCCCTTCAAAATTCTGATTGAATTCGAAACAGTTTTGAGTCGATTTTGTAAGTTTTTTGCAAGATTTTTAATGAAACCCATAAAGGGCAGTAATAGAGGACCTTATTTACAATTTTTTTTAATTTAAAAACAAAAAAATATTCCTTTTCAAATATGACTGTGCCGAACTACTGCAACGTGATATTGTGATGAAAACGTAGATAAGAAAATGTTTCTTTGAGAATCGAGTTCAATTTTCAATCACAAAAATTAGAAAATATTTCACTTTTCCTTTTTTAAAAGTCGCAAAAAATATTCTCAAAGAACCATCCAGAAAATTATCTTGTGTCTTGTTTACATCATTTATGTTTTTAATGAAGCCATTTTTCTTGTTCAAAAAATCACTTAATTTAAAAAGTCTTTTTCGTGTTTTCTGGAAACGAATTCCTTTCGCAGAATTCAATTCACGAATAATCGATATTGTTATTTGTTTTTGTTTAAATTAATACGACTCTGCTAGATTTCGAATTAACCCTTCATCTAGCATCACAGACAGCAGAAGTACAATCAAACAACTACATAAATCATTAAGATTAACATTATTTTTTAATTAACTGCAGATGAGTTTAGTCCAGCTCCCCTTCCAGAGATTAAATGTGACCTTAGAAGCGACATTTCGATTAACGTCATTTTAATTGCTCCAAGGCGGGTCACCGCTCTCTTCGTTTTAGGTTAAAAAGCCACCATCCAAATTAACCTAATGGCCAACTTACTCCTGTTAATGTCAAATAACTAAAAGAGCCAACTGTAGATAAATTGAAATTATCAACCTCCTACCTAAAGTCAGACCAATTCAGCCGATATTCGTGTGAGCCTGAGGAGATGTGTTTCCACTTCCTACTGATGTGAATCAAGCCCTGGCTGTCAGAAGTTGATGACTACCGTCAGAATCAAACTTATTAACATTTTACGAGCGCCTCGAAAGACCGCGTGGCATAACTTCGGGTTTATGGGATAATAGCGGTGAATTCCATTGTTTCCCCGACATATTCATCATAAAAAGGTCACTGGTAACCAGCGTTTTGGTCAGCGAAACCGCAAAACCCTTTTGTTTGAATATAAACGCCCATAAAATCGATAATCTGTGCTTACATTCATGTAGCCCAAATAAGCACTACTACTTTATTGATTTTTGTAGCGCGAACTCACCTCGGGAAGAGAGTGAGCGATTGAGGCGATGAATCGATGCTGGAGGAGTTCTTGAGACGATGGACGTCTGGAGGTATCCTTTTCCAAGCACCTAAAATTTTTAACAACAAATTTTAACAATTTTTTCCCCTCTGTGCGGTGAGTCACCCTTACACAGTCGAAAGGTGGTGGCTGCCGAATTAGTAAAAGTTGTAACTGGTCACCCTCACAAAGACCACCGTTTCCGCAGAGAGCCAATTAAATAGTGGTTACCGCCTTGTACAACAATTCTGATAATTTTGAGCAAAATTCCACAGTGTAATGACACGATCAAAGAAGAGCCCTTGACCAGACAAAGGAATAACTAATTAATTTAATAAAAGACGTCACAAGAAATTTTCTTAACTGTTTTTATTATTCCTTCAACTTAAAATGTGATTATAAATCAAAACATGCGTGGAATAATACCCCGATTTGTAAAATTCAAATTAATCGGATTTCAAATTTTGTTAATATTGAATCTGGATTTTAATTTAGCTTCTATTGTTAAAAAACATGTTTTATCTACTTTCTTTAAACTAAAAATGGGAATTTTGTGGTTTAAACCGTCAAATTGATACCACAATTCATCATCGGTGTATGAACATTTAAATAAATCAAATTTAACAAATCCTTTGCCTCAAAGTTCAGAAAAATTGCTGTTCCTTAATTATTAAAGAAGTCGGTAAATTTTGAGAAGACAATTTGTGAAGATACAGTAAATCCTTCTCCAGAAATCAGATCAAAATTATGTATGCCCAGACGTGATTTTGAAGACAGTGGAAGAGCACAATTTAGAGACGATGGCTTATCCTTGAACGAGGATTCCGAAATTCTGGATGACAGGTTAATATAATTAAGTCGATTGGTGACATCTTTGGCTTTTTTTTTCGAATTAAAAAGTCTAAGTACTTTTTCAGGCTTTCAGGTACAGGCGGTGGACAAATTAATGGAAACACCTGGCATTTTAGCACCAACAAACCGTTGGACTCTATACAATCGAATTATTAGTGAGGATCACAAGACCACGGATCCCAAAAACCACTGGGGAACTCCTCATTGGCTAGGAGAGGACTATTTGTTGTGTGTCATTTCAGCTTCAACGATCAAGCGTGCATAACTCAGTGAAAAATTCATCAGCTATTATTGCCAGCATTTTATTATCATCTCAAATGTGTGACCTCGTGACGGTGGACTGAAGAGCCCTTCGACTATTCTAGACGCACAAATCAATCCATTGTCAATTAATGCCGTTTGTTTTCGTGGTATCCAAATCAACTCTCATCAGTGACAGGTACACATTATCTGACAACACCTACCACATGACTGGAACTGCTTTTTTGCTCCTGTTGAGTTATAAAAATGGTTAAAAATCGCCAAGGTTTTATAGGTACTAGATAATCAGACTAATGGCTTGCCTGTCCCATCGATTCACATTCATTCGTTTCATCAAAGCCACTTTTGCGCCAAATTTCAAATTTTCGCATGTTAATGCGCTTTCCTGAGCACTTTTTGTCCGACTTCGCATTTACTAAGGCGAAATTTCTGACAATTGAACCATTAACAGTGAAGAAACGCAAAAAAACAAAGTCCTTTTTCGCAAAAACCACACGTTTTTTTTGAGTACTTTAATCCAAAAAAGGTGAAAATTGTATGACATATTATGAGAAAATCTTGCCTTCAAACATAGATTTTTATTAGTTTATGGATAAAATGCCCGTTAGGGAGGAGTAAACGCGTCTATCATTTTACTAATCTGGAAGGCAGTAACTCCAGGCTTGTCTTTCTCCTTAGCAACTGTTATGAACACCAGGAATTTGTGCAACAAGGCACCAAGGTCACGAGTGTGTCCTTCTGAAGGCTTCTTTTTAAGCTATTGGCAAAGATAAGCTCTCAAGAAGCTTATATCATGCCTAACTGTCTCGTACTAGCATTCCCAACGCTATTTATACACTCCAAGGCTACAAGAAAACTCAACCACAGAGAAACATGAGGTGCTATTTCTAATTGATGTTTCAAGGTGATTCCATTAATCTGTCCCTTTGCACATGGGGAAAAAAACACGAATTTGACTTTTGGGAAAGACCTTTTAGGTCTTGGTGGCATTTCAATTCAACGACCGCAGAATGTGTTCATTTAAACAACGAAAATTCCATTCTCCGTGGGATAATTTCCAGACATGAGCATAAAATTCGTTAGGTTAGTTATATAATTATTTTATTTAATTCACAATATATGGAAAAAGTTACTGAGTTCAACAGTGCGGCCGATTTAAGAATTTCGATCGATATCGATTGGTGCTTAAATGAACGCCATCTTATTGGTTGTTTCAAGGCCAAATTTGTATTTCTTCTTACGGATTCTATTACAAATAATTACAAAATCAAATCGACGAGTGATTTGGCCTCAAAAAGATCACAAAATCCAGAGTAAGGCTTTGTTAAATTGGGATTTAGGGACACAACGCGCATACTGCACTCTGCTGTCCTAAGAATGTCACCTTTTTTCGCAAACCCAAGTGATTCACAGCTCGGTCGAGGGAAAAACACTTTTTAATAACTCTTTTTAACTTCTGGGCCAACACAACCCCAGCCTTTTTGAAGTACATTTCTCCATAACTTTCGACTCACCTGGACAAGAAATCGAACATTTCAGCGGGCATTTGGTCGAGCCAAGGGACTAGGGCGTCTTTCCTCATCTCCTCTGGGTCCTGGGGCAGTCGGGTAGGGTAGAGAGACAGCGGGTGGGGCCCATGAGTGATGAGGGAGAAGGCTTTCATTGGTGGAATCCCCGCCAGCGGTGGTTCCGCTTCCCAGAGCTCCAATCCCGTAACCCCTAGCGACCACACATCTGCTCGAGTGCCGTAACCTTCCGTTTTGTCCATTTCTATCACCTAAAATGGCAAGGGATTTGGAAAATTCGATTACTTATTGTAAAAGTACATTGCGGAAGAACGATGTGTTTACGGCACTGAGGCGTCTAGACTAGTTGTACTTTTGACACGCGTGACGTGACAGGTTGTTTACTATCTTCATTAATTACCGCAAGTCAGTTTCCTTATTATTGTTGGTGGTGGTGGTTTTTTGTTTAAATAGATTGTGGTTGTGGTAAATGCGGCGTGTACACAATAACATTTGGTAGCAATTTCCATATGCCGAAGAGCATACTTTCGTACGCTTCTTCCTCTCTTTTCTGCATATCTATTTTTATTTTAGGAAGGTGGTGAATGCAAGAAAATAATTTTGAATTTAAGAAAGCTCTATCAATTATCAATGACCTTGGACAAACCTTCTGAGACTTAACTAAGGAATGCGAGGTGTAGCGTGTTCTACGCAAATCAAATTAATTTCGGAATTAAAAATGCCCTCCATCACCTTTTCGCATGAAACTGGCACGCACAAGAGATTAGTAGAAGCAAGAGAATCAGCACCCCGCCTTACCAAAAACGTAGAGAAGCGTTTTTTGTGCTTTGTGCGTGTGTCAAAGATGAACCCACGCGGTGTACTTTTATGTCAACAATGATCGCATCGATGAGAAATATTTCCTTGCGTGTGTGTTAGTGTTCATTTTCTGGGTAAATATTCTGTTGGCTGTGTGGAATACCACTCAGTGGCATTCCCAGATTAATGCAATAAACAAAGGCTCATTTTCTATGACTCTGCTAGGACCGCCAAGAAATGATCAACTTTGAATTGTTACCACCCTAATTGCAAGCTGCGTAGCTACCATTCTTAGCCAAGAAAAAAAACTTATTGCCGCGTCCCGATTGCGAATAGCACCACTTGAAGTGCGTAGCGCATTGCGTAATTAACTTGACCCCTGTTGCTGAGGTCAACGCGCGTGCGTGTGTGTGTGTGCGTTTTGAAAGCGTAAAAAACCCGTCTTACGACGAAATCCACAGTGAGATTCGCAAGCGAAAAAAAAACTAATGAACCGGCAAACTTGAAGAGATTCTAGTGAGATTGCCGGTTGGTTAAATTAAAAAATAACTTTTCGAACAACCGACTCGATATTGATTTTTCGCTTTGTTTTAATGCGTTCAGTGCATCAAGGCCTAAACGGATTAGGAGAGCGGATTTTTTGCTCTAAAAAATAATACGAATGGAGTTCATTCCAATCAGGTGCTTTGTAAATCTGACATGACAGATGGGCTGGGTGGTGGTGGTGGGATGATGATGATGATGCTATCACGAGCACTTTTGGGACTTTTTTAGACAAAATTTCCCCAAAAATCGTGCAGAAAGATGGCTTTATCCCGTTTTAAGCAGATGAAAAGCCGTTTGTCCCTGCCGCAAATAGCCGAAGTGACCTTTCGACCCCAAGGTGAATTTAACCCCATTGGGATATATGTACAAACTCCCCTAAACCATCGATCCTTTTTTAAAGCAATAAATTAGAAAAAAAACCTAACAATAACAGTTAAAAGATGTTTTCGAGGTCGAATTACCTCTGGAGCCATCCAATAAGGCGTGCCGATGATGGTGGTTCGACCGGCCAGTGAATCTTTCAGTCGACAGGAAATTCCTGTTTAGAGAAAAATAAATTGATTTATCTGTTAATTAACAACGGCCAATCAGTCAGCTCTAATCGGTGTGAAATTGACCAATGGAATGACAGCAGTCAATTGAGAAGTTGACAGATGTTTTTCACCAATCAAAACTCTTTTTAAGTGGGAAAAAATGAAACCCACATCAGAGCAGCATCAATCAGACGGGATTGACGCTGTGCTTATGACGGATATTTCACTTATAAGGCGAATCTCCGGTTACAGTAAGTTTGTCACAGGCTGGAGAAATTAGATGAGAATGAAATTGGAACTAGCAGATGAAAATTAACCCCCAGAAACCGAATACCTCTGTGTGAGGTCGTCTCGAATGTTTACTGGTTAATTTTATTTTAAGATAATGAACAATAGGTGACATCTACTCAAAAAAAGTCTTTTTCAATAGGAAAAAGTATCCTCTTGTCGAAAATGAAATAAACTCCGAAAGTTAGGATAGGATACTACGAAACTACGCACTAAAAAGTCCTCTTATTGATGCCGTTTTGTTTAAGTGCATGAATGACTTGCGATTTCTCCCGTTCCAGCTCAAATTCGCTTCTTTAATCCCCTGTATAAACACTAAAAATCCCCCTTCTTAACTGACAACCATAAATTTTAATTAACTGGGGAAGATTAATACCAGAGTGAGTTAAATCCCTGAAAATCGATAGTGAAGTCGCCAAGACGCTGAAAGTGTCTTTTATTGAGTCAGAAACGTCACAGTAACGCAGTATCTTGACCGGGTCAAGGTGTGACCTTGAGGTGACCTCGAAGAAAGCTGCCAACTCATTTAGTAAGGGTAGATACTAGAGAAAATCGACCAATGCTAATAGCTCGTGCCAAGAAACCACTGTGGGTGTGTGCAAGAAGTTAGAATTTAAGCCAACGGTAGTAAAAACTGCAAAATAAACTGCGGTTCAGAAATGCCGAAAGGACGCTTAAAAAGGAGACAGGTAATCAGGAAGAGTAATCAGTCCCGTCATAACAGACTGGCAACGCTCTTAAAATTCTAGAAAAATTATCATGGACCCAGTTAATGACTGCTTAGTAATTGGAATTGACAGCCATGGGTTTAAGAAGGCCCAAAAGTTAATTATTATTGTTAAATTAAGACCTATTTTTGTCTTTGATTAACGGAAAATCCACAATTTATCGTTAAAAGAATCTGGTAAGTAGGTGAACATAGTTGAGAGAAGTTTTGGATAAGGAAACAACATCATAGGAATGCAGGTAGCTTTAAAATTCGCACTTTTAATTTTATTAAATAAGATATTTGAAATCGTAGAATTAATTTCGCAAATTAACAAATTTATTTCCACAAAACCTATGTGTAATAACAAAGATACTTCTTGACCTCATAAACGTCATGACCACGAAATCATGATAAAAACATCATTAGTTTATTCTTTTTGTTTTAAATCCAGCTCAGAATGATGATAATTTCCTCCAATTCACTTATTTAAACAAAAACCTGAACATAAGAATAATTCTGAAACTTCAGTAGTGATATAAAATTGTACCTAAGCATTACCAAAAGTGTCCGTTGAGAAAAATTGTTTGTATTTTCTTTTATAAGCTTATATCTTTTTCGTAAAGTAGGTAAAAATATAATTAAATAGAAGAATATACTTATACAAATGTTAATAACTATGATGTTTTGGTGGTGCTCTATGAAATATTATTCGGTAAATAGAGAATGAAATAAATCACTGTTATTTTGCGTCCACGAACATAAATTTTATTAATTTTCCTCCTTTTAACTTGCGTTAATATAAAATAAATTAGATTAAACCTTATGGGAAAATTTTGATAGTTTTTCAACTCACCAAAATCCACCAGTTTCACCTCTCCGTGTTCCGTCAGCAAGATGTTACTTCCTTTGACATCTCGATGGATGACGCCGTAGGAGTGGAGGTGTGCCAGCGCGGAAACAGTGGAATACATCAGGTACTGGATGATAATCGGTGGAAGCCGGCCCGGAAGCGTTCCACCTTCGAAGCTGCAGATGTTCTGTGGAAGTAACATGATTGGGATGGTAGCCTTAGACATATCCACCTTCTTTTTGATTCCAGCCTCCAGACGGCTCTTTGTTCGAGCCTTTCGGTGGTTAAAACACGGGCAGTGGGCCTGTATGAGTCGATTTAAGAGTTCACTTCGCGTTTGCTGCGGTGCGAATGTGGTGCTGGTGGTTCCAGTGTAGCGTCTTAGCAGGTCGTCGGGGCATATACTTGAGAGGCAGGGAATGAGCTTGACGCAGCGTTTAGACAACTCGGTGACGGTTCCACCGGCACATAATTCCATTGCGATCCAAACTTGGGGTTGGACAAGATCGTCCATAGGACTGTTCACGTAGACACCCATGAATTTGGGCAGGTTGGGGTGATTCTGGGCGAAACGGTTGAGGGCGCGGGACTCTTTAACCTCTTCTAGGGCTTCGGCAATGTCATCGATGATTTTAATGGCAACGGCGTGGCCTGAGTTAAAAAAGTTTTGCTTAAATAAAAATGATATGTAGGCAGAGAATTTGTAAGCAAATACTCACCACTGGCGCGATAATGAGCTTGCCAAACTTCCCCATATGTGCCCTTTCCGATTCGCTTTTCGAGTTTGAATGTCTTTTTCGGGTCGGCTCTAACAACCTCCATCACGAGACCAACCCCGGGAGTTTTCGAAGTTGTTATGACCTTGTACAAGCTGCCAATGGTTAGCTTAAATAAATATCAAATATTTTCATTGCTCAGACCTAAAAAATAAATTTTTATGTGTAAGACAAAATGTTTTTTACATTTGGTTAAACGTATAATTTTCACTTGCTACTTCTAAGGGAAAATAGCCCAAAAGCATACGTTTATCGCTGATAATTATAAGAGGTGATTGAGTTGTTATAATAAGCCCTATAAGATACTGTAATCACATGAAGCATTAAATATTCTACATGCTTTGATGAAAAATGCATTAAATGGAAATCGAAATGGGCACGCTGAAGACAAATGTATCTAGTAATGGTTTTGATGACTGTTCGTACACAAACACTGTGCGTATAAATAACTAAACGTTATATCAACCACAAATAGGACAGCTGGAGGTTAGAAAATATGGCTTATTTTATAAAAGTTGCTTAATTATAGAGTTTAGACATAAAATTCTGGTTATCAATCTTTATGCACAAATTTGAACAAAAAAAATTTTTTAGGATAATTACGTTTCGATACAACCAGAGAAGGCCAACCTATTTTGGTCTAAGAAATCTACTCTTTTTAATAAAACTTCATTTTATCGGGATATGGAATAAATAGAACACCTTAAGATTGCTTTAAACAACATATTTAAATGCCTATATTAGGCTGCAAGTACTGTGTATTATGCGATGTAAGTAAATGTCGAATAACGTATTGCCATATTTATAAGACTTCATCGAAGTAATAACTCAAAATTAGGCTTTATCAAGGAATCATACTTTATAAAAATATCTATGGGGCTGTTCTATGTGATGAATAATCTTAGAACAGATATATTAATCTCTTCAATTTTTAAACCTCAAAGATTTCTGCATAAAATTTGATAATTAGATAAGTTAATTATATTAATACAATTTTAAAGGGAAATTTTAAATGAAAATCAGGAGTACAGGAGTTTTATCACTAGTCTCATTTTTAGGTCATATCTTCATTTTGAAGGTCGCCGGTGGGGGTGTTCCGCATATCTCGTTCTATGTCTTCTTCCTTCGTGCCTTCTGTTGATATCCAACAAGCTATTTTGACCATTAATTACGTTTTTGTAGTGTATTTTAAACCCAACTGCTTTTCTTAGCAATTTTTAACTATCTTGCTCTCAGTTACCATGGACCCAACTGATCGGAAGGTTTGTCACGTTACTCACACTCTGCTGATTATGTAGATTCTACTCAAATCTACTCTTTTGAATGAACTTGAGCAAGACAAGTCCGTCAGGGTACGTACAAATCATTCTTATCAACCACATCTTTAGGGTGTATATAAACGGTATGGTGGCAGCATATTCGTTCCCGCAAAACGCCAGGAGATAATAAACGAGTGCAAAAGTATGTTTATTTAATACTTTAATTCCAACATGCTTTAGAAGAATTAAAGGAACTAGAAGATAGTCGTCGAACGCGGGTAGAGAATAAGAAGTGATATTTAAATGTATGTAATAAATTCTGTATATACGTCTCTTGACTGTGTCTCGTTATTTCAGTCAATGTGGAATTTCGTTTATTTGTTTTTGAGCTTATTTTCTGAAGTTCTGGACTCATGTTAAAGGGGAACTCGTTGAAATCTTGATTTCAGTGTAGCAATCCATGTACAAATCTGAAAGATTTAATTTATAGTCATTCCCAAAATTATGGTTTCCTTTTGCAAGTAGTACAATTTGTTGCATGTCTGTGGCAGATGACGTTTATGTGTTCATTGTAGCAATAAAATAACTCATTGTCTTGTTTACCTAAGAAACGTATATTTGTTAGCATTCATAACCCCTCGAAGGCTTAATACGTCTCAAAAATTGTAGATTTGTGTATTAAGTTGCTAAGAATTGAATATTTCCTTCCAAGAACGTCTTTAGAATCACGTATTTGACAGGCATTTAATTCTACCAATGTTAAGCGTCAACATCAAAACAATTGCTTTTGACGGCAAAACTTTGCATCCTAATTTAAAGTTTGTTTATTTAATTATTAAATATAATTACTCTTGACCCTATATCTCAAAATGTTTCCTGTTTTTTTTGCTAAAACCCATGTCCGGGAGGCAAATAGAATTTGGGTTTTAAACATCTGCAATTGTTGTGAAAAATTAGCCTAGTTCATGTCAACAATAAACTGGTGTGTTGTTTGTATGTAGATTTAATTTTGATGGCGCAAACAATGTGAAACTTTAATGGCTGCCTCTAATCCAAACACCGGAAATCGGCAATTCAAATTAAAAAAAAACTTTTTAGCATCGCTAAATGCGCTCACCAAGGCGCGAAATTAATGCAGCCTTCTCACGACTTTAATCAAATATGATTTAATTTTAATATATTCTAATGGAATAATATTCCTTGTTTTAGCATAATCCTACCTCTTTTTTAATAAAATTAAGAAAACTCCAAAGGAGGTTACTATGTTAAGAAGATTTTTTACGAGGAACAGACAGGTTTCGAAACATTCCTCGTCTTTGAGCAGGGCGATTTCTTTTCAAAATACTATCGAACGGGGCTGTTAAATTTTGCGCAGCAATGGAAGACTGTCGGTTTAAACAACGGCGGACGTGAATATCGATTACCTGTGGAAACTTCCCAGGACACACGCCGAGTAGATGTGAGAGCGGACTTCCCCAACCACAAGTAATTTAAGTGGTTTATCCACGGGTGATCGATATTCACTACCGTTGTTGTTTAAATCGACAGCCTGCAGTTGCTGCGCCAAAACTGGTTCAGTGTGTTTTAATCGACGAATTAGCAATCTTTAATCGATCGATTTTGAGTCACGTTCGACCACGACTATCGATCAGTGTGGTGATTGGGCAAAGACGACTAGCAATCGTCGATTTATTTTCAATCAATAACGGTCATTAAAAGTCTTTTACCTACTACAAACGCATTTCATATAAGTTCCTTTTTAAATCGCTCTTTTTTGGTTGAAAAAGAAACATGTATTTGCACCCAAATTGTTGCCATTTCATCTCAAACCTCGGTTGTTGATGATAAATCCCTTTTGGGGATAAGAAATTCATCATTCTCAATCGAATGAAAAGAATGAACAATGGTTGCCATAGTGACGTAATTTTTAGATAATTTGTTCTCGATGTCTTCTATTAGACCTTCCACGCAACGAACAACTTCAATCAGGTGAGGTTTTTACTAAACGTTATTTCGAACTAAAATCTCTATTTTGAAGTCGATCGCCTTGCCTAAGCATAATTAATTAAACTGGCGTCTATAAGTCTTGCTTTTTTCGGAAAAATAAACAAAATCTACTGAATTAATATGTACAATTTTATTAATACTTAATTGAAAAAGGAAAACATGCTCATTTTTCTCCACCAGGATTTCCATTTTTGCGCCAAATATGGTGTTGGTTTTGATGGAGTAAAACAACACGTTTGTTTATGAGGCGAGGCATCTTATGACTCCTTGAATTTATGGAAAATAGACCATCTTTTAAGCCTGTAATCCCAAACACTGGAAGTAGGGTTTTAAAAAATGTTTGACAAAAATAATTGCAGAGTTCACCGAAGCACGGAGAAATGAATGCCAAGAAATCACCCACTTCCGATCATGACTTTCCAGCAGCAGTCTAGCCAAAAATTTTGACCAAAATCAGATACACATATTTCATAAAATAATATTCAATAAGTTTGTATTTTGAAAATTGGTTGTTTAGAGCACAAAAACCCCGGCGAAATTCCCTATCCGTAAACCCCGGCACCTTGACCTCAAACTAAGTCGCCATGGACACACGTCTATTTTGGATTTCAAATCTATCCAAAGGAAGAAGACGTACACCAAATCTTAACAGTGGAGAAGTGTCAAAACTCCGACCATAACTTATTTCACTTCCGCTATTGTCTGCAAAATATGTATGGTTGTTTAATTTTAATGAAAATTAAGAACGCTAAATGCCCAACTGAACTTATGTGACCTTAAAAGGTTGAGATAAACAAATGGAGCGTACGATTCAGTTCAAGGCACACTAACTCCCCTATACGCTAATTCCTCTTTAAAATTAAAACTTTAATTTCAAAAAATTAAAATATTTATGCGAATAAACAAAATGTATTCAAGAAGAATAATTTTTTCAATGTAATTAGGCCCTCGACCAAGTGAGCATTTTGTCTGCTCAAAAGTGCCAGAAGTGGTTGACAGGAACCTCCCAAAGGAAGTCGAAAAATTGCATAATGTTTTTTTCCCAGAGGAAATTTAGTTTCCAGCCATCTTAATTAAAATTTTTCATTTTGAAACGAGTGTAGATGGCAAAAACTGGTTCCACAAAAAATGCTCGATCGGACGAGCGAGAAAATGCTTTTTTTGCGAATTTTGTCCTCCTAAAAGATTAAAATTGAGTTTTTCACTAATTCGAGTATATTTGAATAAAAATTTAAGTGACTTTATAACAAGCCAAATGCCTAAGAAGAATTTCCCCGATTCCAATCTTCAAAAGGCACTTTGAAGTTTCTAATCAACGTGTATTTATTAAACAAAAAAAAAACGGGGAAAATTGTTTGGGACGTTCATTTTGGGGATGACACAAAATTGTCTTTGGCGGTTTAACTTCGCCGTCGATAACTAAATCACAGGAAGAGAGAGAAAAACAACTTAAGTTTTAAAATTAAACCGTTTTATGTGTGCAATTAATCTAGTTTCGAGGTTCAGTGTTGAAAACGCACAAGAAATAACAGCGAGATGCTACTGAAGTGGCCAAATCAGTAGTAGGTAGGACTTACGAAGTGCGACGCTTAGGTGAGGATTTGTAGACAAACACAGCGATGATCTGAATGCAGACGAGGAGAGACGTGAGGGCACCGAATGCGGCCAGCGAACCCATTCCAGCCTGGTAGAGATTGCTGTACGGTGCTAGATCGTAGAAGATATTCTCCTCGGGGTTTTCCAGACCTTCAGACAAGGTCATAGCTGAAGTCAAGCTGGCGAGAGCGCTTAGCATGGCCGCTGATGCCAAAAGCGCACGCTGGCTGTTTGGCTGCGAAGCATAGCGGTTAGACAAAATAATGGAAACACCCAGATAAAAATTGGCAGGTCACTCAGACTTTGAAAGGGGCCACGAATCAGCTTCTCCTTTCCTCCAAACTTGTCCTCAAACGTACGACTAACCCTTCCCGATAGGGCAAGTAGGAATAAAAGTACAGGAGTTCATGGTCGGCCTTTGAAGAGGTCACTAGGCCCTTCGCGATGAAAATTAGACCCCTTTGGTTGTAAAAAGTTTACAAAAACTCCCTCCCTTTGGCTGGCGTCATGTGTGTGTGTGTTCGTGCGTGTGGAAATACATATCGCTACACTTGAGTTAAACAAAGCAGCTGAGTCGTTACCGACTCCAAGTGAACACTAAAGTGCGTTAATCTCAACCTTAAAATCAATAATTGGAATTGTTTAAGAGGATTTTGCTTTCCCTTGTTGTCCTGTTGGTTAACTTGGTTATTTACAATAAAGTGTTTACCCCAGTTAAAGTTTATACCAACAAAAAGGGGTCAAGAAAATGGACATGGATGGACTAAATATTGGACGACAAAGAAAACAATGACTCATTTAAGTAAATACTCAAGCGATAAACACGTAAACAGTGGGCTCCAATCTAGCTTCATGCCAGAGGAGGTAAACATCCGTTTGGATATCTATAATCTCTCAAAAGTTTGCGAGAAAAACGCCTTAGATAATGATACCAACACGTAATTAATACTTAGTGCGGCTATGAATCAATACGGAATAAATAAAAACACTATTGGAAAAATAATCGATGGGGGGACTCACCATAATCGGGGAAGTCACAATCAAATTCTGTGTTGGAAACCTTTGGAATAGAGGGGTATATGAGGTAAAACTCTGCTCTTCAGCCATTGGTTAGTACTGGGCCAATCAGACGACAGCAATGTGGAATCAACCAATTATCGTCTTGCAGGCTTTCTTGGACGGTTGGCGTATTAACTTCAATTGTTTTCAACCGTTTTGCTTGAAATAAATTGATTTTTAAACTGAAAAATGATCCCAATTGGTGGTTATAATCACAAAGAGGTCTTTTATAATCAATCCCAGAGTTTGTTTTCTTAAAAAAGATTTTTTTAATCTTGTCATCTTTCAGAAATTGTGGTAATTTTAGGTAAGTATTTAGTGGAAATATTAAAGAAACAGGGAAACTTTAAGTCAAAATCCAAGGATTTTGACTTAAATTGGGAAATTATGATGAAAAATAAATTTACAGAAGGGAAGAAAGATTTGAGTATGACCAGTAACGATTTTTCTGTTGTCATTAGTTGCTCAAAAGGTTGATAGCAACGTTGTAGTCAACAATTTCGTCGAAAGCAAGCAGTGAATTTATAAGTCTTCTCTCCCGAACTTGCTACTCAAAAGTTGTGGTTATAAATTACTCATTTTATGCTCGAAGATAGATAACACGTGTGACTTTTGGCGTAGTAGAATGTCTGCTCAAATCTTCGAAATGATAAAAACTTTTACATCCTCCGAGAAATTCAGTTGCTTTTTCAGTTAGATCAGAGCGAATAAAATTTTCCGCCGACCAATTTTGGAGGAAAAATGCTGGCAAAATTTTTATCAGATTTAACTCATTTTTTCGATAAACTTTTAATTGCCTTCTCAGGAGTAGACATGAGGTTTTTGTGCCGAGATTTTCGAAAGTTATTCGTCTCCCCGTCTACTACCGCCATGGACACCGCCATCGTCTCTAAAAGACCTGGGTGTGAGGTTTTAACTGCAGTAGAATGGGCTAAACTTCCTCTGAAAACCGTTTGCACTTTGTTTAAATCAATATCACGAAGAACTGAGGCTCATATGCATCTTTTGTTGGTTTTTAAATGTGTTTCCACTATTTTGTCCAACTGTTCAGTCAACAGGCTTTTTCTTTCTCTTTAAATTTCCTAAGGAATTATACAGCTTTTTTTCTGCTATTGAAAAATAAAAGAATTCTTTGGAAATCATTTTCTGGATTAAACGAAGCAATAGCACTTAGTGCTCGGTCAGTCAAAAGTCATGTTAACGGACTCCAAATCGATTCGGTCACTTGAAAGTGGAATTTTTATAAGTAAATCAAAATTTCCATAAATTTCAATTTAATATAACTATAAATCTGGGAAATCTTTAAATATTCTATCTCAAAAATGGAAACGTCTTAATTTGTACGTCAAAATTTCTTTTAAATTCAATTATTTAAATTATCGGCAAACATATTTCATAAAAATTATGCTTGTGTGAAATAAATGGCCATATTTTAAATGCAACGACTATTTGAGGTAACTTTTTCTGCACACAAATACGTTCAGTATGTTTTTTAGCTTTTGTAAATACGACTTTTCAACAAAACGGTCGTTTCGAAAAGTCCAAATTAATAACGAAAATATTTGTTACATAAAACACCGTCTAACAAAAGCTTTTTTGTCGTCAAAATTGGACTAATAATTTCCTTTATAGGAATGTATTTGTTCTCTTAATATGTATTTACGAGGTATTGATGCTATCTAAAGTAATGCAATTAGTAATATTACGTTCTGTTTCTAGGATAGCAGGCCACCAGAAAACGGATGCGTAGCGACTCAAAACACATATTCTTAAAAGTACCACGCGTCCTAGTAACAACATAAACAACTATACATGTTTAACAGTGAATAGCAAATGTAAAATAAGTTGTAGTCTGAAATAATCAGAAAATTGTAAAATATAACTTTCTGGAGTTACAACAGCTCCTCCCCTGTTAAGATTTCGTGAACGTCTTTTCCTTTGGATCGACTTGAAGTCGTTGTGGTGCGTGTCGGATCCTTCCCGATCTTCGGAGGGTTGGTGTCTGTTCTGATTGAGTGTGACACGGAACCGGGTTGGGTAAATTAAAGGTATTCAACAACAGGAACAGGGTGGAGGGGAAATGGAGTCCCTGGGAATCTGTTGTTGGGGTCGTAGAAGATTCTTGTGTCTTGTCCGCGTTTCGCCATCAGCACCCACCTCGTAAATTGCCTTTCCTTTTCGATCTTTGATTACCGCCGGTGTCCAGCTATGGCTGTTCCGGAAATCTCCTGCATACACACGATCCCCAATGTTAAATCCACTCCTTAAAGCTGTTTTTGACCTGGGAGCGCTTGATCTAGGTAATAAAGCCGATTGAGTATTTCGAAGGTTCTCGGCCCATGAGCACTTCCGCCGGAGATTTTCCCCCAAGGGTTGGAAGCGGGGTTTTTCGGTAAGCCAACAGAAAACGTTGTAGAATCTCGTCAGTCGTCCCCTGATTTACCTTCGAAATCTATTTCAAATAAAATTCAAACTTTTTTAAATGACGCCGTTTCTCTGAGGCATTCCGATTCCAGTGGTTAACTGAAAAACAAAAACAAACGTAGGTACATTTGATGCAAATTAAATGGGTCATTTTTTAACAAAAAGATCAACAAAATTTTAAGGAAAAACAGGAATATATTTTTATCCAGTTCCATAAGTTCTGTCCAAATTTTACCATCTCTTTAAATTGAAAGAAATTTGAAGTGGATTTTAAAATGCATAGTAAAAATATGCATTATTTTACGTCAAAATGTATTTTAAGTAATTAAATGACGTTTTGGAGGACTAGATAATGCTGAAATAGAAGTGCTTAAAATTTTGGGACAAATAAATTGTTGCCACCAGCTAATGCAGCAGCAATCGGTGCTGGAATCTACTCTCAGCAATTAGCTTGTTTAAACAAAGCTTTAAGGAGGAAAAAAGACTTGCTCTAGGGCATCGAAAAGGAGCGATGATGTTTCATCTGGACAATACGAGAATCGCTTCGCGAAAGAACGAAGAAGTTGGTTGCTGAACTCTCAGGCTACCATTTGTTTCGTGACTCACGAAAACATTTATAAGAGATTTTCCACTGCCACAAGAAGAGGTTAAAACTGACATTTGAGTGTCCTTCGAATAGTAGAAACAGAGGAATTTTATAATAATGTATGCAACGTTAATAGATGGTGGGAAGCCATAGGTAACCGTGGGAAGTACATCACTGATTAAATCTATCATTAAATACTATATTTGCCCGCTGTTTTTATTCATTCGTAATTCGAAAATAACTTATTTAATTACTCGATACATTGTGAGACCTAAATACATAGTTTTTAAAAAAAATGGTTTAAAATTTCTAAATACCTTTGACAATCCATTAATTCTTGCTTTCGAATGAGTTGTATCTTAGAATATCAGTTAAAATCCTATAACTAATGTACTTGTTTTTAGCGATGATGTTCCTAATCAATCACAAAGAGTTAATTAAATTTTAATTCTGTTTGATTGTTAAATCAAATTTTGCCAGTGAAAAGTATTTTTAGATGCAATGATTATAAAATTAAAGCCATCAAGTTAAATCGACAATAGCCTCGTTGTTGACAGCGGTGACAGCTATTTGTTACGGTCAACTAATCACCGAAAAATAAAATTTTCAACATTTATCTGAGGGTCCGGGTATCAAAAATACGTAGTTAACTCTTAAAGCTAATAATAAGTGTCACAATTATTGCAACGGCAAGGTTCATGAATGAAATAGAAGCCAAAAAATGTCAAGATGAACTGAAGTGATAAATTTGCAAGCATGTGAAAAGTATTATATTAAACTGTAAAAATACGTTTGAAAATATCCAGAAAGACAAAAACTAACGTTATTAGGTATTTAATAAATAATTTTCTGTATCGTGCCAATATCCATTAGTAGGTTTATTAATTTTAGTATGCGATCTTAATAAAAAGGGGAATAGCTGCGTTATCTTAAGACGAAAGACTAAAATTAACAAGGAAATTATATCAATAAATTTGGACAGAGATTAGTCTCTATACCCAATAGCTTATAAGAAACGAGATTGATCTAGAAGCTTCGATCGAATGATATTAAGGTGGTGACTTTCATTAACAATTGATTATTTAACATGTGATTCTTGGGTGCCATCATAAGAATGGGAAAGAGAAATCAATTTGCTCCTCCTCCAACCAAATAAAAAGAGGAAGAACGATTTGTAAGTGATGCACATCCCAAAAACTTCGAACACAAATTCTCAAAGGTTTTCTGATTTCGGCTGTAAAAAGTAGTGTGCCTTTGATAAACTTTTTTAAATTTACAATTCTGAAGCAAACGTGGGCTTAAAAGTATATATCAACATAAATTTGAATGTGCTGATGAATGACTAAAGAGCTAAGGAGTAAATTATATTCATTGTACTAATATTTTTATAATTTTTAATCTTCAAAAAATTTAATTTTGCAATTTTTTGCAGTTATTGCACAAATTTTATTTCCATTATGACGAAAATCTAAATGCGGTTTTAACCAACTAAATAATTGGTGCGTAACAGCTAGTCCTATTAGAAATCGCCTTTTATTAGGTGTGCGCCCCATTACACTTAATGAGGAAACGAGGTAGATTTAATTATCCATGTCCTCAGACAATAAAACAGAACCTCCTCATGGCGTGCGTTTCACAACTTTCAATGTTGTCGAACCGAGTGAATTTCCCCGGTCCGAAGCACAGCCCGAGAGTGAGGCGTCATCGCGGCGTCGGGCCTTTGCCAACTTCTTCGAGGAATTCGAGCGCGAGTCCGACGGAATGTCCCAGACCAGTCACGGCTGGCAGCAGATGATGCGCGACTCCTTCGACCAGGACGAGAGTCGCATTGGCGGCGATTCTTCCGCCTACTACAACCCCGATAGTTTTGCCGACTCCTACCTCGCTGATGCCGACCAGGATCTAGTGTACGTGGATCGCTACGGTGGCCTTTCTCAGGCTTTCAACTCCAAACCCCTTTATTCCGAGGTTTGTTCTCGCCTTCACTTTTTATCACTCCAATTTCGGTTGCTTTTGCACTACCTTTTTCCCTAAGAATTCGCTGAACTGCTCTCGCGTTTTGTGATTTATAAATGTGTGCTTTCTCCACATCCGTGTTTGCATCTGCTGGGTGTGTCCGCTTAGCCACAATCCCCATTAGCATTCCTTTGTGTGCGACCTTGAAGCCGGTCTATATTTTTAGCCTCCTGGGATGTTATAAATCGAGCCACAGTTTTTTGGAGTAGAATTCCATACAGAGACCTCCCTCGGGTGCTTTGTGCAATCAAATTAAGCATGTCAATGTGCCAAGGTATTTCAGCTCACATGACTAAAGGTTGAGCTCTATTGGGCACTGAATTTTCTTCAACGCCAAGCACGGTTGAGGCTATTAGCTTAGCACATAACTGGTTTTGTTAAACTACAAGAAAATGCGTGATCTTACATCGAAACAGTGGCGTGTTGGAGTCACACCTCGTCACGAAATGTGGGGGTGTGTTTGTGTGAAGTCACGTGTACGTTTTTCTCCTCTCTCTCTCTCTCCCTCGCAAAATTTTGTCAGGGAAACTGAGGGACAGCCGCCGTGCGAAAAGACATCCGCGTTCGTCGCTTTTTCCCCTATTGTGACGGTGGGCAACCAATGGGATGCCGTAGTGGACTGTGCTACACACACACTGCCTGCCTGACACGTGAGCCAAACGCCATTGGCTCCCGTCACTCCCCCTTGTTTCATAGATTTCTTCTCGCGTATAGACTGGGTGTGACTAGCCTCTTGGTGTCTTCTCAATCATCGCTGGCGGTCTATTGTGATTGGCGGAGATTTTCCAAATTTCACGGACTTTGTTGGGGGTTTTTTGATCACCAAACTGGAAATGGGGGAAGAATGGAGATTCTGGATAGAAATATGGAATTTTAAGTCCGTTTTAGGGGATAAATATTGCACAAAGTCAGCTAGAATTGTCGTCTTTGAGCAGGGCAGTTCTGCCGTAGTGGAAGCAGTCTTTGTGGAGCTCTGAAGTGATTTTAGGAGCCGTGTTCTTGCGGCGATCCTCTCTAACTATTCCATTTAGAGCCAGACAGTCTCTCTCGGACATCAACTTTGACATTCGGCTGCCGTTATGAGGTCGAAGTTCTGAGTGTTTCCATTATTTTGTCCGACCACTGTAGGTACTCTCCCTGGTGCAAATCTGAAGGTATAAGTACATTTTAAAAGGAAAAAATTTAATAACAAGTCACTTGTCTCATGAAGCAAGATGTTTTATGGCTTAAGAATCGAAGTTTAATTAAAGTTTTTAGTCGAGGTTTACTCATAATTGGTGCTTTCGGTCATGAGTCCCACAGTTCTTCGCGAGCTCCTTATTGTTCCGACAATTCAGCGGCTAAATAATTGGTTCTATTTCACCTATTGAAACTGATGGAACCGTTTTAATTTCACTCCTATCACGACAAACACAAACACGCGGCATCTAAGGCCACGCGTTTATTTGTGCGTAAACAATGCGTGCCTCGTGTGTGTGTGTGTGTGTGTGTGTGTTTGCGCTTAGCACCCGTCTGAGGACACCTATCAACACAAGTTCACCTCTGGCCAACGAAAGTTCTCAAACTCTTTGATTGAATGTCGGCTTTTTTGCCTTTCAGGCCAGTCGAACGGGCCCTATCTCCTACCTGCCGGCCAGTGGAATACCTCAGGGAGGCGGCGCTGTCCCCCGGGTGTACAGAAAACCCCCAAAAATTCTCGCTGGACGCTACCTCCTCGGTGAAACCATCGGCCGCGGTAGTTACGGCAAGGTTCGCAAAACGCCCACATCTCCCATAAAATTCCACCTACTGATTTCATTTAAGTAGCACGTATTTCTCACTTTAAGGTGAAGGATGGTATTGATTTGGTCACTCTGCGTCGCTGTGCCATCAAGATTGTCTCCAAAGTGGGGGTTCGCAAAATCCCAGGAGGGTGGAGTCAGGCGCTCACCGAGGCCTGTCTCCTCCGCTCCCTCCCCCCGCACAAACGCGTCGTGGCTGTCTCCGCGGTCCTCCGACTCTCTCAACCCGACGACCGAATCGCTCTAGTGAGTGTCTACTTAATTCATTTCAGTAGCGCTGGTTTTCGTATTGATTGGTTTGCTTGCTTGCTTTTAGGTGATGGAGCATTGTCTCGGGTCGGTGCACGATCTCCAAGCCGCGGGAGTGGTGAACCAGACTCCCGCTTTGCCCCCTGTCGATGTGGGTGGCCAGGATCCCGGTCTGGAGGCGCAGGTCTTTGGCGCAGGCAACCAGCTCCACCCAGGCACCTCCGCGAGTCCGTTTCACCGAACCTCCACACTCCCCGCATTCGACGATGGGGGCGCCGAACGCGGCGATGGCGAGGGCAACGCAGGAGGTAAATTCAAGCCGCCTCCTCCGCGCAAACAATCGGCATTCGTGCCCGGTTTCCGTGGATTTGTTCCGGGGGAGGATGAGGAAGACGCGGAGGGCGGTTGTCAGCAATTTAGACGTCTCCCGGAGGCACAAGCCCACGCTTATTTCATTCAGGTCTGCCGAGTGAATCTGTAACGTCGCAACTACTTGAATAGTGCTAAGTGGGATGTTTTATCCATTAAAGTTGGTGGATGGGCTGGCTTTCCTACACTCCCGGGGGATTATCCACCGTGACATTAAACCCGCGAATCTGCTAATAACCCCAGCGCCGGGGGCGACTGCTCAGGGCGCTCCCGGGCTCGTTCCCTTCCCTCCGGACCAGGTTAGCACTCGCTACTTATATCCCATTTATGTGGTTTGATGCGCGGCGTGGTTGTTGGTCTCTTTTGGGCCTTGTAGATTCTGCGGTTTTCGAGGGGATATCTGATCAAACTAACGGATTTCGGAGTCTCTGTGGGGATCTCCGCATACGCGAAGACTAACTCGGTTGGAGCGGGACAGATAACACCCGCCGTGCAACCCCCTGAAGTGGCCGCTGGAGCTGACTCCTCCTCGTTGTTTGAGGGACCCGCTCTCGATGTCTACAGCGCCGGTTCGTAGCCATTTTGCATCATACATGCTGTCGGTTTTTCAAGATGTTTCCACTGTACTTCCTACTACCCGCAGCCACCTACTTAAATCCCGAATAAGTAGTTTGTGTGTTCGCTGTCTTCTAGGGGTGACGCTGTACTTCATGCTGACGGGTCGGGTGCCCTTCGCCAGTGCCAATGTGTTGCGGATCTTCGAGGCCATCGCCACAGGCTCCTACGTCATTCCCGGACACGTTTCAGCGCCCGCCGCTAATCTCATTCGTGGCATGATGTGCAAGAACCCAAAAGTGTTTTTTCTTGTGCTGTTAATGTGGCAATCTTTTCTCCATTTGTGTTAGAAGTCGACCCTCCTGTCTTTCCAGAAACGGCTGACCCTGGAGAGCGTCGCACGCCACGAGTGGATCGTGGAGCCGCAACGACTCATCCCGAAACCACCGAGTCTGGCGCTGGCCGCGCGTGCCTGCGGCTCTCACTGGCGCTCCCTCGCTTCCTCCGCCTCCGCGGTGGCGCCACGCGGCTTCCCCTGTTGGTTGGAGCCGCTGGAGTACCTACGGCGGCCGCCCCCACGCTACGAGGCTCCGCATATCGACGAGACGGGCGCACGCATCTTCTCCCTAGCCGAGGTTGAGGCCATCGAGCGACGCGAGTCAGCACCCGGGAGACTCGGTGACGCCAACGAAGACGAGGAAGAGGAGGAGATGACAACGGAGCAGTTGTTGGCTAGGAAGGCGGCGCCAGCGTCCGTGATCAAGCAACTCAGGGTGAGCGGAGATTTCCCCCAAAAGGTGTTTCCATTATTTTGTCCATAAAAGTCGACGCTGTAGTTGGCGTTTTTCCTCTCATTTCGATAGACCTACCACAACTGGCCGCCACTCCCAGCCTCGCCGTCTGCGGGCGCGTTCGACGACAGCGGCGTCTCCTACCAACACCAAGCAGTCTCCTTCGGTATCTCCGACGGAAACGACTTGGAGGAGTCCCTCGCCCGTCTTGGGATCATCGATTACACCTCCGCCGATGTCCCCGAAACCCTCCCCGTGGAGGAGCAGCTTCTCCAGCCCTTTGCCCGTCCCCCAGACCTCTGCTCCTGCGACACCGGCCCCTGCTTCCGTCCCGTGATGGTGGAACCCCCCTCGTCACCGCAGGATCTCCCCGTAGACACCTCTCCGGGCGGCCAACTCAGTCCCGGGCAGATCTCCCTGGCCAGACAACTTCATCTGGCGCAGCAGAAGAATTCCAGTTCTCCCGGACCCATACGTCAGCAGGTGGAAGTCCCCTCGATCGATGAGGTCGATGCGGAGCCCAAGAAACGGTCCAAACGACCGCTGACCCGTTGGTTCTCCCAGTCGATGTCGTCACTGCGTCAGAGACTTCGGTCGATGACGACGAAGCGGGTTTCCAGGACTGCCTCGGCGGTGGTGGATGTGGGCACGACGCAGAGTCTCCGATCTGCTTCGATGACGTCCTCCATGATGATGGAGCATCGCAAGGCGTCGACTTCTGGTGCTAGTGGTAGCTCCTTGGGCAGGCGGAGGGATCGCAAACGGACGCCGTTGAAGGTGGAGGACGAGGAGTAGACGAGGATCGTGTGAAACCCCCTCTACCCAGACACCCAAGACCCCCCCCCTGTCCTAACCTTTTCTTGGTGTGTTTTTTAGATATTTCGTGTGTGTGTCTGTGCGAGCGTGTGTGTGTGTGTTTAAAACGAAGGCGAAGAGGAAGAAAAAGAATTATGTGAGGTGTACTTCTTTGTCGTCTTGCGGTGACCGATGTGAATTTGGGGGTAGACAAAATAATGGAAACACTGCGAAAATTCAAAAAAGTGTATTTTGATGTGGTGTAGGTCCCCCACCCTTTAGCCGATTCTTCAGTTAGAAAACCCTCACCCGACGTTGTTAACTGAAATCCTGAGAAATTCACCACTCCTTGTGGTCAAATTCAAATTCCCGAAGTGGGGAAGACGACTGTTCGTGCATATTATTTATTAAATTATATAACAATAGTAGCCAAATTGTCACCACAATTATTAAATATTGCAAAAGACTATCCTTGGAAAAATGATGTGGGAAGAATTATCGTCTTTTGTTGAGCAAACACAGCCAATGTGGAATCAAGGAAGAGAGCAGGCTCGCGCAGGACAAACTTCATTGGTCAACGCTGTTTGCGGAAGCTGAAGGACGAAAAGACCGATTAGCCAATCGCATAACGACCTAATCAATGTGCTTTTAGCCAATCAAAATGTGCAATCTCGTGATAGGCGCCAATCAAAGTTGCCGATTTTGCAGTTTGATTTGCCAAAATTACCTAGAGGTTCATTAAGGCTATAGAACAAGTTTTTTAGGTAATTTAAAGCGTATTTTTGACAAAAAATGTTTAATATCAGTGCAGTATACCTAGCAGATGAGCTAAGACTGGGAATTCCAGTGGTATCCTCAACATTAACGCTGTAACTACGCGTGCCAATGGCATCCGCGGACGGCACCGCGCGATTCAAAATCTTGATGAAATCCGACGTCTTTGAGCGCATTCGCATCTGCAGGTAGGACTTCATGCACTTGATGTGATAGTGCATGTAAGTGCGCATCAGGTGGATTAAGTCAACGGTCTTTGCGCGCTTCTCCGCTGAGACATGTCGAGGTGAAAGCACTTAAAAATGGAGTAAAATAACATTTCTACTTAATTCATTTCAGTAGACACTATTTTGGTGTAGCGGTTACGTGGCCTCACCAAAGGTGACGTAGGCTATATTCTCGCCAGATGCAGCTTCGGTTCCATGGAGTTCTTTCGGTGGATCCCGGTGCTGATAGAGAACTTGTGGCGCGGAGTCGTAGCGTCTTTTGACTTCAGCGAACTCCTGGAAGGTTAAATTTTTGATCAAAATTGATACAGGTGTTAAAAAGATGCATTTTTCATTTACTCAATCGATAATTCACATCTCTTTTAACTCGATCTGTTAGTTTAATGATAGGTGCCTGTGATTCACATAAATCTGTAAGTTAGTAGGCGTTTGTTTATTGGAGATGCGATGTGTTTATATGTAGAGTAGGCGACCTTGAGACGAAAACGGCTATCTTTGTCGTTTCCAAGTCAGATTAAAAGATCGTTGAACGCTCTTCTTAGTTGGAACGGAGTTTTTCGCCTATCGCATTCTGACTAACCTCAAAAAGCGAGAGCAAAAACAATGGCACCGAAAATGGCGCGATTTGATTGGCTGACAAACAGGTGCTTTAGCCAATGCATTTTGAGACAATGCCTGAGCACACCGTATGACTTAGTGACCTAATGTCTTTAATGATTTTAAACTAAGAAGATGGTAGTCTTGTGTTAACCCACCAAAAAGGTCACTTTAAGAAGTTGGAAGAAAATAAAAGGCACCCAGAAACGGTAATCGAGATTTTCAGGTAAAGTAGACGCCAAGAAATCGATTTTTGGGGTAAAGATGATTTGCAAATATGGATAATTATATAAATTAAATATAATTATTCAAAATATATAGACAAATCAGACTTTAACCCCTGAGAATCAGGAACCAAACCAATAGACTTGGAATGACGTTTATTGCCCGATATACCACTCGAAATCGAATGATGATCAAACAGATTAACCATAAAATCTATAGAGGAAACTCTTCCACATAGTCGCTAGGATTAACCGAGTATCCCCGATTCCTTCTTGAGAATTTATAGCTAAAATATTCCATTGTTTGACAAAGAATGCACACCACAGAAACAAGAACTATCACCCAATTATAAAAAAGATAATTCGCTAGAATTTAGGTTGAAAATTCACTCACTCTGAGAAAAACCTTTCCGAGAACAATGTCGCCAGGGTCCTTGAATCGCGTGCTGAAAATCACTGTCACTCTGTCCGGCATGGCCTGAACGAACCTTTTTACAAATAATTTCGGAAATAATTTCATCCAAACTGACCAGAGAAAAAGGGGAAGAAGAAGCGGCATTTCAAAAGGCCAAAAAACTCACATAGTTTCATCCTGACGAAAGTGGATGGTCCCCTGGATAGTTTTAGCCGAGGGGTTGCCCGCATTGGCGACTTGGTAGTCGAAAAAGTACTCAAAGACGCTGGCAAAGCAGCTGCGACGGAGGAGAGCGCATTTCGTTGCGAGTTGATCGAGATCCTGGGGCAGTTTTGAGCAGTCAATTTCCAGCGTGACTGATGTGCCGTGCTCTGAACGGGGCTTTAAGTACTGGCCGTACTCCTTGGAGAGAAACTGGCGGAGGAAATCAAGGTGAGAATGTGCATAAACGGTGCAAACCTTTGAGTCACCAAACTTCTCAATTTCCTTAAAGAAGGCGAGGGAGATGCTGACTTGGAGGATATTGCTGTCGAGAGGACGAGATATGGTGTAGAGAACACCGTCGAAGTCTCCGATTTTCGCAAGAAGGTCCCCGGGCTTTGGACAACTATAAAAATAGAAATGATTTGTTGACAGAATGCAAATAAAAATACTCCTTGGGGTTTGCTAAGTGGTCTCTAAAGGCCTCTATGTGCTCTAGTACCACATCCTTGACAGCGAGGTGGAATGGTTCAATTAAGATCATGTGGCCGATTTATCACAGCGAGCTTTGGTACAATTTCCGCGGAAATAGTAAGCTCAAAAGGGTGCTTGATTACACTATTGACTAAAACGCAAAAATTATCACAGCGTTAATTTGAGTTCTGATTAAATATTTATATTTATAATAACCTTTAAAAAGGTAACAACACACATTTGGCTTAAGATTTTAAATAAATATGAACCTTTGAATTTAAATTGTTAATTCCACATTATATTAAGATTAATAAACCTGCATTGCTTCCATTTATAATCTTTTACGTTTGCCAGTTCTGAAACAGAAAAAATATAAATATGGGGCCATTTATTGGGTTTGCGAACGTACCTAACTTTGAAGTAGACACAGAAAAAACCCAACCCTAAATATAATATAAAGAACAGTGAATAAATATTACCCATTAAATCATTTCGACCTTTCGTGACCAAATGTTCTAGGTCTGAAAATAAATTAAATTCAACTTTTGAATTATCATGTATCATTAAATGCAATAGAATTAGTCTATGATTTTCTCCATTAGATTTTTAGGCATCTATTACTTAAGGCTTTGTTAGTCAAAGAGCTCTAATATTTATGAGTGACTTAAGTATATTTCAGCGATTTTTTTTAAGCACAATGCAGCTGGCTAAGTTTTCAGCCTTGAATTTGTTCTAGCCCATAATTCTAAAATTTGTAACCTTGAAACCACCTCAAATAGTGCTGTTTTTGCATTGTCCCAAATTTGTATTTTTATAGGATAATGATAATAGGTAAGTGTTGGAATACGCTCCACGTACTTTCTCATAGTTTTTAAGTTAAGTTATGCTGAGTTCATCAATATTTCAATCACGTTATATATAAATCACACAATGTAAATATACCCATTCTCGGCAAACTTGAATAATGTGTCCCCTAAGCATAGTAAATGCACTTATTCTCTTTTTTAAATTTAACTTATTTAGTTTTTTTATTTTGCCCTTTTATTTTCAACGAGTAGTTTGGCCAAATGAACTCAGCCGAGATCACAAGTAATGCATCATCCCCAGAAATCGCCACCACTTCGGATTCCGCCATCAGCAACTTAAGTCTTTCAGCTGCCACTTCCACTACGGAATCTTTCAATGAATCTGTTCTAATTTCAATGCTCAACGCGACGACGTTTTATGCCTTCAACTCGACTAATGGCACAGCTCTCCAAGCTTTCTCAGGTGTGACTTCGGTTTTTCTGGCGCAGTACATTCTCATCATCCTGGGTTTTCTTGTGGGACACTTTAAACTCCTCTCTAAAGCCCAGTCACGCGGTCTCGGCCTATTAGTTCAGCGCTATGCCCTCTTTGGAATTTTCTTCATGGTGCGTTTATCAATTTATTGCAAAACATTACTCAATAAATGAGATTTATAATAATTTTACGCAATATCCATTTTATTTCAAATGCTTACCCTAATTTTTACCGTAATTTTTATAAATCATTGATTTTTTGATGCAATTTTGCACCCTCACCTTTTTGTATTGGAAATCGGTAGTGTATTTAAGCATACTGCTACTGTAGTAATCGATAAGATCTTATTGATGTCACGGAATATGCCATATTTACTTTCACTTCTTTGTAAACACGAATAATGCGAAGTTTTGTTGATTACACATTCGCACAAAAGTTTCCTCGCATCCTCAGGGATGGAATATGAGGTGTTTTGTCATAAAAGCACTGCCAACAGCTCTCCTGCACCTAAAGTCCTCTTTCAAGTGACCTCTTCAGGGTTTTTTGCACTTTTTTCGCAGACGAACTCTCGCGCAAAACACCCTCTCTTGTTTCTAGTACTGAAGATTGGGGGGTTAGATTACATTGCCAGCTCTTCTAATTATCGAACAATTAGTCGACGATAATCCGAGCGATTGCTTGAAAATCCAATTACAATCATGAGTCATCAACTAGTACTGTTAGAGGTACCACAGTTCCATCGCCATACAACTTTTATCGCCGGCATGACAGTTGTATGCGTGTGCTTTGACAAGTCATTAACTCCCAAAATAACACGTGTTTGTGTAAACTGAAATATCCAAAAAGCTTTTCCTCCTCCTCCTTCCCCGCCAAAAAATCCTTCTCTTTCCATAAAATGTCTCTTCGATTAACTTCCAAAGTAACCGTAGAAGGACTCCATAATCTTGATCTAAAATTCTGTCTGATTCGTTCCCATTCTTTTGTTGGTTTTAAGGGGAGGTCATATGAGGGTGAAATTGGTACAAACGCTGAAAAGTGCATTAGTAAGCTGATTTTTTCTTAATTAGGTTTTAAGATTCCTTATTTCCTAGCATGGGTGTCAATCTATATTGTTTTCTTGTTAACGCTTGGAAAATGAATAATAACTCTTATTTGAGCATCTAACTTGTCATTCGCAGTCATTTTTCCTCATTTTGGTGATTAACTTTTCTTTATATTGGAAAATAAGTACATTAAATTGATTAATTTAGCGTCGATAGGACCTGATAAAAATAAAGCCCATTTTAAAACACAAATTTCAAGATGACATTTTAAAAAGGTATGAATTTAGACAAACATGAAGTAATTACTAGGAAATATCGCTAAATGCATTTTTTCAGGGTTCCGAAGTAATAGTAATGAAGTCATACAGTTTCCGTGTTGCTCAAATGGTAATTTTGTCATTGTTTGCCAAACTAAAAAGCTCAGTTAAATCTACAAACTAGGAATCATTAAATCATCCACTTCTTCTCTTTATTTTGCATCAATTAACGAAATTTTTGATTGTCATTTGCTTTACGGAGGGCAACCAACAAAAAAGTAATTACCATGCTTAGTAAAACGCACTAAACTAACTAGAAACTATTGAACACTTGCAGAATTATTTTGCGATTTTGGCCTTTTAGAGGTATTTGAGTTTCACTTTCATGGAAACAATCCTTTGTCAAGTGATGCGCTCAATTTAAAACGCATGATCATTAAAACATGACTTGAAACTTTTAAACAACAATTTGCGGTGTTTTCGAAGCGATACCAACATTTCTCTCTCCTCTCTCTCTCTCTCTCTCTAGCAGAAGCACTTGAGATCAGCTTAGATGTGATTTATATTTCAAGGTATAAGACATGTTTCCCATGTTCTGTAGCGCAAACGCCTCAAAAAAGTGATCTAAGTCATGGAACAAAGGCCTTAGTTGAGAACTCATGGTAGTTTGAATTTAGAAATGAATCGAAACAAAAAATGGATTATCTTTTACATTAATACCGGTTATCGCATTGTTGACAAGGGCAAACCACCTGAAGAACTACATCAAAGTCTTGCTGTCACCTGTGACGATTAAAACAAACGAGCACCCATAAATCCACCTCTGATTGGTTCCAGTCGGGAATCGATTTTAGGTGACATCTACTCTGCGATTGGACGAAATACGCTGGCCGGTGATTGGAGCGATATTCGTGACACGATTGGTGATTTTTCTCATATCGATCGTGACCTGTCTGGTCGTCTCAAGGTGTCGACAACTTGGTCTCGCAGCCATGCTCGGTCTTCTCCTAACCGATACCAACGACATTGCTGTCATCTACCCCACTTGTGAGTTTTTTTAATAATTTTTTTGTATTGATTTTTGAAAGGAAATTTGATAGTTTTTCAATGACCTAATAGATGACCAATTTGAAGATCTTGAGGATTTGGGGATAAAATGTTAATTATATTTTAATTTTTGAGTAATTTTTGGAAAATATGATAATTTATTGGCCAAGACTTGAGTACGTCTGTGTGTAAATGTTCATGAGAACATAAACTTAACTCATTATATTGTCGTAAACCCCAAAACCGTCTCTCAATTGCCACTATGTAATTATTTCTTTCGATTTGCTATCCTAATCGCTAGACAAACTTAAATACAGATTCAGGATGCAAGAAAAAGTCATAAAACTTGCGAAAAGGTGCCTAGAGTAATGGCCTAGAAGCCTACAATAAATCTTGGCTTTACAAATAGAAAATCTTAAACATTGGTAGTACAAAAAGCCTTGAACTCTATTTTAAAATTAATTTGGTTCGCTATTGCACTTTCCATGAATTTTAATTGCTGGAGAGAAATGAAATCATATGTAATTTCTGAAGCTTCAATTTCATGGTTAGTAGATGCAACTAAAGCTCGTGAGAAGCGTGGGAAAGCTCAGATACCCCCGAGAGCTCAAAATTACCTCCTTGAGTAACACTTTGAAAAAATTTTCTTGCTAGCATTGTATTACCAAAAGAATTAAATCATCAGAGAAACGACATATCTGAGGCATTTGAGTTGGCAGAGTATCCGGGTTAAAATTCACCTCACAGTTCTTGGGATATTTTCAAGTTAATTATCACTGTTTTGGAGGAATTCGTGAGCACCTTTTACCTAATGAATCACGATCTCTGTAGTGGCAATAAGAAAAAGAGCACTTTTTCGAGACCATGAGAGAACTATCACACTTGTCGGTTCTGGTTTTAGAAAACTTACATCGAACCACCTAGATTTTTACCTTGAGATTTGTGTGCCTATTGTGGCACGTTGATGTGAATTTCAAGGATATATTAAATGTCAAGTGACGCTCCTTTAGAGAAGATGACGCAAAATCTGCGGCAATACTTTCGTTTGGCATAAAGCCTAACATCACTACCCATTTTCTCAAATAATTGTCTCGTTTACAAAGGGATAGATATTACATGTTATCGTGACCAATTTCAAACTGGCAAGAAGCTTTGCTACCGTCCTTGATTGTATAAACTAAATTAGCTATAATTTTATTAAATTAATTTAAATAACATAAATTTCTACTCTAAAATATTTTTAATAACTTCTGTAACTGAAGTGTCATCTAGCTTCCCTAGTTAAGTAATTGAGGAAAATTGTGATTTGATGAGTCATTCAATCTAATTTAGGCATAATTTTTACTCACAACCAAACCACACACTCCCACAACTAAACTCCAACTGTAATTCTTTGGCAATAATTCAGGTCAGCTGTTCTGGGTTCTTTTTCAAATTTTGCAGGTAGGTTTGGTTTGATTCCTTCGCATAAACGAAGGATATATGTGCGTTATTACGGCTGAGTTCGCACTTTTGAATGCCCCTATGCTTCGCGTAGATAGTGCAAATAATCTCAAGAGCTCATCACCCGTGCAATATTGACAATTGCATATTCAAACTAGTGGGTTTTAATGAGAATGGCTCATACCGATTTAAACTGCTGAAATCGCTTCATAATCTTGTTGGTTAGTTGTCGGAATGGTCACCTGTAATAAAGCACATGATTTAGAAGACAAACTAGGACATCAGTCATCGTTTGGGGGTTTTGTCTCCTATAACACACAATTTTTTTCGATTTTTTCGACTCCAGTTCGAATCCTCTACCCGTCGATGGCGAACCACTGCTGTCTGCCGGTGGTACTGTCGATGCTCCTGCTCAGACCAATTGCATTTTTCCTCCTCGAGCTAAATTCAGTCCGAGAACGCCGCATGGTGATGCGGTTCAACGCCTTTGCCGCGAATTCCGTCACCGATGCAACCAACTCAACCCCTTCATTAATCAACCCACGACCTCCTCCCACGCACATGACCTACCGCACCCTCATCAAGGTCTGTCGTTCCGGCAGTTTCGTTTCAGTCGATTCATTTCGTGTTCTCTTTAGAAAGTCAGCTTGCCAACAGGGAAAACATGCAGCTGATTTTTAGATAGTCATACCAAATTAGGGCCAATTAAATGGAGATTTATAATATTGTTGTTTAATAAATTTAGAATTTTTCATAACCATATCCGGTTCAACAGTAACCCTAGTGGGTTCATTTACTCGAGTTTTTTGATTCCATGTAAATGCTGCCTTTAAATTTTTGAAAGCCCTAGATACATACATACCGACTTAATTTCACGGTTACTTTTAATTAAACTGAATTTTCCGGAAAAATTCATACTCATTTTATTAATGCTCATTCTCGACAAACCAAATTAAGAGAATACAAGGCTTATATTTTTTAATTTTTATGAAAATATTGTTTACCTTATTTTGTTACTGAAGTTTGTCGTTGAATTTGTACTTTTTCCTTACCAAATAAATGAGTTTGTTTGAATGATGGTTTGTTAGCTGCGAAAAACTCAAAAAATACGCTGTATACTACTTAGTATTTTTAATAATATAATTCAGAATAATTGTTGAAGTCTTTTCCTGTAAAAAATTATAAAAAAGTCTTTTAATACTCATTTATAACTGCGTTTAAGAGTGGTTGATTCTCGAGCAATAAATAACGACTTTGTGCGAGTTAGTACATTCCTAATAGAGGAATATTACGTTATTAGAGGAATCGTAATGTATTTCCCACAAAGGTGCTCACTATAAACCCTTCTCACCAATTGGCAATCGTGTACTCCTAGGAAATTAATTTATTTTACGAAAAAACGCCTTTTATGCTTGTACGTTGCAAAAGCCCCTTTCTCCAAAAGATTTGTAAATTACATGGCGAAACAGGTTGGATGTCAACTCGAGATCTGAGTCGACCGTTTTCAACCGTGCTGCATTAGTGATCTGTATTCAACAATTCCATTTAGATTTCACCAAAATGTCTACATTCAACGTTCTAGCATGTACCTCTTTGTCATGATTTAAAATTAGCTTCTAATTTAGATAGTCGGAACATGAAACGGGCGTGATTGCAGGTAAAAAGCCAGTAAAGCTTTCCGAATTCTACTGAGTCGTTTAAATTGGCTATTTCCGCTACTTTTAAATAAATCGAAACTCCGCCATGATCGTTTCCCATTATTTCGACGAACCAAATTTTTCATAATGAATTTTTTGTGTGAAAATAATAATTCAGAGTCGCTTTTGTTTTATTTGTTTAACAAAATCTGCGAATTAATATGAACTCTATTAGGAAAAATCATATTCTAAAAAATACGAAAATATATAATTAAATTTACTTTGACTAAGCACACATTATTTTTAGAAATTAAAGGGAAAAATTGGATTTTTTTTGCGACACTGAAACCCATTTTTTGAGTTACGTTTCCACCAAACGAGCAATTATGTTGATGGCTTTTTGTTTAGCCAAGAGTTCAAGGGAATAACAACTAAAAACTTTACGATTTTCAAGAATTTCCTTAAAAAAATACTTAGAAAAATTCCAAAAGTTTCCGAAAACATTTCTTAGACTTAAAAGTCAGGTAATTTTGATTAGATTTTTAGACTTTAATTTGGCTTTACTAAAAAGCATTTACCTCAGCCATTCGAGTTCGTTCAAAGCTCATTTATCAGACAATAATGCCGATGATGTTCACTCCACTTGTCCTTGAATTTACTTTCTTAACTGTCATGTTTCAGTTATTCTGTCAAGTGCTGCTGGACCCCCAACTTTTGGCCTTCAGTCTCGGCATAATTTGCAACGCGGCCTTCAAAAACCACCTGCCTGATTATGTCCAACACTTTTTCAACACCTTCGGTGCGTGTTCAGAATTCTACTTGCACACCTTATGAGTAGTATTCAATAATACCTCAGACCCTCAAGTTTGATTGGCTATCTCAAGCACCAGTCAGGCGAACAGCCGTATTTCATTGGTCGGCCGATGAACCAATAACAACTATTATTCGAATTTTTAGGTGAAACATTTATCGCTTGCTCGCTGTTCTACTTGGGATTGGTTTGTATGAACCCCGGCGCCAGTGTCTCTGCCAGAATGCGACCCCTTCTGGTTATCACTCTCCTAGTCAAAGTGTAACTCGCTGCTACTTAAATCATTTATAAGTAGACCACCTCTTTCAATAACGTGGATTCTGTCCGTTTTCAGGCTCGTAATGCCCTTGTTGGCAGTGAAGATTCTCGAGCACATTCCCAATCACATCAGTGATTCCACGACCAAGGGCTTCGTTGCCGTTTACTTCTTGTCGCCTGCAAGTGCCAATTTACTTCAAGTTGCTTCTAGCTATGCGGTTGCACCGAATCTCGTGAGTCTACTGATATCCCATTTAAGTAGTATCTTGTGTAAACTGCTGAAAATGAAGTTGTTGTTGTTCCTCTTAGGTCGCAGACAGCATTGGGATAGGCACATTTCTCCTTTTACCAGTTCTCTTTGTCTACGAGGGTGTCCAGAAAGTGACCACAATGGACCCGGTTCTCTACACGCAATATCTCGAAAAAACGGCAATCTTCGTGTCTTGGATAAGCACCATCACTGGGGTGGGCTTAGTTGTCTTTCATTGACATTGACATTGTAGATCTGGGCACGACTGGTGTTCATAGCGGGTAGAAAGACGCGACAGATGCCACATCGTCTAGTGATCTGTTACCTTGACTTCACCCTGGTAACCACAGGCATGGTGGCTATCACCGCGCTCTATGAATCGTGGATTTTCGGTAAGTTTTTCATCTAAAAATGTCCGATTAAACATGAGAGATTGTTTGGTTGAACTAAGGCGCCTCAGTTAGCCCTACGATTTGAATACTTTAGATCCTAACGCCCGAGTAAAGCTACTGGACTACATTCGATTCTCCTTCTACCTTTCCGCTTTCCTCGGCTCTCGAATCATGATCGCTTTCATAGGCATTGCGATGCTCATTCAACACCGTGACGGCATAATAATGCCACGAAGAAATCGAACCGTATTCTACATCTTCGGTCTGCTGTAAGTCTTCCCCAGGAGGAAACTTTCTCTCCTTCTTCAATTTTATATATTTTGACTTTTACTTATTCCAGAACACCTATAATTCTGACCGTTTCCATGAAGATCGTGTCCCACGATGTTCGGCATTTGGACGTCAACCCGTTCAACCAAAATGGTCGTGTTCAGGTACCGCTACTACCTAACTCCCAAATAAGTGGTTTAGTTAATGAAAAATGTGAATTTTACTCTGCCTTTTAGCAAACATTTACTCTCGCTGTTCTCATGATTTGCTTCTTGACAACAGTGGTTGCTCTCATAATGTTCTTTTGCACTAAAACCGGTAGTAAACACTTCTCTTGCTATCTCCGATGTCATGTAAGTGGCATTTTCGTTAAAAAATCTTTAAAAAATGTGTTCAAAATAGACCAAACGCCGAAAAGTTCTCAGATATCGACCAAGAAGCACTGTAGATGGCTACACGCGATTGTCCAATGGGAGTGCGATTCACGATGAGTCAAGGGAGCCACTGACCAATCACACGGAGAATAACGTGTAACATTGCCCGCTGATTGGTTGACGATCATACTCCCCTCTTCTATTGGTCAAAACGCTGTTTTTTGGTTTAGAGACGGTACAGAGTTAACTGAGGTGAACCTTTATGATGAAGATCACTCCATAGGGGTGACAAGAGAGCCAATCAAAAAGCCAGAAGATGTCGAAGATCCCAACAACAGGGATGGCCAAATTCATCGACATTTTGTGCTAGTTGGACTTAATCTCGTTGGAATGATTTTCGTAAGACTGTTTATAACCCCGTAGACTATAGCACTTTGATTTTATCGATTTTCGATGTATCTTCAAGGGCATGTACGCGTGTTTCTGGCGGCTACTCTACGTTGAAATGACATCGTCTACCATTATGATGGAATTCTTTGACCAAGTCTTCAATTTTGGACAAGGATTCCTTGTCTTCTCGTTGTACGGATCTGACGTCGAGTGTATGGCCAGGCCGATTCTTCGAGCGTGAGTCCTTCATAGAATTTTTTAAATTAAGATTTCAAGTGAGTGACTAATTTACTCTCGATTGTAGTTGCTCAAAGCTGCGAGAACGAATAACTCTGTGGTTCCTTGGTGTCAAACGAAGTCGGCGATCGAGACGGGGAACCGAGTCTGGCGAGCCTGATAAATCTATCAAACCTCCCACTAGACAGACGTCTAATTGGAGGATCGCCGAAAGCTTCGCTTTGCGATATCTACACGCCTGTGCAGAGGAAATATGCAAGCCGATCGAGTGAGTTCCAATTCCGTGAATTACTCTCTACTGAAACCATTTAAGTAGCAACTTTATTTTGTCTCCAGGTTACGATCGAGGACCGTGGAGAGAGCGTTTGTGTTTGCCGATTTCAGGGAATGGCTGTTCAAACGCAATCTCTGCAGCAATTTGGAGGAGGTGATGTGTCTTCTCCTCGCCCTTGAGCTCAATGACTACGTCCGAGGACTCAGCATTCCTTCTGTGTACAACCTAGACCCAGAAACATGTTCCAGTATTATTTTTGAATTCATTATGTTTGAATATCCGTGACTTCCCCTATAAACCGCCCCTATCCACTGTGTATATTTCTCACTTATTTCTCATCCAGTTCTGATTCTACGCTGTGTGTGTGCCTTTATCTACATACCGTTTTTGCTCAAATATGCACAAACCAACCATGCTGCGAAAACGCTCAATAATTCTACTATTTTCTACTCAGAATCATGATTTAAAAATATACTAATTTATCTTCTTCATTTGTAAATAATTTAATCTAAAAAATAACGCTTTAAAACTTGCCATTTTTTAAGTTAGCCGAATGATTGCGCGGGTTTTCCAAGAAATCGATTGGCATGTTGATGCATGAAGATTGCTTTCTCGGAACAGTTATTAAGAGCATAAAGTTCCTTTATATTGGGTAATAATGTAGGGGATTAATGCACGAGGAGCGCTATTAGGCATTCTGACTGATCCGAGCGCACAGCTCGCCATACACATAGTGTTTTCAGGTTGTTGTAAATGATTTATGAAGCAAGAGCAATGTTAGCTAGTCGCCGATAAGAGTAGATTAAAATTGTGTAGAAATTCGAAGATTAATGATCTAGATTACAGAAATATCGGCCTGAGATTAGAGCTCCTTATTATTTCACAATCGAGTAGTTGATATCAGTGTAGCCGTCTTTCCTTCTCTGCTTACCTTACCGGTAGGTAAGTGTTGATAGGAACCTCCGTCGCATTTCGACGCATTTCCATGTAGCAAAACAAACTAATACACTGCATCTCAAACTCCTTCTTCTTCTTTTTTTTCTTATCAATATCCCTTTTCTTTCCGAAATCATCGCAAACAATCAGTTCCTTTCAACGGCAAAATAGTAAAACTGGTTTTGGTGATTATTCAACTCGGAAATCAGAATAAATACAACTTTTCAAATTCCAATGTCATTTTACTGTTCAGTCGCTTATTTCAGGGAAGAATTAATGACAATCTGACGATTTTCTCCACGACATTTGTTTAAATGATTCCGCAACAGGTCTATCGATTACTGTCGTTCAAAATTCCTCCCAAACAATATGAACAAACAAATGAACTCCCTCATTCCCCTAAACAACCTCTAGGGATGAGCCCACACCTCAATTTTCCTCTTCCAAAGGCACAAAGACCCTGCTTCCATTCATCTCAAACGCACACCTCATCACAGATCCATTTATCGGACCACAGACTAGACGTCATGGGGTGAGGCTTCTCCCAGGCAATTCCAGTTCCATCACCAAAGGGGATTCCGGTGAATTGTCGTGCCCAACTTGTGACGCGGTCAATGACGAATGTCCACATCCTCTCCTCTGACCACCAATCAGACGACGAGGCGAGAAGAAAAGGAGCCAGTGACCAATGAAATCTCTTCAACAGAGACGCTGGAAGGCCTTTAGTGCGGTGTTTTTCCGGGCGAGTCGTTTGATGAACACAACAACAACAACAACAACAACAACGCGACTTATCTTCAACAAACTCTCCTTATAACCGAGAAGAAGAATAATGGAGATACTCCCTGTTTCGTTGGACCAATCACTTGCCTCTACATACCTTTAGGAATATAATTATTCTATTTCCCAAAAAATAGTCCAAACTTTTGGACTTGGAATTGAAAAAGAAAAAATACTAACAATCTGCGAGCATCGGAGACGACCTTTGTTCCCAATATCACGATAGCTGAGCACAATTCTTCCCTTTGTAGAATCATCCGATTTCGAAATTTGGGGTAAAACACTACATTTGTAAACAAATTAATTGAAGTAACAGTAAAATAAAGCCGTAAATTAATGCGACACTGAGTGGAGAGGCCAATTTGGCAGGTGTTTCAAGGGAAAATTGTGTGTGTGAGTATGTCGTGGTAGCAACAACAGTGGAACAGAGCTAGCCCCTTGTCTGCTTAAACCAGAAACTCGGTTCTCCCAGTAACTGCGTCAAACGGTCTAGTCTGGCGTCAATGAAGGCGTCTGCAACATCCACCCCAAATCTGATTTGGTCTGTCTAGTCATCCTAAGGAGCCTAAAATTTAAATCCTCTTTACAGAATCCCATCTCTTCGCCCAGTTAATTCAAACAAACTCATCGATCGGTGGACATGCTTTCAGGGTTCAGCCCTCATTAAGTTGTCCTCAAACCTCATCTCATCTCATCTCATCTCTGGAGTTCACATTGATATAAATGCCCCCACACGGATTTCAACAGCTCCAATTAACATCGCCAATTTGAGCTCAACCCAATCTGAGGTGTCACCTCCAACTTGGCGCGATAATTTATGACCCTCTATTGAGATCGGAATGCAGGTTTTGTGGAGCCTCAAACATCTATTTTATTTCCAAACTCCTTGGAAGAGAAATTGTGCAGTCAATTTAAATGGATAAAAAGAGGCAATTCAAACAAAAAGGAAAATTTAATTCAATTCGCAAAAGGGGATAAGCCTAATTGGACGACTCCAAGACCTTGACATTAGCTATTTTCACGAAGATGGTGATGGCGGAAACGGAAATCGACTTCCTACTTGAATCCCTAAAATCCATGCCCATAAATCGATTTAAACAAACTCCAGCGGTGTGTGCGCGGATCCACTTTATGTGAAATTGAAATCACAATAGCAACAGCAACAACAACGGCAGCAGCGTTTGTTTACGCCTGATCTAATGGCCTGCCTTTCAACTCACCCTTCTTTATACATTTTAGACGAATAAAGTAGAATTATGGCTCATGGTGAATAGAGAATTTCATCTAATTGTGGAATCGAGGACAGAACTTTACAGAGACGGATATTCACGAAGATATCTCAGACAAACTGTCGAGATTGTCCGTGGAATTTTGTCGAAGTGGTTTCTCTTAGAAGCGGAGAAAGTGATCCCAGATGTCCGATCCGGAAATTGCGTCTTCTTCGTCGCAATCCCAACAAGCCTAACAAGCACTTCTCAACTTAGAAATGTCTCATATCGAATGGGCCGTTTGGCCCGGAGAAACGTGTTCCAGACGACGTTCGCGGTGCTTTGTCTCCAAATAAAATCGATTTTACCAACTCCAAAAGGCACCCGAAAGAAGCTGTGTGGGTTAACACTCAATTGGAACAGGTTTGATGCCTCTCCATTAAAAAAAAAACAAAAGACGAAAGAAGGAAAACTAGGGATTTACTGGTCCTTTTTAGACTACTAAAACCTCGCCTTAATGAGAATTAAAAGACCGAGTTGCGAAACAGTAAATCCACATAAAGGAGCACTTCTTTTTCCAAAATCTAAATTTACTAATCCCCTTTTAATTTTAACTGTTGCCTTTTTATTGCTTTCGAATCGGGCAAGTGATTGCTTAATAAATGTAAGATTAAACGACGTTTTAGTGTGGAATCTTCGCTAAGTCTTCCAGGAACCAATTTGGAGTGAACAACTGGATGAAATACCACCACCGCCCTGAATCTATCAAGACGAAGTTTTGCATAATTCCAGGCGAATTAAAGTCTCCCTTTGGGCTAAAATAAATCCGACCTGTAAAATTGATTAATAAGACAAAAAAATGGATAAGGGGAGTCGTTCCGGGTGCAGCAATATGTAGATAGTGAAACGGATGTCCCAGCATTCCCTCGCTCAAACAAGAAGGTGAAGGTATTGTCCAGAGACATTCGAAACACTACCTCATGTCAACTGCACCTCTTCCCAGCTCCTACTGGTGGCAAAAGCCTCCAAACGTCAACAACGACAACAACAACAAGCTCGGATTTAATGGCTTTGGCCCTAAACGAGGACTAGGGAGATGTTATGAAGCGCGCACAAACAACCACGTCAGCGGCGACGGCAGCTTTGAAAATGCCGATTTCACACGCGACAAGGCCTGCAGGCCCAGTCAACCAATGCCGAAGGGAGATGGCACGCACGCATGCACAACCACATACATACACACACGAGGCACCAGCGAGAAAACAAAGACGCTTACACGCACGCGTGGAGGCTAGCGGCATGACTAATACACCTCCTGGGGGTACACGTCACCAGTTAGGCTTGAAGAGTCAAGGGGGAGGCCACACAAAGCTCCAGCTAGTAGCCATATGGCCTCAAACCCAGCCAGTTAGTTTATTGATTGGCCCGATCTCGCGCATTGACGAAATTTCCGCTACCATGGCGCTTAAATAGCCACCTTATCGATCTTAAACTCAGTAACGCCTCGAGGGGCCTTGAGCAAGTTATCGCGTCGTTTTCTCACTTGATTTTATATTTTAGTTGACTTGAGGAAGAACGTGAATTCATGTCAAGAACACGATAGTATAATGTACATTAAATGCATAAAATAACACCAATGCAAAAATACTGAAAATTATTGATTGAAAAGCGAAAATAGAGCGAGGCAAGAGGGGACGTACCACAAGATACGGGCTGAACGGAAAACTGCCAGCCCAGGCTAAGACAAGCCAACTCTGGCGGGGCTGAGCCAATCAGCGTCGACCTGACCTTGACGGCTGCGCACTCATTGGGTGGAGTCGTAGCAAAAGCGCACGCAACCACCCAATAGGAGGGGAGTTAAGCGTTTTGACAAAACCAACCCCCTTTCTGACCACCACTTTCACAAGGGCTCTAAGCGTCACTTTTCTCAAGGCAAAAATCGATGCTTTATGAGCTTAAAAATGCCCAGAAGGCGGCTCTGATAACTTTGATAGGGGGTTCTGACGAGATCACGGTTTTGGGTTTACGCTCTCCCTTCGCCCTGTGTGCTTTATCTCGCGTCCCTGTTGCCATTAGCTACGATATTTTTCTATCTTGATATTAAGGCGTTGCTAGCAGAAACGGCGTACATATTCACAAGATCTGCCTCGGATTTGCGTATGCTTTTTGCATAATAGCAAAATAAGGGCGAATTTATGCAAACAGGAATATTTATTATTGTGGCTAGTGTGGGTAAAAGTAGTGCGTGTGTGCGGGACTCAAACCAAGAAGGGCGGAACGCGATAGACCACTCCTTTTTACAATCCCCTATCAAACACACGGGCGTTGCCGGAAGCTGGGGGATGCGCGTTGTTTCCATTAAATATTTACCGTTTAAAATCACTACTATCACCACCATCACCATCGTCGTCGTTGTCACTATCACCGCTCACTGCAGCTTGATATCGCACTGCGCTGCGCTTAAAGCACAAAATCTCCTCGAAATTACCCCGTGATAGTAAAGCAGCACTTTCCCACAAAATTCTAATTACAGGCCATTAATTTCACACAATACCAGGCTATAGAGGAGCTATTTGCAATTACCCAGGGTTCGCGGCAGTTCTCATGGCAATAAAATCGATTGAGAAAACACTCCCATTGGTAACTGATTGAAAACGGAATTTTCTGCCTTCCAACAAAGCACAAAATTTAACCATTGATCTCAAGTTTGCTTAAAAATCAATAAAATTAGTTGCAGTGCATTTCGTATGACGTCAGCCAGTTGGGATTATCGATTTTTAAAAGCTTTACGGAAAGTTTAACTGAAAACCGCCGAATAGTAGGAGGTGAAAATGTACAAATATTTTTAGTCACAATTAATTACAAAATTAGTTCGAAATCCCAGTTAAAGTCCGCCTATGATAATCTGGACTAGATTTCGCATTAATCTTTTTTTCAGCAACTTTGGAGGGAAATTTACCAAACTCCCATCACCATCAATCAAGCAGTGGTTAGAGAGGTATTATTTAGAACCACAAACGCAAAAATGGCCCCAAATGTCCCATCGTGAAAGGCATTTTCAAACAGAATTAAACAAAAAACTGATTACTACACAATGCAATCGATCGATTTCTCGCGAAGCGGTGAGAAGAAAATCGATAGATTTGCTACTTTCGCCTTCAACTTTTGGCGTTTAGCACATACAACGAGACGAGTGAAGGCGACACAGACCAGTATCGGAAACGCAGAGGACAAACGTGCGCACGCGCGCAAACAGTCACACACCAACGAACAGCAGGAGAGCGCACACACCCACGCACTCACGGTGACGCATTTTTGTTGTGTGTTTGGTAGCAGTAGGCAGTTGTATCTCGCTCCTGTATGTGTGTGTGACCTTGAGTCCTCGGCGGCCTCTGATTGGTGGGTTGGGTTGGTGTGGTAGTAGCTACAGCGTAGCAGGTAGGAACTGACTTGCAGGATTTTTTTCACTACGGGAGCGTTCAATTTCGTTGGAATGTATTATTACGCTCAATTAGGGGACAGGGTAGGAGCAGCTTTAGTAACCACTTACAGTGCTTTAAATCGACCAAGACCGGGGTTCGCTTTTATATTGGTTAATATAGAGGGGCAGTGCAATCGATAAAAGCAGTGCAGTATTTAATTGGAAGCTTTAAGGCAGCAGTTAACCTTAAAAATAGCCTTTGATGGATAGAAATGAGTGGTTTTAATTACATTTTAATTGTCTTTAAAGTCAAGGTCAGGAAAAGAAGCTACTCTCTACTGGATCTTCTTTCGTATTTTGTTGAGTTAAATCGATTAAAACGCCAGTTTCTTTTATTTTTCCACTGAGAGAATGTCCAAATTGAGTGGAAGCCCACACAGCTACTACCGATTGCATTTCGAAGCCGATAAAAGCGGTTTATTGGAGACAAAGACCACGAACTCTGGCTTGAGACGTGTTCATGACTCGATTCACTTTCGAGATGACTAGAGGTTTTGAAGGCTCCTCGTGCGTCTGTTCTTGCATTTTTGAATTGAGAAGTGCATGTTAGGTGGAACTGTCACTGACTGCTGCCTTTTTTAAGCAGTGTTTCAACTACTTTGTACAATACACAACTCCGTTAATGTTCAGATCTACATGAAATAATTTTCAGAAAAGTTGTCTTTCTACCTTTTTCTGCCATACAAATCTTCTTCTTTCACTACAGGTACCCATGTGATTCTGATGTGTTTTGCATAAATAATTAATGCGCCAACATTGGCTTTCCACAGGGTGATTTGGGCGAGTCTAATTCACCTAATACCTCTTTCTGGCCCAATTCTGAGACTTCACTTGTATTTGGGTTTCATTTTTTGCAAAAATTACGTAAATTAACTTGCGTAAGTCTGGATAGATTCGCTGCGTGTGTGTATATCTCAATAGGTACCTAGTGTGTTCGAATGTGGTAGTGTCTCTATTTCTTTTAAATAGAGAAAAATCTAAAAAATATTAAATATTTTTAACTGTCTCTACCAGAATCGGTGCTTTTTTTCCACTAATTTAAAAGTTTAAATTATAAATAAGGCCAAATATTGGGCCATCCCATAAGTTCTGTTCGCAATTTACCTTATCAATTTAAAGAAGATTTAAAAGTTGTTTTTATGATAAAACCAATAAAAATTAGTAAACATTGTTTACAATAAAAATTAGAATTAAAATTTCACTGATTAAATCATGAATAAAGTGGATCCGCGCACACACCGCTGGAGTTTGTTTAAATCGATTTATGGGCATGGATTTTAGGGATTCAAGTACGAAGTCGATTTCCGCTTCCGCCATCACCATCTTCGTGAAAATAGCTAATGTCAAGGTCTTGGAGTCGTCCAATTAGGCTTATCCCCTTTTGCGAATTGAATTAAATTTTCCTTTTTGTTTGAATTGCCTCTTTTTATCCATTTAAATTGACTGCACAATTTCTCTTCCAAGGAGTTTGGAAATAAAATAGATGTTTGAGGCTCCACAAAACCTGCATTCCGATCTCAATAGAGGGTCATAAATTATCGCGCCAAGTTGGAGGTGACACCTCAGATTGGGTTGAGCTCAAATTGGCGATGTTAATTGGAGCTGTTGAAATCCGTGTGGGGGCATTTATATCAATGTGAACTCCAGAGATGAGATGAGATGAGATGAGGTTTGAGGACAACTTAATGAGGGCTGAACCCTGAAAGCATGTCCACCGATCGATGAGTTTGTTTGAATTAACTGGGCGAAGAGATGGGATTCTGTAAAGAGGATTTAAATTTTAGGCTCCTTAGGATGACTAGACAGACCAAATCAGATTTGGGGTGGATGTTGCAGACGCCTTCATTGACGCCAGACTAGACCGTTTGACGCAGTTACTGGGAGAACCGAGTTTCTGGTTTAAGCAGACAAGGCGCTAGCTGTCTGTTTCCACTGTTGTTGCTACCACGACATACTCACACACACAATTTTCCCTTGAAACACCTGCCAAATTGGCCTCTCCACTCAGTGTCGCATTAATTTACGGCTTTATTTTACTGTTACTTCAATTAATTTGTTTACAAATGTAGTGTTTTACCCCAAATTTCGAAATCGGATGATTCTACAAAGGGAAGAATTGTGCTCAGCTATCGTGATATTGGGAACAAAGGTCGTCTCCGATGCTCGCAGATTGTTAGTATTTTTTCTTTTTCAATTCCAAGTCCAAAAGTTTGGACTATTTTTTGGGAAATAGAATAATTATATTCCTAAAGGTATGTAGAGGCAAGTGATTGGTCCAACGAAACAGGGAGTATCTCCATTATTCTTCTTCTCGGTTATAAGGAGAGTTTGTTGAAGATAAGTCGCGTTGTTGTTGTTGTTGTTGTTGTTGTTGTGTTCATCAAACGACTCGCCCGGAAAAACACCGCACTAAAAGCCTTCCAGCGTCTCTGTTGAAGAGATTTCATTGGTCACTGGCGCCTTTTCTTCTCGCCTCGTCGTCTGATTGGTGGTCAGAGGAGAGGATGTGGACATTCGTCATTGACCGCGTCACAAGTTGGGCACGACAATTCACCGGAATCCCCTTTGGTGATGGAACTGGGATTGCCTGGGAGAAGCCTCACCCCATGACGTCTAGTCTGTGGTCCGATAAATGGATCTGTGATGAGGTGTGCGTTTGAGATGAATGGAAGCAGGGTCTTTGTGCCTTTGGAAGAGGAAAATTGAGGTGTGGGCTCATCCCTAGAGGTTGTTTAGGGGAATGAGGGAGTTCATTTGTTTGTTCATATTGTTTGGGAGGAATTTTGAACGACAGTAATCGATAGACCTGTTGCGGAATCATTTAAACAAATGTCGTGGAGAAAATCGTCAGATTGTCATTAATTCTTCCCTGAAATAAGCGACTGAACAGTAAAATGACATTGGAATTTGAAAAGTTGTATTTATTCTGATTTCCGAGTTGAATAATCACCAAAACCAGTTTTACTATTTTGCCTTTGAAAGGAACTGATTGTTTGCGATGATTTCGGAAAGAAAAGGGATATTGATAAGAAAAAAAAAGAAGAAGAAGGAGTTTGAGATGCAGTGTATTAGTTTGTTTTGCTACATGGAAATGCGTCGAGATGCGACGGAGGTTCCTATCAACACTTACCTACCGGTAAGGTACGCAGAGAAGAAAAGATATCGTCGTCAGCGAAGCAGTGACTTCTTTTAGTAGGCTGGACTCTGTCAATTCGAAAAGCTGGAGAGGATCACCGCAAGCCTACGGCTGCTGAAATCACTGTGGAGTAGGACTCGTGAAGAGTCAGAAGAGAACTCAGTATCCATAAAGTTTGTTCCTCATTGGGAGCTGCACAGTGGAACTGGATTTCATCGTAGAACAGCAGGAATGAGATAACCTCTGCTGCGCTCAAAGACGCCAAATGTTTTGGCCTGTGGAAAACGTGTTTCCTCTGATCATTGTATGGTTGGAGACTGCCGAAAGAACCATTTATTCCTTTTTCTAACTGTAAAACAAGTTATCAGGGCAACCTTGGGTGGTTTTTTTGATGTTTCGCCCCTGGGTCAATGTTTTTATCCCATGGAAGAGAATAAACACCAAATTTATATATTTTTGTCGATTATTGAATGTGTTTCCATTAATTTGTCCAACCCCTATAGGTCAAATTATCTTAAATCATTATGAATATTAGTTTAAGCATACTATAAAATACATGCAACAAAAGTCCTAAAAAATTAAAAATAATAGTTTTAAAATTTGGAAAATGACGATATAGACATTAAAGTCATTTAAATAAGTACATTTATAACGCTATCTTTGAAAACTACTCCTGAAGCCATTTCTATATCGTGAATACTTCTAAGAATTTTAATTCCAAATTTGCTAAATTTCCTGAGTGAATCAAGTTTTATTTGTTATTGTTGTTATTTATTTTATCTATTTCACAAAGGCGGTGCCTGGAGCAGGCCTTTTAATGTGGTAAACATTGACAGCACATGCATTTTTCGCGTGCTTGAGCGTCGCTGATTGGCTAGGCGCTAAGGTCGCGCAACCTTATTGGTGGGCTTCGATTTGATTTGTTTGATCTGAGAAATTCCCTCTACTTTAACCTTACTTTCTGCAATTTTTAATGCTAGAGTAGTGATTTAATTAATAATTTATAGTCTAGGTAACTTAGTGCTGTAAAAAGCCCAGATAAATTGCATTATTGAGCTAATTAAATTTACTGTTGCCTAAATAAGTGATGATTTATTTGCCCGAACTTATTGATACGTTGTTACTGACTTTATCAGTCAACTTTCTTCATAATCCTGAAAATGCGCCATGGTAGACGGTGCTTCTTTGCGTACTCAGACAATTATTAATCCTGTTGTCATAGCAGATTATTGGTTAATGGGTTCCTATGATTGCCACCAGTCATATGGAGTTAATTATTAATTCTGAGAACGTGTGGGCATTGGTAATAATAATACCCTCAAGATAATTAATAATTTATAGGGCCAATTCAGCCAATCGATTGCACTCAATTCAATCAATAAGTCCCCATTTCTGATGCATTTTATCGATTTTCGTGTACGACTGGCCCATTTTCTTTGTAGAAATTCTACCAATTATTAGGGTAAAAAGATATTCTTATTTAGTTTTCGACAAGGGCTACTGATACTATAATTAATGAATGAATTTAATTTTTCACCAAAGACAGTAATTACGTCTTCATAATATTTTTTTAAAATGCTCCTACTTTACTCTGTTACACTAGGTGTATTCATTACTACTGAATCATTACTGAATTCTATAATAATATACGCACAGCTCCACCGTTTCCGAATTTAAGCCGCCTCTACTACTGAATTGGTATTAAGTAGGCGCATTTATTGCACGAGAAAATACACGGGTCCTTTAGGGCCTAACACTTTGCTGCACCTTTATTATTAGTATTGTAATATTAGTCGTAGTAGACAACGCACAAAACGCCATTGAAAACGCCACCTCATTCCCAGTCTACCGTGACCATGGAAATGCTGTTTTCCATCCTTGAGAGCGGAGTCTCTCTGCCTTCTGTGACCTGCCAGTCGTCCATGAAGACAAGCGTCTCCTCTTCCGTATCCTCGACCCTCGTCTCCTTGGTAACCTGTTCCAGCGACACCGAGCAGATCGTCGACAGCTTTTCATCTGCCGCCTTGCTGTAGCTCATGAGACGTGTCCGTGGTCGTGGAATGGGTCTTAGGGTGATTGAGGGATCAGTTAAGCAATTGGAGTTCTTATTCCGCGCCTTAGCAACCGTATCCAGTTTGAGGTCTGACAGGGATGAAGGCGCTGGGCTCACAGAGGAGACAGTAGAGCTAATTGGACTGATATTGTCGAGTAGCTTGGTCTTCCGAGGCTCCGCCTTCCTCAAACTCCTCGTTCGCACCCGGGACTTCCCTCTGGGCGGTTTCTTCGAGAGACCAACATCTCCATCAGCGCCAATCTTCTTCTGCGGCTTCTTTGCGTCTCCGTAGACGTTGCTCTGCTGTGTCTGTTCAGGCACAGAGTCGTCGTTGACGTCCTTTCCAATCTCCGCATAGTCGCTGATAATATCTTCGATGTTCTTTTTGGCTTCGTCGAATTCGCTCTCCTCAATACCCTCCGAGATGAACCAGTGGAGGAAGGCCTTCTTGGAATGTAGCTTGTTGAAGTGGTCGGACATGCACTCCCAGGCTTGTCTGATCCCCACATTGTGCGCCACCATGTTGAGGCAAATGGAGTCGAGTCCAGGGAACCCCTCACTTGGAACACAAATCGGTGGGGTGAAATTGATGCCAATCTTGAAGCCGGTGGGACACCACTCAACGAACTGAGCCTTGTTGTTGGTCTTGAGGTTCTTGATGGCCCCATTGATCTGGTAGGGCGACGCCGTACCTCTAAAGAGGAGGGCACAGGAAATGTACGGCTGGTCTTTGACACAAATACTGGCTAATTGGTTGCTCTGATCGTAGGCGCGCTCAATCAGCTGTGCGACAGTTGGCGTCTCATACATGGCCGCCATTTGACTGGCTAGAGGGGCATAAGCCATTGTCGGGAAGTGGATACGAGGATAGGGAACAAGGTTAGTGAGGAGTTCGCCAATATCGACTTTCTGTTGTCCCATAAAGTTGTACCTATGCGCCAAGCACTGGGCGTTGATGAGGCGAGCTAAAAGACGATTGGCTACTGTGAAGCCCGCGGAATTCGGACCAGAGTGGATGTTGAGGATGTGGAAGAGGGCCTGGTTGTCGGCCATGGTAACACAGTCGCAGCAGTCCATGGTTGCTGCCGTGTGGAGAGTGGCGTTGTAGGGCTCAACAACGACGTCGGAGAAGCAGGGCGAGGGGTAGATGACAGTAGACAGACGATTGGTTTTACAGTAGTTGCATGCCAACTCCTCTAATAAGGCCGCAGTTAGACCGGAACCAGTGCCACCGTTGGCAGAGTAGACTAACTTGAAACTGTCAATGGATTCGCAACGCTCGACCATTACACGCACCCTGTCCATTATTTCGGGCAGTTTTGTCTGGGATTGGGAGTAGTAGGCCCGAGCATAATTGCTGGCGGCATCCTCACGTCCGCTGAATAAGTTGGAGGTATTCCAGAGGTTTCTGTAGAAGCCCAGTCGAACTTCGTCTAGAAAAATTAAATAAAAATTAACAACTTAATGGGTACAATCAAGAGGCACTATTCCCTATACAAAATATGCAAACTGAGTCACTCTACATATGGCTAACTTGCCAATATTGTATAGGTAAATTATTTTACAGTGATGGTAAAATAAGCCTCAATTTTGGATAAATTAACTTATAAATAAACATGACTTGATTTAAGTGATTAATAGTATCTGGACTGTTAGTTTTCATTATAAAAATTTCGAGCATATTTTGTTTAACCCCTCTAAAGTCCTAATATAGGTTATTAGTGGGGTCTGTAACTTAGCAAAATTGCAATGGTGTTATCGTTATGCATTTTATAAATAACCTAATTTTCATAAATAATAAGCTATAAATTTAGCGAAATTAGGCTTATTAAAGTATCGTAGTGGGGTTTTGTGGGAGGATTAAATCCAAAGAGTTCCAATTTGAACTCACCAATGACAGTGGGGTCAAGATCCACGAGAAGGGCCCTGGGAGTGAAGTTGCCGTTGGAGCATTCGGCAAAGAGTGACTCCATGCCGATGCCATCGTCTTCGCCGCAACAGATGCGTTTCCCATCTTTCCCGACATTGTGCTCTAAGCAGGCCAGCTCCCACATGGCATGGCCCACCTGCAAACCCGTTTGTCCGATGTGCAGCAGCAGAATTTCGCGCATTTTCTTCGTGGCAGTGAGAGAGGGGCTTTGGGCGGTTAGACCGACAGGTGACAGACAAACACGTGAATTGAATAGGCCTGAGACACCAATCACCTTAGAAAAATCGATATGTCTGGGCGTGGAGGTGGGTCTATTGTCATATCACTGGGGCTTTTAAGCCCCACATATTTTTGAGTCCAGGAAAGGGGTTAAAAAACGTTTAATTTAGAGAAAACATGACATATATTAAGTAATATGGCAGTAGAGTCGAGATTTATCTTGCAGAGATAAATTTGCTGAAAATTTTTGTAAGAACAGGGTTGGAACATTTGTTGTCTTTCAAAATCGCTGCGGAGCTCAACGAGCTCAAAATGAACCCAGTCCCCACAAAAATTCTTCCTCGTAGGAAGCTGCATAAACATAGATTTCAGCACGGAAAAACGGTAATTTAATAACCTCTTGTCTTTATCGTGATTTATTAATCCATCCAGGAATAGAAACCAACCAGCCTCGTCAACGAATTAAGAAAGTTTGATCGGTTCGTTTAAGTTATCCAGGGTAACACTTCCGCCGATTACGAGTTAAATCGAGGCCACAACACATAAACAAGGCCACGGTGCAAACAAAATTTGTGTTCAGGGGGTGGGGTGGTGTGACATTTCCACAACGATAATTTTGTGCCAGGTTTTAACCTGGAATATTGGTGATTTTAAAAGGAATTCAGTGGTTTATAAAACCACAAAGAAAGTAGGATTGTTTAGAGGATAAGCATTGTTGATATCTGGGTTTGAACTTGTGAAATTTGATTAAAAACCAGCTCTGAATGAAAGAGATTGGTTTAAACTGATAAAGAAAGCCTAGTGAAATTTGCAAACTTGCAATTAATATATTGGATAAAATAATCATTATCTAATTTGATAAACTTCAATTACTAATTGTTTGTTTACATTACAGAAATGGCCCTTATCTTGTTTAAATTCCTTAAATATCTTATGTTTCTAGCTATTTTACAGTTAGAATCGTTTACTTTATCTTTTTTTTCTCTCACGGCCAAAATCCTAAGATTTTATGGCACTAGTTTATCGGTAGGCAAATCGAAATAGCACTTTGGAACAAATTTCCTGTTTATCGATGACAGACCACTAAAAACTGTTAGAGTCACTAATTCATTCAACGAAACCGGGAAAATTCTTTCTTATAGCATTTTATTATAACCTAATGAGGTTAGTGGTGTTTGTATTAACAACCAGGTCATGGTAAACCAAATAAACAAGTTTACCCAACCCCTAACCCCCTTTCAAACAAAGATTCCATGTTAATCCCGGAGTCCTTAAACTAACCCAATTCAAAAATTCATTTTAAAGCACCTTCTAACACAATTTAACATGGTGTGAAGTTTCTGATTGGCTAAAGCAAAATTTCAGTTTACAAATACAAGATAACAATGGGTGCTTTCACCCATCGATCGATGCTTCTAACCCATCTCGGTTTCCGTGTTCTACAGTTGCAAACTCATCCGAAAAAAATCGATACCTCTACCTCCCGCTACAACAGCATCGATCGATACCACCACAAGTCGCTAATAGATAGCACAAAGAACGCCGGGATTCTTCTGTCCGATCTACGCAATTCTCGCCAACATTTCGGCAGTTTTTTTTCCTTTATTTTCCACACAAAACACAGACACACACAGAGAGCGAAAAGGCATCTAACCTAGGCCAGATAGGAGGCCAGAAGGACCAAGAAAGACAGCATCGATCCGGTCATTGCCACCTGGCGTACGGCGGGGTTGCAGGCGTCCGTATCACAGAAGCAGTACATGTTCTTGTTGCCCGGGCCAGTGCCGGCTCGTTCCACGCAGAAGGACGAAGTGGCAGGCTCCTTGGAGCAGCTTCTAACGACGCGCAGATGTGGCTCGCGTTTACCGTCCACCTCATGCCTGAAGGTGGCATACTAGAAATAGACGATGTGTTAGACTATAGGGATCTCAGCTCACCTGGTAGGTGGCTTGACAGGAGACAAAGTCAGGGGAGCACTCAGTGGGCTCAATGAGAGCGGGATTGAGGGGATTGCAGCCCTTCTCTGTGTGGGATTCACATTGGTAGCATTTGAGGGCTCCTACAGTGACAGCTGCCACGGCTAGGAGTACGACAGAAGCGAGAGTTAGACGGGCGAACATTGTGCGAATGACGAGGGGCGGCCCTCCAACGGGGCTTCAATAAGTCAGAATCGGTGACCTTGACATCGCTGGCCAATGGGAGGCCAGGAGGAGTGAGATTGGCTCAATGCGGTCACGTAAGGGTTGTCTCACCCCGATTTGTGGTCATCGATTAGTGGTCGATATCCAGGGCCTTAAAGTTAAGCAAAATAGCCAATCGGAGTGAAGTTATATTGCTTTTAATAAATTCAATACTCGAATTATCATTTAAATGTGAAAAAGCGCCGTCTCTGAAGCCCTTAGCTTCGATTTTTGAATGCGTTCTTGATTAATTACCACTCATATAAAGAAAGTTTAATAGTAGGTTATGGAAGAACCACATTTCCAAGCTCCCCATTAACATAGTCTTCACACTTTTTAAGCAAAAGACGTTAAAAACATTCGATTTTGCTTATTCAAATAGTTTTTATTTTGAAAAGGATACAAAAATGGTCGATATGAAACAAATTATGCTCATTGAAACTTGGTGGATAAAGAGAACTGTGAACTTAAGAGCAATCTGAAAACCCATTAAATCTCCGGTAAAACAAAAAAATTTTCCTAGAAAAGCCAACCACAACATTCTCCAAAAGATTTTTGAAATTTGGTAGTTAAAATTCGATTCAAATAATTAAATCTAATTAATTTTTAGTGCATTATCACAGTTAGCGAAAAAACATCTATCAAGACTGAGCAGTCCCTTATCGACCGATAATCTCTACGTCAACGCCAGCTAAAAAATCAATATGTATGCTTTCTTGTGTGCTTAAAAATAAGATGATTTTGATCTCATTATGCAATGCGTAAAACATATAACTGATGAGTTGTTTTAGTCTATTGCATCTAACTGAATTTAAAGTGCATGGACGTAGATTTTAAGCTATGTGAATTTTTTGTCGTCAAGGCACTTGCGTTGATTTATGTGATAGCGGACTTCCTGTATTGATTGGAGTACGATGACGTGCACAAAGCTGGAGTTATTAGGCCTTGTTTATCTGAATAAGAGGAATTAGGGAGACGTGATCACGTGCTGGATGCCAGCAAGGTGTCTGAAACTAGACTGGACGAGGATAAGGTAAACAGACATGTTTCAATTCATCTTTGGTGCATTATGAAACTAATTGGAGAAACATCGAGGAAGAGAACAGTTCGAAACTACCTAACTACACATCTAATGGCGTCAAAGCTGCATGCACTTCGCTAATTATCACATTTAATTTGCACTTATAAAGGTTAAGCACATTGATAAGCGGAAACCATATATCTGTTAAAATATCCATATAAATTTGCACTTTCGTAAAGTAGCAACCATTCACGTTATGTTAACTTTGATATTCGATATTGTTACATGGTTTAAAGGGATGAGAAACTAGATGGACCCACGATATTTATAACCCACTATAAATTAGCTTAATAACAAAATAAATATTTAATTTTAATGAATAATAATTTTTAACCTTAGCTGCTATATTTATAGTCATTTATAACCATAAAGTATTCACAGCCTAGAAATAGTTTGAATTAACCAATTTTCAATCGATAATACAGATCTTCCGGATATGGAAGCCTTTATAAGCTTATTGACCCTTGATAGTCAAACTTCTTCGCAAATCGTTTCGGAAATGACACTGAAAGAAATTTACGAAGAATTGAAGAAAACTACGAAAATATCGAAAGATTCTCTAAGTATTCTTATCAAAGCTATGGCAGAAAAATTGCCAACTTTCAAAACCAACCCCGTTCCCCCGGATTTGGTAAATGTGCTTCAGCTGCTCTGTAAACATTTAATCAAATGTGAAGAACTTGTTCCTGCTGATATCAGAAGCTTCTTTTCATCATTCATTGAGGTGTGTTCAAGTAAATTGACTAAGTTTTTACTAGGTTCTCTTGAATGCTTCTCCGGATTGTAAGTTCGGTTTGACAATATCTAATTTGTTAGCCCTAATTCCTGTATACCAATGCCTGTTGGCTGAATTTTATCCTGCTGTTATCGATCCCGACTTCAATGTATATATTAAATACTCGGTATGTTCACATTTTGCACTGTTTCACTTTCCAAGATTTTAAGCTGTCTCAATCAAATTTCCGCTTTCCCTTCAACGGTGAAAGTAAACATCTTCCTCAATGCAAATGTTTTCTCTGCGTAGTGAGTTCAAATATTTACTAAGCCACTTTTCACATTTATTAAAAGTAAATAGATCGTCCTTTCATTTGCCTTTATTTACAATAATTTATATCTTGAGGTAATAATTTATTGAGTTAGACGACGACTTGCATTTCCGCCTGAATTAATGTTTATCCTACGTAAATTTAGTGAGTAGTGGATTGTGAATGTGGCTAAAATCGTTGAGTCAGTGCTTTCCGTCTTTTTGTCTTGTCTCTATAACGACGACTTGGAGACGCGATTGGAGGCACTGACGCATAGATTTAGTAGTTTCCGGTTTCGAGAAGAAGGTCTATTCTCATCTGTTTAGATATACTGACAAGTTGGAGCTGGAAGTGACTCCTGTGGGTGTAAAATCACTGATATTTCTAAAATGGGATACATTAGACAATATTTTAAAGGTCATTTTCTAGCCCAGATTTCAAACTCATTATCTCATTCTCTCTACGAGTTTTTTCGCTGAATAACTGGCTAATCCGTCATGTGATGAGTTGAGAAAATTGTGTTAAAATGGCTCTGATTCAAAACAAAATGGTGGTTTAAAATAAACAGATTTCTGTCAAATCGGATCAAAGGAGTGTACGAATTCTCCTCTCTCAACTCTGCGCGCCTCGTTTTCACGTTTAATCAGCTAATTAATCAAACTCACCTTAGTTTGATGTAGAAAATTTACTGACGGAGAAAATTGTCTTTAAAAGAGCAAACAATTCATCCGCTTTCCAAGGTCTATAATCACCTAAAAGTGTAGGCGAGAATAGCGGTTTAAAATGAGCAGATTTCTGTTGGATTGGATCCCAGAGTTGGGCTAATCCGCCTCGACTAATCCTCGGCCTTTAGCTGATTAAACATTGCTTGGATGAGTAGAGTTTAAGTTGCTGGTGGAGAAAAGAATTATCTTTGAAGCGCAAACAACTAATCCGCTTTACAAGGCGTTTCCATCAAACTTTCTAACTCGGATGGTTTACACATTGAGTATCGACAAAACCGTCCCATTTTCTGTTTATTTTTGACGCCATCTTATAGAGATTGTCTCGTAGCCGAAAGTGCCGAATTAGCTGGAGCATTTACGGTAAAAGGGGCAAGTCTAAACCACCTTCGATTTTAATCTCCCTCAGCTGTGCGATGGCCTCGAACCTGCGAGGTCTGGGCGACTACGACACACAGACGCAGCTGCTCGAATTCCTCTTCCACGTCATTCCTGCGGCCCGTCGACGCGACTTTGTCCAAAACCATCTCCATGGCGACCTCGCCGATCCCTTCTGCGCCATGATTGGCCAGCACTTTGAGCTTGTGAGTCTCCTTCCTCACGTCTCTCTTCGTCCCTGGGGCTTTCTGTTTCTATTTCTTCGTCGGGAGGCTTTCCTTTTCTCCAAGACTAGTTAACCGTCGTTAGCTACAGCGGTTGGACAAAATAGCTGAAACACCTGAGGTTTTGGCATCATAATATTTGGACGTATTCAATGGACTTTTGTTTTATTGTCTTACTTGATGTTTACCAAAAATAGCTGCTTTTTACAGATATTTAAAAGGGGTTTTAACTTTACGAAGTGACAGACTCCTGGGACTTTCAAAGAAGCCAAATTTTTGATGCTCCTACGGCAGGCTAGCGCTAGGGTTACAGAAACTGCTCCCGAATACTTGGCATTACAAGAGGTACTGTCTCAAAAGTAGGGAAGGGAAGGAAAAACGTCATTCTCAACAAAGCAGCACAGGTCTTACCGAGAAAGACCATCGGACACTCTCAAATCGAATTGTTAGTAAGGATTGCAAGAACACGGCTCCTAAAATCCCGTCAGAGCTCCTCAATGAACATCTAAAAAGCCCAGTTTCTCGTCGGATTCTACCAAGGAAGAGCTGCAATTAAAAACTGCTCTGCTCTGCTCGAAGACAACAAATCCTCAAAGTGTTTGGAGTGGTGGAGTAGAAACCTCCAGCAGAATTGGTTTATCCCTCAAACAATGGAAAATGCAATTTTTCTCTGACAAATTCTCGTCGTTTACCACCTCATTTCCGACCTCCATCCGTCGAAGGTACCACGTCTGAAGACAATCGAAAGAAGCCTTTAATCTAGACAGTCGCCTTCTCTAAACAGTAAAACATGGCGGTGAGGGTTCGGTTGAGATGATCTGGAGTGCTATTCCTTGGAAATGCGCCGTCGAGCCAGTGATTTCACTCTCTTAAAAAGAATTACCAGACAGGACTATTTAGGCATTTTGGACGACAAAGTTCATCCTCCTATGTCTAATCCCTGTATATTTTGATGTCTTTTGAAGGAATTAGTCAGAATCTGAACGCTAGTTTTTGGTTCTTTGTTCAGGAGAGCCACGAGTTGGGTCCCTAATAGAGTTTGATTTCGCTCTCTAGAGATTTAGGACAAAGATCTCCGACCTGCGTCGCCGTGTGCTGCTGCCTAAATAAACATCCAAAGTTAATCGAATATAAAAACAACGACCACGACCAGGAAAAAAACCTTTTTTCCACTGCTTTCAGGCTGCCCGGAGCTTCCTCAACCGTCTCAACGCCATCGAACCCCCGAAACAGCGCGTCTTCTCGATCCCCTGCATGGCTGTTCGACTCTGTGGACACGAGGTACTCATCTCTCCTGTCGAACCCCTCTCCTCCTCCTCCTACGATGTCCCACTCCTCCATTTCCTCGTTTTATTTTCTAGCTCCAATGTCCGATTTCCAGCGTGGCCTCCCCAAGAGGCGAGGAGGCCGGCGGAGGCGCATTCTTCTGGGTGGATTTCAACCTGGTTCCCGAGCGTATCACCACCTACTGCATTCTCTCGGCTTCTTCACGAGACAGCAGTCTGGGGGTGCGTTCAGTCTCCTCTCTCTCTCTCTGTCTTCTCCAGAACAAAAAACCGACTCATTTTGGTGCCTTTCAGAGCGCTGAGCAGACCTGGGAGACGGTTGCCATTCATCCCGAGGTGATTCAGGAGGTCAATGTCGACTGTGAGTCGAAAATCCCCCTAAGAACCGCCTTTTCTGCTCTTGGGGACCTCTTAAAGGCCACATTCATGACTCTACACCTCCATTTAAATCGATAAACACCAATGTCGTTGTCTCTTCAAGATTTTGCTGGTTCCCTGATCTCCATACACTTTATACCTACAGGGGTTGGACAAAAAAGTGGAAACACCTTGAAAATTTAAGATGTATTTCAACAGAATGAAGAACCACCTGCTGTGGCAATTACAGCCTCGATTAATTAATTAATTAACAGAATTCTTCCGTCCTGGGATCCAGTTCCACTGTGTGGCTGTTTTGAAGGAGCTGTTCAGTGATTTTGCTAGCCGAAAGCTTGCGATCCTGTCTAACAATTCGATTTGGGAGAATTCCTACGGGCCCTCTCAGCCAACATCTTCTAGGGGATTGGGGTAGATCCTGGCTATTTTCCCTAGATCACCCGAAAACTCACTCTTAGTCAATTAGCATCAACCAGCTTCTTGCAGACTCTGCTGGGTAAACGGTGGTCTTTGTCTGCTCTTTCCTGAATATGCATAATTCTCTTTTCTAATTGAGGTGATCAATTTAAAGCAATAGTTATAACAAAGTCTTCTCTGGAACGACGTTGCGAAGCCTAGGTGGAGTTTACTTAACAATGGCTCATAGATCGATTTGGGGTTGGGTTTTCCAGCAACGATTTGCAGATTGCGTCTGTGTTTCAAATTGCATCGCTAACTCACCATGAAGTCTTGGGAGTCTCTCATAGAATCGCTTCTTTTGCTCATGAGTTTCCTTGTAGAGAAAATGTGGTTAAAATTCTGATTTTAAGGACTCCTAAAAGGCCATTTGAATCGATTCGAGGCTTTAAACGAGGTTCTAGCACATCTACCAGCTCTTACTAACAGGTGAGCGTCAAACAGCTTCCTTTTGACAATTTTCGTTTTATATTTCGTAAGAAATTCTTCTTTTTCGCGCTTTTAGCTCTGATTAATAGACAGAAATAGATGGACACCCACACTGTATAATATTAAAAGGAGCAATTTAGTCCTTTTCGAGAAAAAAACACATATTGGTGCGTAGGCTGGGTCTCACAAGTTTAATTGTTATTGAAAAGGAAAAATTAGTTGTGGTAGCGTTAAGCATAATTACCAAATTAATGCAAAGAATTAGATCACCTTTACGCTTATTATTGGTCTATTTATACTCAATCTATTTAGCACATCGGAACAGTAATTCTTTTATTCATAAGCAGGCCACTTTAACGCTTCTCCGGAGTGGTTTTTGTCTTATTTTCCTTCTGACTTCTTCTTCTTCTTCTTCTTCCAATTCTTCTTCACGATTCTCTTATCTCCCCTCCTACAGCCCTCCTTATCGATCCCGAAGGCAACAGCGACGGCTCCGCAGAGCGTATCGCTCTCAGCATCTCCACTTCTGAGTCACCCTCCAACTACGCGCACTTTTGGGGAGGCGAGGAGGCCAGTCTGGGAGACAACAGCGGCGGCGTATTGATCGAGTTCATCCTGCGTCCCTCCGACGTCGTTGCCGCTGGCCTGCCTCAGAGCACCGAAGTGCTCAGTCAGCAGGAACGTGCCTCCCAACAGCAGGAACAGCTCATCGACCTCCTGGCTGGCCTCAGGACCTATGCCGAGGTGGGTTTCAGCTGTACAAGGGATCCAACAGGAGGAATAAGAGTTAGAGAAGTCCTGTTGGCGGAATTCCGTTCCAGATTGCTCTTTGACTGGAGTTCTTGGCATTTTTATATAGGAGGCGTCTGAAATCCACTGAATTGGTTCCTTTTCTTCCCCCTCAACAGATGATGTCGCATTCGCCAGCGCAAAGAGGCGGCCGCCCTCAGAGATCGACCTTCGCGAGCTGCAAGTCACCACTGGTCCTGCTGAGAACCAATCACAAGACCGACTCACAGTCACCTCCTAAACCCTCGCCCACGACGCCCTTGCGACCCCTCAGGTCCTTCTTCGTCGACCCAGAGGTCTCCTTCGAGGAGTCTGTCGAGGGCATGGGCCTCAAAGTACCCGTGAGTCCACTTTTTTTTGCATAAAACGAGGTCAGACACTTGAATGGGCATTAATGCAGCCATTTATTTCTGTCGTTTGTCTTAAACATCCATAGGACGATGTTCATGCTTTTCTCAGTCCCTTAAATCGATTCCAACAACTCCCCACAGGTTCCAGAGTCACGTGAGGCAGACGTAAAGCCGTCGCTAAGGCACCAGGCCGCTCGAACGCCCGTCAGTCTTCGCCTTTGGGGCGCCAATGAGCGTGGTCTCAATCGATCAGGCGCATCCAGTCGGTTGCTGCCCTCCCCCTTCTCCGTCGCCAGCGGTTTGGACACGCCGTCGCCCTCCAGTCGACCCAGTCTGGAGGGACCCGCGCTCAGCGGTTCCTTGGATGCTCCTGCCAGCCCGTGAGTGCTCGACCTCTGTCCTCTTCAGGAATCGTCAAATTAATATCACGTACCATCTTCCTCCTCCTCCTTTTGCTTTGTAGGGACGAAGATATTGCCAGTGCTTCGACGAAACAAGCCCCTTCGGTGGTGGAGGCGAAATCGTGAGTCTTGTGATAGAATTGAAGGCACCATTACTTCATTTTGAACCGAAATTTCCTCCAATTCTATTTCCAGTCAGCAGCGACAGCCAACACCTCAAGAGGGAGGAAGAGCGATAAGAGGCGGGCATGAAAAAACCGCTTCTCAAGGCAGGTGGGTGATAGAGAGCGGGAGAGCCTGTCTAGGGACAAAATAGTGCCTATTTAAGCCTCCCGTTTCTACTCCAGCCACCAACAAGTTCAAGAACACGCATCAGGAGAGGAGGCTGAGAAGGAGCCACTTGCTTCCCAGCTCACGTCCACAACACCTGTCAAGATTTCTGCCTCTCACGAGAGTCCAGTCAGGTAGGCAGCTGTCCGACTTATTGATCGGACTTAAGAGCCTTGCCTATTAGTGGGAATTTCGTCTTTGATTTCAGTCGCCAACGGGCGGTCTCTCAGACTGAACCGGCGCCGAAAAGCAGGGGCAGGGGACGGCCACGCAAGTCCACGGCACCTCTCGAACCCCCCGCCTCTCAAAAGCTGTAAGAGCGATCTTTACGCAGACGCCTCCTATCGGGGAATCAATATAGTTCGATTCGAGAAGTATATTCCTCATAAGGCATTTCACTCCTCCCTTTCTTGGCACGTTTCCAACGCCGAGTCCTTCCAACCTTCTTGAATTCTGCAGATTTAGGGGAAGTAGTGTCTGTGGGATCCTATTGGTTCCTGTGACGGAGGCAAGTTTCACAGCTGACGTCCACTTCGTGTAGAGGTCGGTTCCGCTGTCGTAGGTTACTACTTTCAATGAGTCATCGATTGAGCTGATTGTCCAATTTTCAACCTCACGCGTCTTTATAACTTGTTTTTATCTTTAATCTGTCTCAGTCAAAAAGAGACGAAGGTGGTGGATGCGGAGGAAGAAGAAGAAGAAGCATTGTCGAATTCACAAGCCTCTGTCGAGACGGGCTCAAAGAGGCAACTCAGGCACCGCTCAACCGCCTCTCAAGGAGACGAGACCGGGTGAGCTAGTCCTCCCCACCTCGCCTGAGCTAAAATTCCGATTCATTTAATGTACCCTCGTCTCATCTCTATTAGGAGTGCCAATGCCTCCTCTGCCACCGCTAAGAGAACCAAGATGTCCACCGTACCGGAATCCCTGGAAGCCAACGAGATTTGCGATCTGGATGAGCTTGAGTACGTCGGTGTCTCCTTGTCCAATCAAAAATTAGTGAAAAACGCCTTACGATGTTCCCATTTAGGGAGATCCACTCAGAGAGAGGGACCCCACAGACTCAAGCATTGATTGGGGAACCCTCAAAGAGAAATCTAGAGGAAGAGGTTTCTCAGGCACCCGGGAGCAAGGCAAAGAGGTGAGTGTTCACTCGATTTTGATTTGGGTCCATCCTTTGTCTCCAAGTGTGGGCTCTTTAGTTGACCTTCTGTGGTGTCCTTTTCAGCGGGTCTAAGTCGGAACACTCGGAGGTGCCATCACCGATGACCCAGAGTACCAGGGGCAGGAAACGCGGTCCAGCCAAGTCCACTCAGCAGCAGCAGGAGGAGGTGCAGAGCAAAAAGACGAAGGAGGAAAAGAGGACTGCGGAGGGCAGCCCAGAAGCGGAGAACGCGATTCCAAACTTGGGAGATGTGCACGACACTGAGGAGATCAGGTAAGAAGGGGGTCAGTTTATCTAGGCAGTCTCTAAGCTTGCTCGTTGGTTGGTTAACGTACTTTCCCTTTCAGTGAAAGTGAAGCCGAGAGACGGCGGCCACGACTTAGCAGCCTTGAGCGCTACGTGAAGGAAAATGACCTCGAACTGACGTCCAAAAAAGGCTCCAAGGCAATTGCCAGCAAGTGGGTTTTTAAACGACTCCCCTCTGGGTTGGAATCTCGCAGAGTCACCAACCATCTCCTGAAGGTCCTTTGATATCGATCGGTGCGTCTTCTTGTAGGGAAATCGCCTCCGAACTGCAGAGCATCGAGCGTTTCGTGGAAGAGAGACACCCGCAGACCCGGTTGGGTCGCAGACGACGTCTGGTTCGCTGTCGCAGCGACTCTGACGACGCCTCTCCCCTTGACGTGGAGCAGCTCAATTCCTTCCTCGGCTCTGCGGGCAAACGGGCGATGCCTCGACGCAATGCCAAGCGGGGCAAAGCCGAAGAAACTGGTGCGTTAAATGAAGATTTAGTGGCTTTAACCCAAGAACTTGTCAAAAGAACAGGGGTGGATATTGAGCTACTTAATTGTCTTATAAGTAGTATTTCTGGCACGAGGTGTTGGTCGTCATATTCTCTGGGCCACTTAATCGCAAGATTCAGCGACCAAAAGCACTTCCTTCCTTCTCGAATCGTTCAGTTGCAGAAACGGCGAAGCAGAGCTTCAACGCTCACGAGGAGATTCTGGCTGGCAGCTCGTGCTTCATGGAACAGTCAGGCCTCGCCACGGCTGTTGTGGACTCCCAGGAGGACCTTTTGCGAGGTATTCCACTTTTTTTCATCTCAAACTCTGCGATAATGTTCTGGAATCCCTGCTTCTGCTTCAGACGAGGCCGGATCCCCCGAGTTTTGCGCCTCTCCTGAGGCACAGAAATGCAAATCTCCAGGTAAATTTGACATTTTGCCAAAAAGCGGCAACATTTTAACCCCACACTTAATATCGATTTGCCGTCTAACTCCAGCCAGGGAGACGCTGCACCCCTGTCCCCCAGAACAGGTCTCACGCACCCCCCTGGAGAGTGCGCACTCGCTACGCTCCGGACCAAACAAAATCGATGCCCCCAGAGGTTCGCCCTCAGTGGTCAGTCCTTCATCACGGTGCCTGACAACCCTCCGACGCAGTGAGACACCCTGTAGAGCTTTGCGGAGTCAAGCTATTGGTGCGCCTCTCCTTTAATTCGATCCTAAAGAGGGGGCGCTCTTATTTTTATCTCTTTTGTTTCTCACGATCGATTAGCGTCGCCTCAGAGCAGGGGATCCTTGGGAAGTGCTGAGGAGGGAGTGAAGGAGCTTTCCGCGCCTCTTAAGGAGTTCCTTTTGTCACAAGGAAAAGGTGAGTAAAATCCTATTCCTATGACCGTGCCATTTTCCCATGATTGCACACTCTCTAACTCTTGTTTAGCCATGTTTTCGCCAGATCATTAAACAAATGCAACTCCTTACTTGTCCATCCATGACACTGACTAGGCTGTCGAGACTGTGCAACATCGGTGTTTGAAATGTCAAATCAAGTCATCTTTTGAAACCCCAGAGAACCGGCTGGAGACACCGGAACGCGCGAGGAGGGTGGCTCTTCGCTCCGACGAGGAGAGGTTCGATTTCGCCAGTCCCGTGGCTCGACTCAAGGGCGTCTCCCCGCTCATCGAAGGCATGGAATCTCCCGTGGCCGAAGGTGAGGGATCTCTCTATATCCCACACCTCTGTATTCAGCTTCTACGATTCCCCTTGTCTGGTATTTCAAATCTCTTATTTTGCAGCCAACCGAGAAGGCTAACATTGGCTAAAAGAAGGCCGGGAATCCCTCTAACTCCAGTACTCTCACCCACCGGCTAGTTTGGAAGTTCCCAAAGTGGAGATTGCATCCATTGATGCGTCTGAAAACGTCAAAAGCTGCGCTCAGAATCTTTACAAGATTTAGTAACCACTTTAGGTCACAGCAGTTTCGGTATTGATTCGATGGAAGATATCCGCCCCATTGGAAATGGGAAAAAAATCAGTAATGGGGCGCTTTATTCGTAGAGAAGGAAAACCTGAGTGACTGGGAGACCGGGGAACCTTTCTTTTGTCTACTTTTTCAGGCAAACGCCAGACCAACTTGGAGCCAATCGACCTCGACGACACCTACCGCACACCAATGCCATCGCAGAAAACTCCAGGCCAATCGCAGAAGCAGAAAACACCACTGCCTTCCTCGGCCCAAAAGGCCTCTAAGCAGGTCCGTAAACCCCGAAAAATAATCGCTATTTCGAAGTGACCCACTGGACTACTTAAATGGCCTATAAGTAGTAAATCAGCCGAAAGACGGGGGCATTATCTGGGATCTACTTAATTGCACCATAAGTAGTATTTGATGCGTCTGTCGACTGAAGCGCTCCTTGGTATCAAAAATGACTTGTAAATCAGGTACTTATTAAATTAACTAGACTATAAGTAGCATTTTATGTGACATTCAAATAACATGAACATTTTCCTCTATCATGTGCCTAATTCGTGATATTGTCTACTTAAGTAGTATTCGTCGGTCGATTGGACTGTTCCCCAAATCCTGTATTTGTCTACTTATTTACACTATAAGTAGTAGGTGGTATGCTTACTAATTCACTCACAGGTGACAATCAACGAGGACGTGGACGTCTTTCTCAGTCCAATACTGCCGCCGCCGCGGTCGGTGAGGAAGAGTCGCCAACGACGCTCGCGTTCCATGGCCTCCACGGTGACGCGACGCTCCTCTCTGACCGACTACGGGGAAGAAGAAGAAGAGGTCGAGGAAGACGAGGAGGACAGGTGGATCAGTCTGGAGGACGATAACACCTCCAGGAGGCAGCGTCGCGATCAATCGGTGCCGCAGCCGTTTCCCGCGACGCCGTACAAGCGTCTCGAGGAGCACATTGACGCCGCGGTGGAGGCCACGGAGGCCGGCGACAACTCCGCGTGGCAGCGCCTTCTCAACCAGTATCCCGACATGAACACCACCAAGAAGCTGTGGGACCCCTCGGCCAACTACCTGCCCGACGTGTCGCCCTGTCCCGGCAGTGCTGCCAGCCAGGAGCTCACTCCCGCCAGGCCCGGTAGGGAGGGATCTCTCTTTCCTACAATGTTGTCGCAATATCTGGGGTTAAATTGTGATTCGAACGCCTGGCATTTTCGAGAGCTCCTTTATCGGAGTGGTTATGTAGTTAAAAATGACAAAATCTGAAGGTATCCACTCGATGTGAAAGCAGACTGAACCACGAATTTGACCCTTAAATTCGCACTATTTATGATTCGCTAGACTTAGTTACAGTGATATAGTTTTGATTGCCCACACACTCCTATTCGTTTCTCCTAGTGAGATTTAGGCAGAAGGGTTTTTTCGACTGGTTTTTGTAAAATATTTCCTTACAAAAAAGTTGTTTCTATTGTTGTTGTGCCTCCAGAGGGGCTGATCGTGCCAGCCTTCGGCAACCGCTACTACAGGATCCACAAGTCCACCGTCAATCGAAGACCCACCGCCAGCAAAACCCTCGGCTCCCCAAGCGAGGTGGTGGTAGTTGACGTCGATTCCCCAGCTGAGGGGGGGCTGGAAGAGGCAGAGAATGCGGAGGAGGCCGAGAAACACCAGCACCCGGCGAAGACGCGTCGTGGACGTGGTCGCGGTGGCCGCGGTCGTCGGTTCTTTGCGAGCACCTTCGCAGAACGCAACCAACGCGAGTTGGAGCAGCGTTTCTACCAGGTGGCGGGCTCTGCGGGTCGTGGCAAGTCGAAGACCACTGGCCGACGTGGTGGTGGGAGGCGTGGACGACGCAAGAACCCCCTCTTCGACGATCTCAGTCTTTGTGAGTTCTCTCAACGTGAAAACGCCACCACTTCCACCAGTCTAGGTGGAGTGTTTCGCTCCAAAAGGTTCAAAACAGTTAATTTAGTTGCCATGGAGGCATCGACACTCTAAGGTTTGTTGATTGCAAATCTTGTTTGTTTACTCGATTTCTATTAACAACAAAACCGCAAAAAGAGGCATTTCGTCATCATCCGCTTTAACCGAGGGAGTTAAATCAGGCTTTTTCGAGATGATCTATCCGGTTCCAATAACGTCAACACCTTCGTCTCGATGACTACTGGAACAGTGATGGACGTTGATGGATTGATCTAGCCGCCTTTGAAAGAGAAGGAAACACGCCCGCCCACTATTTTGTCCATCCACCGTACCTTGAAAGTCCTACGCTTTCTTAGCAACCCCCATAACTCTCCTCCTCCTCCTCCTCCTCATTTCCTTGCAGCCTTTCTGGGCGCCTCTGACGGCGATGAGACGTACTCCCCCGCTAGCGGCAAGGCGACGCGCAAGTCGGGCACCCAAGACCACTCTGGTCGTGGGCGGAAGAGTAGGGGGAGTAGGAGGGAGAGCAAGAAGGCTGACGAGGATGTCGCCGCCGACGAAGTTGACGACGCCGATGACGGTTGTCGCCTGCAATCGCGACCTGCCATCAGGAGAGCCGCTGCTCTTGCCAGAACCCGCATCATGGTCGACAACGAGTGAGTGCTTCTTCCTCTTCCTTCCTAGGTACCTTCTAGAAACGATGGACCTCTTCCAGTGTCGTCATTAGCCTTCCCAACTAATGTTGGCGATCAACGACTGCAGGAGGACTTGACATAGCCACTACAGGAATCTTTCTTCCCTTCTCCCACGCAGAGTCAGTTGCTATGTCGATGAAGAGGAAGAGGAAGAGGAGGAACCCTCCCCGCCTGAGAAGGCTCCACCGCCACCAACACGTCTAATCACACCCCAGTCGACAATCAGCGGAGGTGAGCGGTTGTTCGAGCCGACTCCCACCACTGGTGCCGCCGCCGCCGCCGTCTTCGATTTCACCCTCTCCGATGACGACGAGTTGGCCTCGGGTCTGCCCCGCTACCGCGACCTCGGAAAACACCCCCTGGCGCCGCTCACGAGGGAGCCCCAGAGGCGCGGGACCTTCTCCACCACTCCGGAGGCCATGTCGGTGAGTGTGGCCCCCCGCTCCCACTCTGTTCGTCCAGTCGGGTGTTTGGCGAACAATTCGATTTGAGAGGGTCCGATGATCTCTCACAGCCATCAACTTCGACTTTCAGCAGGCAGACCTGTGCTTTGCCCTCTCTTTCAAAGGCGGTACTCCTCACTTTTGTGACAGCATTCGGAGTCAGTTTCTGTTACACTGGCACCAACAATTTGGCCTCTTTGGAAGTCCAAGATGTCTGGCATTTTTATAAGTAGTTTTGATAGTTGGTAACATGTTCAAAGATTAGGAAGATTATTTTCTGTCAACTGAGTAGAATGCAGTACCCCTCTAACCTGTTCATTTGTCCAATTTTTATGTCTTGGAGGGTTGTGAAAACCCTTCACTAAATGCGTCTTCTTTTCCCCCCTTTCAGCAGCCAATCATCTCATCCGGGTAAGTTTAAAATCACCTCTGTCCCCATTTTCCCGCTTTCCTTGTCCAAATATCAATTTTTTGGGGGCAGTTTCCTCGCTGACATGACCCAGAGTGTCAACGCCTTCATCGCCACTCTCAACCTCACGGTACGTCGCCCGCTCGCTCCCCCTGTACTACTCACTACCATTTCAGTACTATAGCCAACTTTCCATCATTTATTTCAGGAGTCGGAGTTCGCCAAACGGTAAATCGGGACGGTTAATCTCTCGCGCAAAGCTGGTCGGGCAAATTGACGATTTTAAATCTGTTTTTTATAGGATCAACACGTTACGGGATCAGGTGGAGCAGATGCAGCGCCTCATTCGGTGGTCACAGCGGCGCCACTCAGAAGACTAGACTTCCCTCTCCCCCCCCCTCATCGATTGTACAGATCCCCCCATCCCCCTTGCATTTTGTGCGTTGATTTTGCTTTTGTACCTTTTTTCGGCTCGTTTTGTTCTCTCTCTTTTTGCGTTTGTGGTTTCTCCATTTCCTGTTTTTGTGTGTGTCTGTGTAGTAGTCAAATACAATCATCGTTGGAATTTCAATTCGCGACCTTAAAAGTGCTGCTCTAACGAGTTGGGAAAGGGGACTTTCGGAGCGATAAGCATCTGTTTTGCTGGGGGCAGAGTGACGCGAAACGATGGACTCTGGAGTGTACTTTTAGATACTGAGGGCTTGTAGTTTTTTGCTAAAAAAAAACGTGATAGCGGCCTATTCTGTCGAATTCCGCGAGAAGGTGAAAAATTAAGCGAAATCCGCCTTAAAATGTCCATTCCTGTTTTTCTCTATTTACCCATAGGAAGTCAGGTTTAATTTGGACATTTGTAAGCACTCAATAAGGATTCATCGATCGACGAAATTCCACTGCCAATTCCTTTCGCAGTGAATCACCACCAACACGGTTGCTGAGAATGTCTTGACCTTTAGAAGATGCCCCAGCAAGAGGTTCTGCAACACCCTAGTGACCGAATTAGATTATAAATTAAGGGGCAGACGAATGGACCGAAATCGGTACTGATAATCGATAAAGCAGGACATCAGGACTCGCCCTTAGCTGAGTGAAATTCCAGAGAGAAGTCACTTTTTAGAGTGGAATTTATAAGTTCAACTTTTTTCCAAGAAACCGCGGTCACTAAAAAACCCTGAAATAATTTAGCCAACACCAAAGCCCACATGACTATTTTTACTCAATCGCTGGTAACGAATTCAATGATTTTTCCCATTAAAATCGATATCAGGCTCTAGGGTTGATTTACGCAGTTATCGCATTTATTGTTTAGATTCAAATCTATCCATGGGCCGACTGAGCTGAGATTTAAATCAAAATACTTCTTGATTTCAAATAAAATTCTCTCTATTTATAAGACAAAGAAATTCCACCGTAAATTCATATTTTATAAATTCCACTGGTAGGATAAAGAAAACATGCTTAATTTTCCATTTCAGCCTCGCAAAACCCCGTGTTTTCGTAACAACGACAACAAAATAATCTAAATGTTTTAACAAGCTTTAATGGCGCTAGTAAATTGGCCTATTAAAACCCACTGGGTAGGCCTTGGATGCACTTGGGAAACAGGGGACTAATTAAGCCCCGGAGATGGAAATAAACCGCGAATTTGTTTCTCTGTCCTAATTTACCAAAGCCATTTACGCGTATCAAATGGATTGGCGATAGTACATACGGTTCTGGTTTCATTAAAAGACCTCCTATTCATTCTTTATAAGACATATACAAAACAATTTTGCTTAGCCAACGTCACTAATTTTGGACGCATGCGTACGCGCCTAATGACTCATCGTCTCTTCTCTTTATCTACCAACTGACAAATTGCACACCGGGGCGGTTATTAGCTGGTTGCTGGTTGACCCTAGTGATTATGGTGACGATGTCCGGCGAATCTGATTGGCTCACGTGAACAGTAATCAGCCACGCGCTTGAGCGAATCGATAATTAGTTAACTGCTTTTCCTATCATTCTTGTTTTCGCGCGGGGAAATTAGCTAGTTTATTTATTCTTTTTTAATATTTCTTGGCAGAATTTTGACATATTTTCACCAATTTCTTATCGCACATCTGCCTATCATGATGCCTGACCCGATTAAACGGACTTGATGTCGACAATTCCCAATGGTGTGAGTTTGAGCAGAATGAAAATCTAACGGTAGTCGAGGTAACAGTGCAAGTTTAAAACCCTGAGGGTGTCCTTACGGCATGCAGGTATTGGCCCACAGAAGAGATGGTGCCTCTAGAATACAACCAAATTCATTTGCAAGCAAGAACTACAACCTATTAATTTAACCTCGGTTGACCGCTTGTTGATGCCCCGAAGGTTGCAAACTAGCCGTTAAGAATGAAATTACCATAGAAACCTCTGGGCTAGCCTGACCTTAGCTGAATTTGTAAAAAAATTCAAATGGCCTGCTAATTGAAGGCAACACATCTCCATCAGTAATTAGGTCCATTTGGCACTCACCAAAAGGTGTCCCTTACCTAATGACCCTATTTTTTGCATCTATGGCTCTAATTTGTCATTAAATAACTTTTTAACGAATTAATTCGATAGTCTAGTCGCTGGCCATGTTTCTGGTGTGTTAGTTCGAATGACGCGCGAATTATCGATCGATGCAAATCAGCTTTCACATGATCGATATTTTGCACTGACTAAGCAAGAAGCTAGAGCAAAATCTAACTAAAAAGCAGTGAAGGAAAAATGTCTAAATAATGAAGTGCAGGCTAACGGAGGCAACATATGGCCCTTAATAGTGTTTATATCTAACTAGAAACCCCTTAAGGTGAGTTGCATAACCATTTAATTCCCTAAATGTAAATATTTCAACGGATTTTCCACTTATACGCCTAAATACTAACCGAGTTGCAAGCAACTTAGGAAGAGTTATGCATCAAATGTGCCGCCTTTTTATGCAAATTATGGAAGCCTATTTAGGTGGTTCATTTGACAATCACCTAAATAGTAGACATGTATACAAGTAGAAGTAGTCTTTTAGTGTCCAAAAAGTCTAAAAAGACCGTATTTTGCGTCTAGAACGCCAGAGTCGCACAAACACACACGCACACAAGTGGTTTAGTCTCCGCTTTGCAAGCACGTGTGCACTCGACCTTGGGATTAACGATCAACTAATTTTACGATCAACGGTTAACGATCAGTTACTCCAAGGTCTCTCTACTCGATGCTATGTATTCAGTGAATTGCGAGAACACTAAGAAAAGTAAAGCCGTTGGCAAGGCAGGCCAGCCGTGATCTTGCCCGGATGGGAGCGATACTCCAACCTACGTTTACATCTTTTAAAATAATTCTTACATTTCAATGAAAAAGAGATTTGAAACAGTGAAGGTATAAGTGCGGTTGCAAATAAGCGATTACAGTTCAGAGATAGAGAAAAAAATTAACGCAAGTTGGAGGGATAGAATTCCAACATGGATTCCAGATTAGTAATCGCATTTCAGGTGTTTTGAGCTTGTACATTTTTTAATAAAAGGTTCCTTTGCTGGGCTAATCTGGGAATTAGTGAATTTTGAAGCTCAGCAAAGTAGAAATAAATGGTGTTGTGTTTATCTACACGATAGCTAAATTAAAATTGGGACCATAAAGACCCCTTGAATTTTATAAAGGGGTAGTAACAAAACGGAGGATCTACCAACTACCCCATCTCTCAGAGCTGAAATAATGTAACAATTCTCCCCTCTAAGCATCTTGGCTACGGCGTTGGAGACTCAAATGTGAGGTAAAACACCACCCCTCCCCCACCACCGTCATGTATGCAAATTCAGGCCACCTGGGGTACATCCACTGTGTGTGTGTGTGCGAACATTACATCAGCACTCCCGCCGTACACCAATCAGCGGACAGGACACGCGCAGCCAATCAGCGTGGAGAAGAGGCCTGCCAGGTCATTCTGAGTCGCAGAGTTGCAGCTAAAATCAATATTCTCGTTCTGTTTTCACCCCATGTTTTTGTCACCAACACAGCTGTAAATTCCCCCCTATTTAACAGGCATTACAGTGGCGCAATCTACCTCATTAGGAACCATTTTATGCAAATAGTTATATTTTATCGCTTAAAATGAGGCTTCTTCGACAATATACTCGCGTAGAAATAGTCTTTATAAAAAAGTTTATCAACTCTGTGAATTGGCCGGCCTCTACCAGATAATATGCACTGTCAAGCCACAAAATGTTAATGGAAGACTGCCATCTTGTGGCATTTTTAGGCGGGAAGTAGTTTGCGTGTTTGCAACTTTTTGCAACCCATCGAAGTTGGAATACGGCCAAATTGCAATTAGGCTCTGTGCGTGTTGTGTGTGTTTGTTTATGAGTCTTGTTTAACAAAAACCAGGGTGTGTATTATCCACTTTAGCAGAAAAAAGTGGAAACAACCCGTGACACTGGATGGTGCTTCTCTTAACCATGTGCAATTTCGCCTCAGGAGGTAATGGGGTCAGTTTAGGAGTTTCGTGGAAGTGAAATCCTGTAAGGACACACTAGTGGATTGAGAAGAGCAGTAAGATAAATAAACAGGCGGATATGTGCCCTGCGTAGGTTTAAGGGAACTGGTTAGCCCGCTTTTTTTCTAAAAACGCAAAACCAGCAGAAAATTGAACTGAAATCGGGGACATCTTAATGCGGTTTGAAAACACTTCTATCGATTTTCATTGTAATGCTAAAGAATCAATAATAGCTGAACTGGTAGAAACACTGCTGGTCTTTGCAGATTCTAAACAAATTAAAGTTATATTTGTACCTTATTTTTGTGAATTTGTCATAAAAAACCTGATAAAATGAATCCTAGATGATACGTAGGCGGCCCTAAATGGCCACCTGCTGAAATAAACGCCGCATTAACTAAGGGTAAGGCGTCGAACTCGGCGGTTCTTTTTCCACCTAGTGTCCTGAAACAGCGATAGTTAGTCATCCCCAGGCAAGGCGGCACACACATGAACACGATGACCCCCTGAGGTCGCGCTGCACGAGGAATTGGGTCAGATTTGCATGTCCTTACGCCTCTGCTAACCCAGACACCCCTCTCAAGAGGAGAAAATTTTATGCGAAATTAACAGGCTAGTATATGAGAGCCTCCGTAACGCGCTTATTCAGCGGTCAATTTCCGCTTCCACAAAGCTCTGTGACTACTGCGCCCAAATCCAGTTCAAGAGGATTGTTAGAATGTCAGTGGAATGCGAACATAACTCGTAATCAACAAACTCTTCGGGGGCAAACAAAGGCCTAAGTGACTCACAAAGACCACCTCCAGCTTCTCTAAGCTAAGGAAAAACGCATTCTTTCTGGATCATAGGCGACTCGAATCGGTATTCATGGGGAACCCCGGAACTCCCGACACGTTCAATGGAACTAAGAGCCAAGTTAGGGAACCCACCCAGCGACTTAGCCGTCAGTGACTAAAAGCTGCCCTATCCAAGCCCCCCCAGGACTGAGTCACAGCGATGACTAACCCCCGGGCCGACCTCCACTGTTAGCCCGTAGAGAACCGCAATAGGAATGCGGGAAAATCCCAAATCGCACCATGAATAGTCTCTTTCATATCAACCCCCCCCCCACCTAGACTGCGGTTAAAAGTCCCCGAGCCAGAGTTACGAGGAGACGGCGCTTTGAAAACCTAGCATGGATTTATCTTCGGGATAAAACGAAGCAAATTGTAGTATTAGTTTTACAAGAAGAAGCGAAACAATGAAGACCAACAGCAACAAATGTTATTCAATTGTTCAATCAGAACCATGGGGGATTTACTCAGCTTCACACTCGGAATTCCAGAGCTATAAAGGGGAAGAGAAGAGGTTAGGCGGTTAGAAGAGAGGCGGAAAATAAGGCGCTTACCGTGAGGTTGTCACGAAGCAACTGCATGATGAGAGTGCTGTCCTTGTAGGTCTCGTCCTTGATTGAGTCAACCTCAGCGATGGCAGCATCGAAAGCAGCCTTGGCCAGATTGCAGGCCTTCTCGGGCATGTTCTTGATTTCATAGTAAAACACGGAGAAGTTGAGAGCGAGACCCAGTCGGATGGGGTGGGTGACGGAAAGATCCTGCTCGGCTAGAGTGGTGGCCTTTTGGTAAGCTTCCTCAGCAGAAGCGGTTGATTTGTCATTCTGCTCTCCCTCCTGGACCTCAGCCAAGTAGCGGTAGTAGTCACCCATCATCTTGTAGTAGAAGATCTTAGCCTCGGAGCCGATTTTCTCGGTAATCAGATTCTTCTCCAAGAGACTCTAGCGAGGCGAATAAGATGCATTTAAAGACTTACCAGGACATCGTTGCAGATCTTGGTAAGCTCGTCCTCCACTTTCTTGAGGTAGACTTCGGTTTGGTCAGCAATGGGGGTACCAGCTTGCTTCTTGGCGATGCTGGACATAATTCTCCAGGAGGATCGGCGAGCTCCGACAACATTCTTGTAAGCAACAGAGAGCAGGTTTCGCTCTTCGTTGTTAAGCTCACTGCCCATCTCGGCGATTGTCTTCATGGCAACAGCCATATCCTCAAAGCGCTCTGCCTGCTCAGCCAACTTGGCGATGGCGACAAGAGAGGCATGATCCTTGCAGTTACTGTCGGTTATCCAAGAAGAGATCGCTGCCATCTTACGCCACAAACTCAATTACAAACGTACGGTAACACCGCTAAATAGCCGCTCAGCGTCCGCACGTTGACTCAAACAAACAATTTCAACAATGAATGAATTATCTCGTTTAGTTTATTTTATTTCCCTTATCAAAATAATAGTTTTAACTACAAAAATTATTTTTGATTCAAAGAATATATGTATAAAATATAGCATAATCTCATATGATACATGTTTAATTACCTCTAATTTATTGAATTCCTAAGCTGCCGTCTATTCTTTTCAAGTGTTAAAAATTATATTGTCAAAGTATTTTTTGAACCTCGTAGGAGTGCTTTTATAATTATTTGCAGTTATAGATTAATCTCCGTATTCCTTTATGCACAATACACTCAGATGTGTCAGTTAAACTCTGAAGCTTTTTTCGTTTTCATTTTCTAGTTACGTTATTTTTTCTTCCTAAAAACAATGCCTAACTATATTTTTAAGCAGCGTGCCTTGAATGAACTGAACTTGTTATTATTATGAGGACGATATACGAAACTTTTAATATTTTATTTTGGGATCGGATCCTCTCTACAGTTATTGTTAAATTTATCGTAATTTTATTTTAGATACAATGGCCTACTGAGGTCTTTCCTCGCTTTGGTTGAACACGCTTTATATTACTGATAAAGTATTTTTTAATTCGTGTCAAATTCAAACTTAAATATGCACTGGTTAAAATACAATTTAACTATATTCGTCAAAATTTCCATAAATCTCTAAGAAGTTTTTGAGATTTTACTTCAAGGTGGAACCATTTTAATATTAGTTATAAAATGCAAGACTTCCGATTTCCAAATACATCTTAAAATGGGTCAACCATTAAACAATGCAGACATCTACTTATTGCAGACAGTAGTATCCCTCGAAAAATACCTTAAATACTTCAAATGAGTGAATGAGGGAAAATATGTCAAAATGGGAAATTACGAATGACTTAAACATTTCCTAAACCAAAATGTTGACAAATTATTGACGTAAATGAAAGCAGTGGGCCCTTAACCTAAAAAATCACAAAAACGTGATTTCATCTGATAGGCAAGAGAGAAAACCAGTAGAAAATTCTTCTGTCAGTGCACGCATGCATAGCATGACGAGTAGACTCGCTTATTCGACGAATAGTGAAACTCTCACCCACGCATTCCTCAAAACATCAGATGCAATCGCCTTGGGGTGGAGTCATTTCTTCACACACATCACTCCCGCTACCGCATGCCCTCAGAAACAGCCAACGAACACGTCAAACAACGCCGTTTGACCGTGACAAGTGAGAAGTTCCAGAAACTCCTCAACCGGAACAAGGAGGAGGGCAAAAAGGACGGAAATAATGACAATGCAAACAAGGGCAATCGCCTGAATTCAACCGGCGACAGTGAATCCAGATTCCGCAAACTCACAACCACGAGTGCGAAGATTCAGAAGAAGGTGCGAAAAAACCACGAGGAGGGCAATGATCGTCGTATGGCTATCACCGACGACAATTTCCAGAAGGCTGTCGCTAGGGCTGATGTTCGGAGACCCACAAATGGGACGAGCATGTCCATCCCTGGAGCTAACAAAGACCTAATTCTGGAATTAATTCAAGACGCTACTGGTGGCGATATTGTCGTGAGTTCCTCCCTCTTAGTCCCAGGACTTTTTTAGCTTTAAATAATGGCGTTTGAAGCTAATTGAAAAAATTTGACTGTTAAATTTTACGCATTTCGAAGCTAAGTAGGGCGATTATCGATTGATCGATTTTTACTGCTTGAGGCAAAAAAATCGATACAGAATTAGGTGTAAGACTTGTAAGAACACCCAAAAGTGCGTTCTTTTCATTTTTAATGTTTCCTTAAGTGTCACATGACAATACTTGCTTAACAGCGTGAGAAATCTTCTACACCTTTTTTTAGATATGGTTTGGTAATGACTTACCCAATTTGTTGAATTTTGTCAGCTATTTGATGAAGTCAGAAGACTCAAAAGGTAATCAGTCTGTTGCTATGACGTCAGCCAGCCACATTTTTCACACACCCTACTGATTCATCACCGTGAGGGAACCTTTCAGTGTAATCTTAAGCCACCCCCCTTGCAGGAATGTACGCATGTACCCGTTGTGGGCTGAACCAATCAGAATTGCCTCGGGTCACAGCGAACAAAGCCGCATAGAGCACAAAAATGTGACTGCCTCAAGAACCATTTTTGGCTCAAAGCCTCAGTTAGGAGTCATGAAAAAGGAGCCCTCTAAGAAGATGAACCCCTTTTTAAAACTACTTTGCTCCTGCTTTGAATGCACGAGTGGTCAGGGAGAAGAGATTCCTACAACCGAGAAAAAACCCCTTTTCTATAAAAAACGACAAAAAAGGCCTGATTACCAGGTCTTCCTATTTAAAACAAACAATTTTCTCTTTACTAACGAAACCTATACCCCTTTATTTCTCTTCTAGCCAATTAAGAACCCAGATGAAGACTGCGAAATGGTCACGGCTTTGGATACCGACAATTGTAAGCAAGAAATTATTTAAAAATCTTATTTTAACACTCCAATTCTCATTCGATCATTTTTTTCTGTCTAAAGTGACAAAGATCCAGTTCCAGTTCCTGGAAGCAGCCAGAACCAATCGTTGCGACGTCCTAGAAATGATAATTAGACGTAAGGGCTGTCGTTTGGACATTAGGAACAACCTGGATCGAACTGCTATGCATCTGGCCGCAGCTCAAGGTTGTTTTGAGGCCGTTCAGCTGTTGACCAATGCGAAAGTGCCCATCGATCTGCCCGATAAGGTACGTGATTGGCTAGATTCTCAATACATCAATCACTCCCATCTGATTGGTTAGTCTGCCAATGTTCGATAAAAATATTATATCGCCTTCTTTGAGATGGATTAGACTTTTTAAATCACTTCTGAAGTATTATAAAACAGAAAAATTGACAATCGGGGGTGTTTACTGCTCAGGAGTACAAACACGTAAGATGTACTTTGGTGGTTCAACTCGAAACAATTGCAGAAATGAAGGGATTAACTTTAACCCTTCAAAAGAAGTGATTTGTTTAATTTATTCAAAAGTGTTGGCAAGAAAGCCCCGTGTAGTATTTACCGACGGTGCTCCAACACACACACGAACTCTGCAAAAGTAGCAAATTACTGCTGTTGTCACAGAACGCTAAAAATGCAGAATTATTGGTCGATTTTAGCACGGAATGTCGCCAATGTACTGGGCGGCTCATCGTGACTTTGTCGACATTGTCATGTACCTCATTCACCAAGGCGCTTCAGTTCATCGCAAAACAAAGGTAGGTGATTTTTTCACTTTTCTCCTATATTTAATGTCTCTTTATTTTAAATAAAAGAAAATTAGGGACTTTAAGGCCAGAAACTACCAGAAAAGTGAAAATAATGATTTCAATCACTGCAATAGTTCTACAATTTTGATTGGTTGTATTATTTTCGTCCTCCCGCTAAAAAATCAATATTATCGATTTTTGCATTCCAGAGAGGCTATACACTGTTGCATGTTCTGGCACGTTCGGATTCAATCAAGACCTTGGAAGCCCTCGTTCGAAGCAAAATCATCAGAACCTTCACAGAGTTGGATCTTGTAAGTCCCACCTTATCGAAAATCAATAAAAACCGATTCAACTAATCAAAGGCTTGGTTTCTTCTAGAATGACTACACACCTCTCATGGTGGCGACAATTTCGGGAAGTCTACGAGCGACAACAGTGCTCTCACGCATTGGAGTCATGGAGACACATCTAGACAAGGTGAGTCCTCTTTGTCTCACAAAAATCAATAATTACCAAAACTCTTTTTCTAGAAAAAGCGGAACCTCTTTCACCTCGCTGTGATGAGTCAATGTCCTCTAGTGTTGGAGCAGCTGTGCAAGCACGAGGAGATGCCCAAGCTAATCAATGCCTTCGTGAGCACAATCATAGGTCATTCAAGGTCATTCGTAGATATCGGGACTTTTTTGATTGGTGGAATTTGTTTGCTCCTTTTAGGACGAAGATCTGTGGGCGCCAATTCATTTCGCGGTGGATTTGGATGACTGTGAGTGCACGGAGATCCTCCTAAAATCCAAGGCTCACGTCAACATCAGGTCCAAGGTCAGTTGATGCAGGGTGGCGTGTTATAAAAACAAAAATCTCTAAAAGAGCTCAGATGTGAGCGAAGTGATCTATTTATTTGGACTCAAAGACGGCACATGTTTCAAAGTGGCGTTTAGAATGCCGAGGGTACATTTGGAGACGATAATGCGGCACAAATCCACACAGCAGCTAGAATAGCTAAGGAAAGGCACTAGGATCACTCTAACGAAGTTCAGCATCTCGATTTTAGCGATTCAAATAGGAAGTCGATATCCGCTGCCCCCGAGGGTGTTCTAACTGAAGAATGTGGGTTAAAATCTATTGGTACTTGGTAAATTCCTTCTTCTTTGAATTTAGAATGCGCCCTATCCACTAATAACGGCTTCACAAAGAGGAAACATTCCAATGATGCAACTACTTCTAAATTACAAGGCAAAAATTGAAAGAGCAAACTTTGTAAGCAACTCATTTTATTAAAAAATTAATAATTAAAATACAGTCAAAAAATCTAATCTAGAAGTTAAAAATGTGTGGAGAAAGTCTAAAATTCCGCCAGATTTAAGGCTACATTGGTCAAGATATCGATTTTTTAACAGACAAGATTTATTGATTTTTCAGGTAGGCAATACACCCCTTCATATAGCCAGTATGGCCAATCAAGTTGAAGCAGCTTGTTTCCTCCTAAGACACGGCGCCAACATTAATGCCCTCAACAAGGTGAGTTGATGAACCCACCAATTTTAAGTAGTATTCATTTCCGAAAAAAGTGCTACTTATAACCGATTTCAGCGTCTCCAAACACCCTTCAACGCGGCCGTGGAACAGGACAGCGCTGAAGCGGCTGAACTGCTTCTTTTGGCTGGAGCTAGAATCAACGAAGTCGATAGGGTGGGTCAACAACCAATGGGAATCCCTGAAACATCAACCAATCAACCCACAGTTCCCATTTGATTTACTCATTTATCTATACCGCAAATTTTGGCTCTATTTTTTGCTATTTTGAAAAGAATTCGAAGAATTTAAAAAGACTTACGTGATTTTTTATTTTACAGACTGCAAAATCGCCGCTGAAGTTGGCTGCTTTGTCGGGATTTGTGCGGATTGTTGATATGATTATCAAGGCCGAAAGGTGGCGGCTTGCCAATCCTGTGAGCAAATTTTTTAAATTGAATTAAACTTAGGAAAAATTCTTTATTTAATCCTCTATTAAAAATTAAGTTTTTCCAGGAGCCGAGCTCAATCAGGTAGTTTTGTTTAAATGAACTCCCACCTAAAAATTACGAGTTCTTTGAGTCAGGCTCAGTCGAACCTTTTTTTTGCTTAAATGAGACGACGTGTAATTGTGAATGTTTCATTCTCTCAAGGTCACAGCTGCGACATTGGCCAAGAAGTACTGCCGAAAGCCGAAGATCAACGGAGAAGAAGATGATGACGATGATGAAGACAGTGAAGAAGTCGACATCGATATCAATGGTGAGCATGAATACGACAACCCCAGCGAGTTCCTCCACGAATATGTCAACGCCGAGGCGGAGGACGTCTCCGACGAATCGATATCGATTTCCGAGGCCCCTACTTACAACTCGGAGGATGAGGAGGAGGAGGAAGGTAGATCAGAGCACGATCCATCGGCGTCGACCAATCAGATGAAGGGGGACGCTGCGAAGCCTCCTCTACCACCTGCGACCAATGATAGACGACCTCCGACGCTCCATAATGAGGTGGAGGGAAGTGTCTTTGTGGCCCCCTTGGATCAGGCGGACTCAGTGGAGACAAGGACATCGACTCAGCAGTATCAGAAGGCGGAGTCGGTAGTCTCTTCGACTAACTCGGCCACTGGACGAGCGATCGAGAGGCGACAGCTGCAGCAGATGGGTTCGGTCGCCAGAAAGAGGAGTTCCTCCTTGTCTGAGAGGTGTGTTTGATTCTCTTATATCTATCGATCTGCCTCTTATTCCACCGCCGACACCACCACGAGTCCCATTCTTTCTGTAGACGCTCTACGACCATCAGAGAACGAGCGCCTTCCAGAGCGGCATCAGAGCACGCAGGCCACGGGACTCTGGAAGCAGCTATGACCTATTCCAGCATCTTTCAGCCCGAATACCGCTTCCTGGTCTGCAACCTGGTTAGTTCCCAAATAATGGAAACACCTTGCAACTAAAAATATCAATAGTACAAATAACAAAGAAGACAGTAAGCTATGCCAGGTAGTGATTATTTGAAACAATTTAAACGAATGTGATGCCAAAATGTCATGTGTTCCCTTTATTTTGTCCGACCCTTGTAACACGTATTTACTCCAGATTTTAACCCAGTCTCCTACTTCTAGTCCTACGCAGGCGACTACCAGACCCTCTTCTTCTATATCGCCCACCGAAAACTTCGCAAAAACGAGTGGAAATCCCTGGCGAAGTACTGGGACTTCACCGAGGAACACGTGGAAGCCATTGAATTGCAACACACCGGTAGGCGAAAAACCCACTCTACTCACTTCATTTAAGTAGGCGTTATGTTATTAATTTTCCCGCCCACTTCAACAGGTGATAGTCACGCCTACAAAGAGCACGGTTACCGCTTGCTGTGCATCTGGATGCATGGTTTGAGTGAGAATACTGACCCTGGGAGACTGCTCTACAGTGCTATGACTGCGATTGGCCGCAAAACGGAGGCCAATAACATCCAGAAGCACTTTTACAGGGCCACTCATGGTCGGGGCTCTAGACGCGATATCATTTCACTTATAAGTCAATAGAAGGCAGCAATTTGTACAGAAGGACAGCCGTTGCGATTGGTTGGCTTGTTTCAGTCATTTAAACTCATTTGTTACTTTAAATAAAGACAGCGTCAGATTGTAACTCTTTTTTTGAGGAATACTAATGTGGGAAATTCATAAAATTACCTAAAAAATCGGAAGGTTTTTTACAGAGACAATGATTAAATTATGAGTTAAAATAATTAAAATTCCTAAAATTTTAAATATCAATAAAACTCGGGTTTTGAGGGGATTATTAATTTTAATTTAAAGAAATTGTGCTGTTTTGTTCAAAAAAAAGCTAAATGTTTCCATATAATAAACAAAAACGTGGTTTGTTGATTAGAAACCTAAAAGGTTTTTAAGAAATCAATAAGGAAGACAAATTTTATTATTTTTAAATCGTATAATGTAAAGTACTTAAACAGGAGGCTTTTACAAAATGCAAGCAAAATTACACTACTTTAAGGTGCCCGAATTCAGTTTAATAAATTCAAGCAACAAATAAATTCACAATAAAATGAAAAGTATTTTTTACAGATGAAATTAGCATGTATGTGCACATCTGATCCCAGTTGAGAGCAGTGTTTCCAAGCAAGTTCCAAGCGATTTCACAGAAAATTAGTGTCGAAACATCAACAAAAATACGACGCAATTACTTACAAAATGCAAGAAAAACAACTTTTTTATTGTAAGAAAGGCAAATTTATGGCATCTTTTGATTTGACAATGAAATTTGCTCGAATCAACCCAAACACACAACTCTGTAATAAATTGTTGTGAACGGGGCTAAAGTAGTTTGATGGAATTCACAATCTTTTAGTGTAAAAAATTAATTAAAAACGTCTTAAAACGTTTAGGTTTATTAACCTTAAGAGATTTTTATTCATTCTGACGATTTTAAAAAGAGCTATAATCATCAAAAGCATTTTTGATAATATTATTCTATTTTAATCAAAGAGGAGCATTTAAAAAACTGTATCTGAAATCTGAGAGTAGAAATTGAAAAATGAAATGATTTTCCTCTTTAAAATTTCAAATTTCAAAATTTAATCTTCCATTGACACTCGAGAAATTGGTAATTCAACTTCAAAAATTGCTTCCGCAAGTGTTAAATTGAATTTTCTGATTGAAAAATTCATCTGTTGTATATTAAAACTTAAAAGTTTTCGTCCCCTGGAATTAAGCAAAAATTTTCCTTTTAAAAGATAGTAAGAGAACAAAACGCCAATATTTTGAAAAACTTTTCGCTAATTACAACCTTCTGGTTTAGAATGACAAAATGTAAAAATGTGCACAAAATCACAAATCATTTTTGCTGTTTTTGCAAAAGAGATAAAAATTACATTTTCTGCGTCATTAATTGACTTTATCAACCTCAAAAAATTAAAAAGTTTTTGATTTAGAAAAAATATCAAAATATCTTTCAAAAGTATCCCATATCTTCAATTTGAGCTTTTCAGATTTAGAAATATGTGTAATTACTTTCAAATAAATTTTCATTCAATATTTACGCGAGTAACTGAAGTTCATAAAATGAATATTTGTATTTTAATAAAATTCAAAATGACCATAAATATTTTAAAATGGAATTATAATTTCTATAATTGGTTTATCATTTAAAAATTCAGCATTTTATTACTTTCCGACCGATCTGAGACTTTGACGCTAATAAAATCGAAAACGAAAATTCTATAAGGTATTACATTTATATATAAAATTTTAAAGGTGGCGTTAGTTTAAACCTGAAAAAGGACCAAAATTCGAAATTTTAAAGGTGAAACATTCCGAATTTGCCGCGATTATTGCCGTTTTAGCCCGAAAGGTATATATATATATATAGGTATATTTTTTACTGAAATTGTGATTTTTTGGTTCGACGACCTTCGACCAGACCTGAGGACGATGTTTTCCCTTCCCTTTTAAAGGCGGCGGCAGTCATTGCTCTCGATTAAAACAAATTATATATTTTATATTAAACAGCGCCACAATCGACCGCTCACGAAAAACTCCTTTCCAGCTCCTCCCAAGGTCACTCACACGAGGAAAAACACACGCACAAACACATACACACACACACACACACACACACACACACGAACATCAACTGACAAGCTCCGGCTTCTCCCACCGCGAAGATGAGTGTGGGGTAGGGGAGGGCGGGGGGTGAACACAGACCACGCCCAACTCCTCGCAAAGCCTCGAGAAACGCCTAGAATCGAACTTGTCTCCACTTCGTGGATGGAGCATCACGCGTTCTGAGGTGAGTGAAGCCTTCTAACAGGCTCCCTTGTCATTGATTTGCATCTTTCTGTGTGAATATCGATTAAATTGTTGGATTTTAAGGTGAATGCGCTGTGTAACTTCATTTTAAATGTCAAAACATCCAGAGAACAATTTTAACAAATTTAAATAAAAAGTCACAATTTGTGTTTGATTGGAAATAGCCCCATTGTTTATTTTTGATCAGACATTATTGATTAAATATATGGGATTTGCACGATTTTTTTTCCACTTTAATATCCAAATTTACTAAACAAAAGTCTTGTTTTTTATTTTTCACTTCCTGTCCACATTCAAAAGTTTATTTATTCACTTTTCCATATTTGTGTTAGAAAAAATTAATTCCGAGTAATTTTTTAAAAAAATAATTTTTTTGTGATTCATTCTGTAATTTGACCTTGGTTAAGAGAAAATATTTTTTTGGAGTTAAACAATTTGGCGAACTGGATGACCTAAGATACATGTGGATATCAAAGTCTGTAATTTTAAGATTAATTAGGAAAATGACTAAAAGAAAAATTATTTTTAGTTAGTTTGAAATAAAATTTGGGTTTTTAACTGAAATCATAATCTTTTGTAACAAGTTTTTATTAATAAACATAGTTATTGGTTGAAATACCGCATTTCAGCAAAATTATTGACATCGAAAAATGAAAATTGTTTTGCATATAATCAATGTCGGATTTTTAAATAACTGCGCAGTCTTAGTGATTTTAAAAATGTCCTTTGAAGTAATATTTTTAAAATACATGCTTTTTTGTAGCAAAAATTAATAAAATGAATATGAGATGAGATAAATTTTCGGTTGTTCGATTTAGATATAGTCATTAAAACAGAAGAATTTTTAAGTGATAAATCCTTTCAATGTGTTTCGCTTGTTAGCAATAAATTTTATGGATTTTATAGTTGATCTTGCCAGAAATTGATGCTAAATTTCAAGCAAAATATTAAAGCAATGTCCCCGAAAGCAGTTTATTTTGAGATATAACTACAAATCGGGGAATTTAAACGATCCTTTTAAAATTGCAGTTAAATATCGTTAATAAAATATTCTTCAGAATAGCTGAAAGTAAAAAATGAAATTTCTGCTGTCTTTGATTCTTAAATCCTAATTTAGAGAGACCGTTCAATTTGTCAAAATAAGAGCCAAATTTCTAGACCTTATATTCTACTTAGATGCAAAATAAATAATCAATTCGAAAATAAATGAAAACTCCACGCCCAATGATTCAACCAATCAGCATCGACCTAATTTCCACCCCTCAAAAAATTATCGATTAGTTCGTAGATGGGCGCGTGTTATTCGCAGTGTGAGGAGGACTCAATCACACCCACGCATCTCGGCACAGCCGCCAACACCTACTACCAGCAGCAACAGCAACAGCAGCAGCAGCAGACAAGTGATCCACCAATAACTCGATTCAGGGACCAGCAGGACTCCACAGAAGACCTTCAGAATCCGATGCAGTATCAACGGCTTCGCGAAATCCTGAACCAACAGGCCAGACGTGACTCAGAGGCCATCAGACGCGGTGAACTGATCCAGGAGCTTCCAGACATGGGCATTAAGAGAGGCAAACGGGGCTCTAGCCCAGGGTTTCCGCCCAATCGGGTTAAACGTCTCTCCACCACCCCCTTGGAAGGTAAGTTGGAGGGTTTCTAAGAGCCCTGTGTCTATACTCTCGTTTAAGGCTAATTCGGCAGAAGAATTTGGGTATTTGAGCCAAAATTTGAAGGGATTTACGGGAGCGTCCCCGTGGGATGGTCCAGTCATGAAAAAATGTTTAAAATTGATTAATTAAGCCTTATTTAAGTGAAAATTTCCAGCAAATTTGGAGAAAAAAGGCATATTATTTGCAAAAATTTACTCCAGATGCACTATATCCAGGTGATTAACTCATTAAACTCATATTTAAATTAAATTAATAAATTGCATATTACTTATTACTTAAATAAATAGGATAAAAGTGGAAAACGTGTTTTAAATTTAAGTTATCTATATTTGAAATAGGAAAAAGCATTTGAAACCACACACACGGCTACATAGGGAAGGAAATTTTTTATTTCGGCTCGAATGACTTCAAATTGACCGTTAAAAAAATAAAAACGACTTCCGCCCCCCAAATTGTTTAAATTTGCGTATTTTAAATCAAAAAGTCCATTTCGATTTTCAAAAGGATATATATAAATAATCATGTGTAAAATATCTCAAAGTAAATTCACTTGAAACATCATTTCCCTAATATACATTTAAATAATTTTTAACTCGTGAAAAATATAGGTTAAAATGTGTAAAACAAAATCTTCAAAATCTAAAGAACGACTCTAATTGATATTATCATTTTTATGGAAAACTATTTTTATTAGCTCACAACGCGTGCTTATATTCGGGCAACCACAATACTTAAGATTAATATTGTATACTATTGAGCAAACGTTTTTTGACCTCTAACTTTACGCATTAAAAAGATAAAAATGGACTTTTTTGGCAGCATTTTTGGACATAAATACACGACTGTCATGACTTTTTCATTTTCACTTCAAAAGTAAAATCGATGAAGAATAACACCTCTGGTGAGATCTAAAACGCCATATTTTATTCTTAAAATAAACGGATTTAAATTTCTGCTTTATTAATTATTAAGACTTCATAACTTATTAACAATTTAAATTATTTGCGCTTCACTTGTTCATTCCATTAGAAGTTACATAATAATTTTAGGTTAGTGTTAAATCTTATCAAGTAATAAGGAGATTTACGTGACTTTGGACAGCTTATTTTGCAAAAAATTATAAATTAAGATTATTTGAATTTGAAAAATGATCTTAATCCGATGTTGTGATTGTTATTACATTCACGTCTTATTTAAATAAGTGAATGCAAATATTAAAGTTTTCACAAAATCTTGGGTTAAAATTCGGAAAAATGAGAAAAATTTCATTTCAAAGCCCAAATTAATGACCTCAGACTGTAGATATTTGAAATACATTTATTTTCCTGATATAATCATTTTGGAGAACATAGATTGTCATTTAAAGCCAGTAAACTAAGAAAATTAAATTATTTTAAGTACAATTGTAAAAAAATTTCAAAATTAGATTATCACTATTTAGGTAAAATCTATGAACAAAATATCTCATGTTTTGCTCAAGTGTAGATTTTTAATATTTTCAACCTAACAAAAAAATCAAAAGGCTATTTTCACTACAAAAAAACTTTCAATTATTGTCACTAACCCCTCACGCCAGTTAGTTTGCCCACAAAAACCAAATATTTTACTTGAGAAGGCCCTGAATTTGCATATTGGTCAAATTCTTCCACCAATGAGCTCTCAGCTCGGGGTTGGTCTATTGCCTTTGAACCCAGCATAAGAGAACCTCTTCGTTGGCGCAAACATCTATCACCGAGATGACCTCTCAAGGTGAGTTTTGCTCTTCCAGTTAGGGTTGGATCCACACTGAAGGAGATGAGTTTGTCTGGTTCTGAAAGCTCTTTGTTTTTGACTCGTTTGTTTAAATAGGAGCTGATACGGACGATGAGGTCGACACGCGGAGATCCGAGCAGTCGTGTGCTAGTGAGTACCCAAGTATATCCAATTCCGCGGTGGCGATTTACGCGAAGAAACGCATCTCTGTCGATGGTCTGCCTTTGCCGGGGTCAACGGACTCGACCTTCGCCTGTATTTTACGGTACGTGATTGGTTGCTCCAGGCTTTCGCGCCAATTCAAATAGGGTGTGCCTACTTACAGGAAATTTATTTATTTTTTTGACAAGCGAAAAATGTCATAACATCTTTACATGTAAGCAATTACTATTTTCTCATTTTTATTTCTGGGTGTAAATAAAACGACCAGGATGAATGGATTTTTGAATATTCGTTTAAATACAAATTGGAATGGGCTTCGGTTCTCTTATTACACCAATTTTTAATTCGCTGCAAAATAAAACTTGATTAAACCTTAAATAAAAGTCGTTGGACTAATCTAAAAATAATTGTGGTATGAAAATGAAAGAAATTTCGGGTTGAGTGTCCTTTAAAAGGCACCTGATTTGTTTCAGTAAGAATTTCTTTTAATTTTTGCTTATTTACTGTCTTTTTAAAAATACTAAAGAACCTTTTTCTTTCTTCCTGGGTTTAATTGCAACAGTCATAATATTTTATGTCTCTTAGTGACGATTGTGAAACTGGCTTCAGTTTTCAACGCATCAAACCGGTTTATCTTGATTTATTATCAAATTATTATTTATTTATAACCAGATTATTGAAGCATGAAATAGTTATTTAAAAATATTTAAATAAAAGTTAAACAGACAAAATGAGAAACATATTATTTTTTCTCAACCTAAATTACAATTTTTCAGCCACGTAAAATGATTCTTTGAACTACGCAGATAAATTTATTGCTGCAAACTAGATGATACGTTTATTTCTTAAGAAATTTACGATTTTTGTGAACTAAAATCCACAAAAATTACATGATTATTGTAATTTTTCTAAATGTAGAATTTTTTGAAGTGAAAAAAGATTCCTACTTAAGAAGTGCATAAAAATACTATTACAATGCCTATACTGGAATAATGTTTCGTTATTTTGTTTAAAGTGATATTGAAACTGCATTAAATATAAAGGCAAGTTTTCCTTCGATAAATTCGGTGCAGAACAAAAACCCTCTTTTCGACCATTTCCCTTTAAATATACACACAGGAGCTATTTTTAAGAAAAACAAGTTTCCTGGGTGTGGCCGCGTGTTCTCGTAATTACAGGGAGAAGTCTCGAATCACCCGCCCTTGCGCATTTAAACAACCGCACCCTCCTTGGGTTATTTATAGCAAAATCACGAGTGGTGGCTACAATTATTTACCAAAATAAAGATATTAACAAAGAGAACACATTAAAAGACTAATGTGAATTTTGGAAAGCACACAACAAATTTTTACGGCTAATAATATATTTATATGTTAAACAAACTTTTCCTTGAGGTGGTGTATTTAATAAAATCTTTACCGCCTGCAACCTAAAATTTTCGCATATTGACAAAAGGCTATTTTCTGTATTCCTTTAGTTTGAAACGAATAATGAGGTTGACAGAACGGGACGAAATCTCGAAGGACGCGCTTTTGGAGAATTTGACTTACGCGCTCAAGGTGGTGGAGAAGACGTACATTGAGGAAACAAAGTATGTGTTTTAAAGTTGAGTTTGGCGTTTAATTTTTTTAATAAACCCAGCGATTTAATTATAAATATACATTGTACAAATTTATATATCAATTTTAAATATAGATTTAAATAAATATACATATATAAATGTAAAATTTAAATAAAGGATATGAAATTAGTGATGACTGACATGAAATTCTTGCTTCTTTTATTTTCCATTCTAAAAAAGCAATTCTAAATTCATTAGCGTGTAAAAGTCGTATTCCATTTTTGAAAAGTGTAAACAACTGGGTAATATTAATATTAATTAATAAATTAATAATTAATTTAAAAACATCCTTTTATATGAACTTTCGAATATTTATTGCATCCATAACTTCTATTTATATTTTTTCGGTTTGTCAATGGTAGATTAAACAATTTACCACTTTGGATATAAATAAAATGAAATATCAGCAAAAAACATTTTGAATCATTAAATTTTAATGTGGATGAAATAAAAAACTGGTCAAATATTGTGCAAATATTCTGAGTTCCTTTACTGGAGATATTTTTACGATTTGTGGATATTTTTAAACTTAAAAAGTTATTAAAGTACAGACTGTCGTATACATAAATCTAATAAGATGAACGATCGAAACGGCGTCGAAATTAGAATTCCTGGATTTGAATTAAATATGTATTATGAATTATATTTAAATACATATTTTTCATTTACCTTTGGAATTCTTTTGCAAAAACAAAAAAATTGTAGAATTTATCACACCAGAATCGATTTCAGTGTCAGTACTTTAGAACTGTGTAAATTGATTGAATAGTTTAAAAAGTTCTGCAAATTTAAATATACATTAAAATAATTATAAATTGTAATTAATTATTTTTTGTCATATTTATACATCTTTGATTCATAAATTATTCCTTTATCACGAGTTTCTCATGTGTGTTTAATTAAATATTATTCAGTTAATTGCCATATTTAAATTAATTTTCTATTTAAAAAAATTTAACAATTTGTTCGATTAACTTCTTATATTTCTTTCCTTCTGCTGACTGGATAACATGAAAGTTGCAATTTTTAAACCACACAAATGTTGGACAAAATAGTAGACCACAATTTTCAACAGAGGTGATTACATTTTTTCCTTGACAAATCAAACCATGGCAGACAAATTATCCAAGGAGATATCAAACAACAGACGGCTGTGTTGTAGGCGTCTACGCGATGAGGACGACGACCTTTCAGAGACGGCTACGTCGGAGGTTCCCGACGAGGTGCGTGATTGGCTGGCAACGACCTTCACTCGTAACCAATCATCAACCGGCAGAAGGGTAGCCAAGCCCCGATTCAGATCCGTGGTCAATGCCATCAGAGCTGGCATTGTCGTCGAAAGGTGAGTCATCACCACCACCTCCTCCTCCTCTTTATCGATCCAAAGTTTACAATTGATTTACCAATCGATCGTTTTAGAATCTACCGCCGGATGTCGAGTTGCACCTGCCTAACCCTTCCTCCAAACGTGGTTCTTCTTCTCAAGGTCAGTTATAGTCACAAGACATCATATTTTACTAAAAATAGAAGACTTTAAGTGGCATTTCCTCCGAATAGGGTGGTTTGGACGAGTGGAACTTTGACATCTTCGAATTCAACGAAGTCAGCTCAAACCACGCCCTGAAATTCGTCGGTTTCGAGTTGTTGCACAAATATAATCTCATTTCCAAGTTCCAAGTAGGCCTATCCCTATACTGATCCCTGATTGGTTGATTTGAGGGTAACTCAGGCTTCTGATTGGCTAGATTGACAACACGAGGTTGGAGAACCTTCTTTTGCGATTGGAAATTGGCTACAGCAAGTACAAGAACCCCTACCACAACCTGATTCATGCCTCTGACGTTGCACAAACATGCCACGTGATTCTGACCACTAGTAGACTTAGAGTGAGTTGATTGGTCCATTTCAAGTCCTCTCTACTCGCCCATTGGCTCGATTTCACCAATCAGCAAATGCCTCCATTTCATTAGCTACTGTCACGAAATATTGGTTTTTCAGGATTATTTGACTGATTTGGACATCTTCGCTGTGATATTTGCTGCCATTATCCACGACTTTGAGCATACTGGAACCACAAACAGCTTCCACATTCAGACGCAGTAAGTCTCTAGCCCATTTTACATTTTGCAGCATTTAAAATCCATCTAACTTCCTTTTTTTCACAGAACTGAGTTGGCGATGCTTTATAATGACCGAAATGTCCTTGAAAACTACCATGTTAGCGCCGTGTTCCGCATAGTCCAAGAGGCCGAGTTCAATATTTTTGAAAACTTGTCGAAGGAACAGTTCCAGTATGTCGGAAGTGGAAAATATCAACAAATTTCAACCCAAATTCACATAAAATTATTTAATTTTTTAGGGAATTCCGCACAGCAGTGATTGATATGGTCTTAAACACAGACATGTCCCTGCATTTCTCCCAAATGAAGAATATGAAAAACCTCATTGCTATCCCAGAGATGTAAGTCTACTTAAATCGGAATTTAAGTAATATAGTATTGACAAATTAAAGGCGCTTTCATTATTGGTGCACTGCGCGGACATTGCACATCCATGTAAGGAGTGGAGCTTGCACAAACACTGGTCCTGTGTTCTAAGCGAAGAGTTCTTCCGACAGGTTAGAAAGAATTACTACTTAAGTTTTGTTAGTAGAAGTTATTTTTGATCAATGTTTCTGTAGGGTGACAGGGAAAAAGAGTTGGGAATGCCAATTTCTCCCCTCTGTGACCGAAACACGGTGGTTCTGCCTCAATCCCAAATCGGTGAGTGCAAAACGTGACTCGTAAATGTAAAAAATGCCATAGGAATAATCTAAATGAAGATATTTTTGGTTCAGGTTTCATTGACTTTATCGTAGAACCGATTTTTGTGGTTCTGGGTGACATGTTGGACAAGATGATGGAAAACGCGTTGATTGGGAAAGAAGAAGACACCAGTAAGAGCACAGAGAGTGGAAAGGACAAAGAACCCGGTTCTGCCGGGAGTTCAGAAAGTGAGTTTATTAATTTTTTTGCCAAAAAGGGAAAATATCTTTTCAATAGAATGAATCTTCGAATACATTAATCATTTAATTGAACCATTTTAAAAGCAGTATTCGTTTATTAGTGGTTTGAAATACCCAAAATATTCTATACAGAATATATATACATATATATATGTTGAATATATATATATATATATATAATCAGATCGTGATTTTCACTTTACTTTTTGTAAATTTTGGCGGTTAAATTGATTTATTTAGGTATATTTAAATAGAATTAACAAGAAATGCTCTTGCGATGCAGTATAGGTGCGTCCTAACGATGTGACGCCATAATTATATAAAAGCTAATTCTCACGCTGGCTTACAAGATAAATAATTTTTTACCATATTTATTAAAAAAACGTTCTTAAGAATATTTGTTCGGGACATTTTTTTATGATAATGATAGTGCTACTTTCTTTCCAAAGAAAGCTTTTTGAAGACTATTAATATAGAAAAGTATTTAATGTTTACTCATTATCTTTTATACTTTAATTTAACTGAATCAGTGTTGTTAATTAAAGCTCTTTCGATGCAGTGTTAGGGGCGTCTTAATGTTGTAATTTCATCTAAACTGTTATTTCTCCTTTACAAGATAAATACTAGGATTGGTGACACAATTTTTTAAAATAGCCTTGTGAAAAACTCATTGGACATCACTTTTTGGGATTAATGGAAAGGTTAAATCTGATTGTTTTGTTCATTATTTTGGCTCACTTATATAAAAGTACATTTATTTTTCAACCAGTATACCAAATAGAAGGAGGAAATATGGAAATGTTTACCAGTAAGAGATTTGACGATGGTTATTTACCCGTTTTTATTACAAAATAACGTCTCTTACTTGCCAACTATTGATAAATGTTATTAAATTTAAAACAACTTAGCCAGGCTGCAAAAAAATGCATAAACCATGAACATTTTTCGGATTTAACCCATAAATTGATAGATTACGAAAAATCAAATTAATGAAAAGTGCTTCAATCCCTTACAGTCTTATAGTTTAATTAACAAATCACATATCTTGTATCTCCCAGGAATCAAACGAAACTGGTGAAATCAATTAAAACAGAAGCCATTTATATCTACTACGCCTTAATTTAACAAATTTTAGATTTCAAAAATATTGCGTGGCCATAAATATTCATATTAAATATAAACGGGAGCATAAAAGGGAGTACAGTTCGTCGAGTGGGTTTATTCTGGCCATGATAAATAATGTTTATAGTGCGTCTTTGTTACATTCTAAAAGAAAAAAAATGCAATAAAAGGCAATAACTCACTTAAATGGAACGATTTCGAGAGAGAAGGACAAGTTGAAATAATTTTTACAGCCTATGCACGAAAACATTAAAAATGAATTTAAAAATGAAAAAAAGTATTAATTGAATTTTTGATTAATCTTCAGTGACACCAACGTTTGTAAGAGGATTTCCCTTTCGGTAAATATCTGCTGGATTTCCAATAAGTTACTTTTTATTCGTCCGATGCTTATGTCATTTTCAGGCTTGCCGATCCCCGTAAAACGGCCCTGGGTGGTTCACCTGAAGGAGAACAAGGAGCATTGGGGCACGGAGCTAAAGGACCTCGAAAAAGCCAAAGAAAGCGAGGAAAAAAGCTGTAAGGTGGAGGAACCCGAAGAACCACAAGTGGGACATGCACCCAAGGCCGAAGCAGAGGGCGATGAGAGCGCTAATCGGGAGGCCAAGGGTGCCAGAGGAGATGGTGCTGGCGCTGAGGTCGTCGATAAGGTTTCGGACAACCTTGATGGTATCGATTATATCGATCAGGACGCTGAGGTGGAATCTGAGGGAGCGTAAGGGATCAGGCTAGGTTGTGGAGTGGATGAACGTTGATATTATATTTAGCGAAATAAAACTAAGAATAAATTGATGTTTTCTCTCTTTTCTTTAAAATTATTGCTTAATATATCCTATGTTTAATGAAAATACCGATTCTGTCTTTATTAAACCTTACCTGGAAAGAAGGAACTCTCGTTTATTTTTTACACTTTTAATGTTTCATTTTTTCGTTTTAATCCCCTTTAAAAATCGCTAGAAAAATAATCATTTCTGCATTAAGCCTGCCAAAATTTATCCTTAAGGTTGAAGAATTTAGGAAGTTTGTTTGGACTAAAATACAGTGAGACACCAACTACTTATTGTTTATTTGCTTAGTATTAATATACATACAGGGACTCTAATAAGTCATGAGTAAAATAAACTAAATATCAATACTATCAGTTGATTTCATTTCATTTCTAAAATGAGATGTCGTTGACCGTTAAGGCAAACAGATAAGCACAATACGTGAGTGAATAAAAATAATTCAGATTAGAATAAGTTCATATTTATTGTTGGGAAATTAGTTAAAAATATGATTGTATGTCTGAAATTTTTAGCTTTTCACAACAACCAGGGAACTTGGCGTTTTATTAGTTTTTAGTCTGTGTCCGATTTTCACTGGATAATTGAGACGCAGGGTTTTGCACTATTGCAAGTGGTTAATGAGTGATCACTCAGTTACACACAGTAATTAACAAAACATTAAAATACCCCTTAAAATAACAAATTCTATAAGAATAATCGCATTCAGACTAACTTATCATATGATTCATACTAAAATCAGCTGTTCGAATCAATTGGACAAAAAATCAATACCGAATTGCGAACTCAGATGGGAAGCAGTAAGTCCAGACACCGCCCAAAACTCAACTCAGTCGAGCCACCCCTCCCCTGTCCACAACGACAGGAAATCGAGCAGGTAGATCGGTGCGTGGAAGCCAATTTCTGTAACTCCCAGGATTACGGCAACACTTCTACCCGCACTTCTCGAGTTCATCCACCCACAGCACCGGTTGTGGAGACGCCAGAAGAGCGCGATTTGGCCGATTTTACGGAGTTGATCCTGGGGAAGGATGAGGATGCTTTGATGCAGATTCTCATGAGCGATTCGGCGTTTCTTGAGTACCGAAATGAGAACTACTTCAATGTACAGCAGTGCCTGAGTCAACTTCTCATAGAACTCGAATCCGACGCTCTAGAGAAGTCGTTGAGCTCTAGGAAAAATTTTCCGACGGGCGGGAAACGCGAGAGAACCCCTGACGGGTCAGAGGTGACCCGGTTTCCCAAACGCCCAAAAATCGATCTCACCTCCCTCTGAGGATTGCTTGAATAAAAGTAAATTTTAATAAGGAATTGCTTTCAGTCGCCTCGATATCTACTAAGCAGAAACGACCAGGTAGCTATACACGAGAAAATAGAGGAATTTTGCAGTAAGTCTTGATGAAATGAGTAATTTAAGAGACCAAACCAAGTGAACAGAGAGCATTTTCTTCAGGCGAAAGTGAATCATTTTCGGCTCCTAACACTTGAAAATATTTGCTAATATATCTCGTCCTAAAATTCCGAAAAAGCATTATTTGTTACTGGGCACTGCAAGGATAGATATTTACAAGAGTATTCTTTCTTGTGAACTCTTTATGTATTCGATACCTTTTCAAAGCATAGAAAGAATCTACTAAAAATTTGAGTAAAACTGCAAATAAATATCAAATTAAATGATGAAAATTTTAGGTTATATACGAAAATGATTACCTAAAGTGGTTTTACTAAAAATATACTTTCCACCGATCTAGATACCTGATAAATAAATTTATTAAAATAAAAACAGCTTTTATTAGATATTATTTTTGCTGGACTATAAAGTTACAATATTTAAAAAATATATTTGTTTTTATGTTTTGAAATATATATGGTATGTTTGATGTCAAATGTAGGACCAATCGCATTTCTGTCTCTGAATCATAGTTGGTATATCGCTGTACTTCATTCAATTACTTGAAACATGGATGACGTCGAAATAATAAAAAAGGTTTTTTTCAGACCGCAAACTAACTTTTGTAGATGACTGACCCAGATAAAGATTACAGGTTCATGGCACTGATTGACTTAACTGCGAGGCTTCAGACCGTCAAACACGACGATATTGTGATTTCGGACCCCGTAATAAAATCTCTCTGTTTATTAACTCACTAATTTAGTTAGTTAAGACTGCTTTAGATCGTTTGATTGACGTCAATCTCGAAGTCCAAACCCAGGCCGTCAAGTGGTAGGGCTTGTTTTTCAAAGGTTTCAAAATATTACCCTCTCCCTTAGTGTTGGAGAACTGTCGAAATTCGCAACGCGCAATCAAGCTGATTTGATCCTGCAAAAGGCTCTGGAGGGCTTCTGCTCGCCCACCATTGACAGACCTAACAGCGTGTGGTATATGCGTAAGACCCTTTCGCGCTTATACTTTTCTAAAAATAATTTCAAGTCCTTAAATCCATCGTGAGCTCGGCGCCTGCTGGCAAAGAGGACTTAATCACCGCACTGGGGGCAAATCTCGTACCGACGCTTGTCAAGGTCTCAAGCACTTCCAACAACGGAAGTTTGAAAACAGAGGCCCTTGATATTCTCAGTGAATTGATCTCAAGGTACCAAAAATTTAACCATTTTTTCCCCTTCAAACTGAATTTTGAGTCGGGGAACTTTCGTATTTTTTTGCGTTCTCATTGATCTTATCATTGTCATTTTATCCTTGTTAAGGGACTCAACAGCCCTCGATTTTGTGAATAATATTTGTCCTAAAAACGCTAATTTCAGTTGGTTCTGAGTGTAAGAAGGTCAACTACCTTGGTGGCTTTGCGAGCATCTCTCAGCAACTTGCGATCAGTGTTCTTGGCCGCTCAAAGTGTGCTCAAACATGTTTTCATGTTTGCCTCTTCTGCCTCTTCAACAGATTCACCCCACAACTTTACGCCTATCACGCCAAAATCCTCGATGCAATCTTGGCCCTATTGGACGCGTCCGATATGCCGATGCGAAATAAGGCCGTCCAAATCGTTCCACGCCTCGTGGCCTTCGAACGGGGTTACGAGCGTCTCCTCTCCTTCGTACGATTCCACATGGACTGCATTCTGGGCAAAGATGGCGCGAATCCCACCCAATTCTCTGCCACGTACCTCCGTATCACCCTTCAATGCCTCACTGCTCTCTCGTACGCGCAAATCCATAAAATCCAGCCTACTGAATTCATTTAAGTAGCGAGTATATTTCACTTTAGGCGGAAGGCCGAGTGTCTTGCTGCTGACGCGCCAGACTTGATTGTGGAGGACTGTCTGGGTGGTTTCCTGGTCGGCGACAGCCTGGAGACGCGCGTACTGTCTAGGGTGGTGGCGGAGAGTGGTGAGAAGTGGGCGAGGGCCAGTTTGGCCTGCGACATCCGTGAGATGGCGTTGCAGGCTCTCGAAGCCTTCATCAGAGCTCGCAAAGCCTCTCACAAGGACGCCGCGTACCTCTCGCGTCTGATTCTCATGAATTTTGACAATGTTTGTAAAAAAAACGATAAGGAATGACTGGGTTTCCAGCTGGTTTTACGAGTGCTTCTTTTTGTAGATTGTCGGAGTGCTCTCCGAGCTCCTTGTCTACGCTCCGGTGGCCAAAGAAACCGAAAGGTGAGTCTTCTCCTCCCACAAAACGCTGGTTTCCGAACGTTTTTGGAAGTCTAACGTACTTCTTTTGGCACTAGCAATAAGAAACAAAGGTGAGGGTTATGCCGTTTCTATGTTAACCTCCAGAGTTCTAATCCCACGCTCTTGTAAAATAATTGTTACTTAAATGACTTAAGTAGCGCTAATTTTAGAGTGGATAACGGTAGTGGTGCGATGGATGTGAACGAGGAGGTCTCTGACGAAGAGAGCGACGACGACGTCGACGATGACGAAGACTTCACCGATGACGACGATGAGGACTTCGAGGAGATGCAACTTGTTGAGGAGCTGATCGACCGGACTGCGACGCCAGCGAGGGACCGTCACAGCTGGAAAGTTCGTCGGGCCGCCGCCTCTGTGGTTGACGCTTTTATGCAGACGTTTCCGGAGAAACTGGGCAGCTTCTTCGCGGCCTTTTCGCCGATTCTCGTGAGCCGATTGACTGGTGCGTTGTCTCTGCCGCTTTTGTCCCTCGTCGATGCCTTTTCTGATGGGTTTTCTGTCTTGTTTTGCAGACGAGCCAATAGGCATCGTGCGCTGGGAAGTGTTCGCGTGTCTCAATGACCTGCTGCGTGCGTCGGCGCTCAAAAACCCCAACAGCCTGCCGCTGAAGCTGAAACGCTCCACGTAAGTCCACTTGTATCGTATTCGTCATGAACATCTTGTCTTTTTTATCTCATTAACAGTCCTCAGACACTGCTGCTTCGTCTGCTGGACCTAATCTTCACCAACATCGGTCCCTACATCGGCTCTCTCCTCGGGAAACGCGCTCGCTGTACGCTTGACTGTCTCAAGGTCGGTTGCCTAGGAACACTGGTACTTCTCTCAACTTCTTACTAAATACCCGTGTTTTCTCCCATTTCAGCCCGACTCAGAGACGCACCGCTGCGCAGTTGGCGTGATTCGAGGGCTAGCGCTGGCAATTCCCGGCCAACTCCAACCCTACATGCACGTCATCGTCAAACTCCTTGAAATCGACTTCAAGTATGCCTCAGCCCGTTTTCGAAAACAACACCTACTTAAATGTAATTCAGTAGCACTATCACCCCTTTCACTGCCTAGGCGCACTCAAACCCCGAGCACTGTGCTGGTTGAACTGTTGCGTCTCATGGAGGTTATCGTCAACTCCCACCCCTACAAAGCCTTCGCGGATCACTTGGAGACGCTGAGACAGGTCGTTGTCAAGGCCGTCGGCAGCAGCCAAAACCGTGTCTCCCTATCTGGCATGAATTTCCTACAAGCCCTGCTCAAACGCATCCCATTGGATGCGAACATGTCCATGGCGACGGTTTTCCCTGCTGTTTGCGGTCAATTGGAGGTCGAGCGTGGCTTGGATCACCTCGAAAAGACCCTCGCCACGGCGTAAGTTTCGCGTCCCTCCTTTAACTGAAAAATCCTAACTTTTCCTGTTGCCTCCTTTGCAGGGGCTTGTTTATTGAATACGTGGGACAGGATATTCCCGCCGAGGCCATCAAGAAATGCATAAATCGATGCGTGGCGCTCATGGACAGCGACAGGACCCGGGTTCCTGCCATTCACTGTCTGTCATCGATCTTCAAGTCAGCACTTGGCTTTTTAAAGGCACTTGCTACTGATTTTTTCCCAATAAGTAGCTGCGATTCTCCAATTTCAGGGGCCCGCTCAGCTTCACGGAGTGTCCAGCTTCGGTAGGCGATTTTGCCGGTGTTTTCGCCCTCTTTTTGAGAGAAATTGGTGTTGGAGCCATCGCCTGGATTGCTTTTCAGGTTGAGCTGATGTCCAGGTTGCGCAACATCGTCGAGAAAAGGGGAGAGGACAATGCAACCACTGGCAGCGGCAGACTGACCTTTGGAAGGGGTACGACGGCTTCAATGGCTGTTGCGGCGGCGCTGCACGCGCTCACGGTGCTCTGTCACCAACATCCGCGCGATTTTCTGCTCAATTCCGGGCCATCCAACACGACGCACCTGTTGGAGGCTCTGCCCTCCCTTCTGGGTGGAAGCAGTGCTCCGGGTTTTGTTGGAGAGGCGTTGGAATTGGCCGCGGTGCTACTCAAGTGCACCTCACAATGCGACGTCGCGCAACAGGTCCAAGTGGCCGATTTCTACGTCTCAGAGGCGTTTATAGGGCCTCTGGTGGCGTTGGCCAACTCCAATCTGACTGCCAGTAACCAGCTGCAGGGAATGGTGAACCTCATGCAGAGCTGTGTCATGTATCGACCGCAGAACCACAAACTCTCCGCTCAGGTGCGTCATGAGCTCTGAAAACAAGTTGTTGAGACGAAGGCCAGGAGGTTATTGTCTTCTCCACCCTGCAGTTCCTGTTGAAGTATCTCCAACGTCCGCTGAAGGCGCTACGGAGCACAGAACTGGACGCCGCCTTCGTGAAGCTCAAGGAGACTCTGCCGACGCTTGCGCGGACCTGTGCGGAGGTGATAATCTCGCTTCCGCGCTACGGACAGGTCAACTCCTCTGATGCCGTCTTGGAGACGATGGTTGGGGAGTTGCGGAATCCGGCATTACCCTATGTGCTTCGATACCTTTACCTCCTTATTTTTGGCGATGTCGGCTACCATACGTGAGTCCCTCTCTCTGAAATGCGAAAAAATGCAGATTTGAGGCCTGTTACTGGTTAATATTACAATTCCAGTAATTTAAGTATGAATTTTGAAATCCTCTCAAGGGAAATGCTCAGTTCGATTTTGCTGTTTAATTCTGCGGTAGGTCGGGCCGTGCTTTTGGCAGGGTAAAGTTGAAATTCGCATTGGAAATTTGGAATTTACTTTACAAATTTGCTCGTAAAATAGGTCGATTAACACGGGGCTTTTTGGTAAATTGAAGGCGATTTTGATTTTATCGTGGAATTGCTTGGGAAAATCCAAGTTGATTTTGTCATTTGTTTTCTGGGGAGGCGAATTTGGCATTTTTGAAACGAATTCATTGGAAATGTCATTGCGTTGCAGTTGAATAAAATGATTTGACAAACTAACAAACAAACAAACTGTCATCGGTTATAGCTAATTTCTCCTAATTATTTGTAAAAAAACAGTTATTTTAAGTAAACCTATCAAATAGCAAAAGAATGAACAAAAACTTTAGGGTGAATCCCAATTTGATTGTGATGCCAGATTTTTGGGTGTTTCCATTATTTTGCCCGACCCGTGTCGATTGGAGTAGAAATTTTGTTTTTTTATTATTTTTTTAAAATATCTTTGTACGCTTATCATCAAAATAACGCTGTTGATTGAAAAACCTTGTTAGGTTTAAAATTAACCCAAAAATGTTAAAAATGTGCCTGAAATTTCCTACTTACGTTTGTTCTTTTTGATATATCTCATTTATTTACTTATTTATTTGGACAAATTAAAAGATGACCTAAAGACGAGGAAATTTAAATCTGCTTTTACAATTTTTGAGTAAAATGAGTTTTTTATTTCGTGGTTTCTTTTTTTCAAAAAATAAAGTAAAAAGCAAGTTACTTAAAAACCGTTTTCTCGCCTCCCGGCCTTCAAAAGTGAGCAAATTTTAAGTAAATTTAATAATTTCCATGTGGAAATGGTTCTTTTTTTGTTATAAAAAGGAATTTCAATTTTGAAGAAGATTAATTTGAAAAAAATGGTGCATGTTTCTGAAATTTTCCGCGATAAAAATGCCGCAGCTCAGTTCACTTTTTGGTAGATTAAGAGTAGATTTTAATGTTACAAGGAAATTCCTTAAAGCGCCTTATTGTAGTTAAGGCGAAACTAATTTGACGGCTAACAAGAACTTCTATTGACTAACTCGGAACTTAATCGTGTTTCCCTGCCTCAGCGACATAAGTGTGCGAGGGGACCTCTTCGACATCCTGGTGGACCACATCGTCCTCAACGACAACATTCTGCCCCCCAACGTCGCGTCTATGCTCAAATCGCCCCTCGAGGCGTCTCCGACCATCTTCCCCTCAGCGTCTGGGGATACGTACGTAACCCCCCCAAAAATCCCCACTACTTAAATCAATTCAGTAGGAAGTATCTTTTCACCTCGAATTTACACCCCCAACAGGAATGACTCCCGACCTCAGCCCTACGACCGCCCACTGGCCGCCTCGATTCCCTCCTCCACGTCATCTAGCAGTCTCGGTGGATTCGGTGACCTGAGACCTCTTGCTGCCGCCCAATTGGCTCGTGTTATCGCCGGCGCTCCCGCAGCCACCGTGCACGAGCTCCTTGCCTTCTTTGAGCAGTCCTACACTCGCTCTCTTGCCACGTATTACCTCTTCTACACCTTCCGTCTTGTAAGGCATAGTCGCCCCCACCCTCTGGAAGCTTCTTACGGCCGTCTGAATGCGACTTCTCCCTCCTTCCTAGACGCTGATTTCTCTGGTGGAAGTTCGCGCAACCGAGCACATTTATCCTCACCTGGAGAAGGTCTGGAGCATCCTGATGGCAAACGCAGACCACGCCGAGGAGGGCACGCGTACCCTGGTTGCCGAGTGTCTGGGTCGCGTGGTTCTCCTCTACCCCGACGACCTCGTTCCACGTCTCCACGCCGATGTACGCCTACTGAAATCGATTTGAGTAGCATAACCGGGGGTGTTTTTTTGTAGATGACCTCGGAGGCAGCTAAGGCTTCTGCCCCGCTGCGCTGCACCTGTGTCACGGCCTTCAAGTACCTCCTGGCTGCCGCAGTGACGATAAACTACCCCGATGATGACAACGACAACGTCAAGGCCAGCATATCATCCTCCCTGACACCGATAGCGTCGTCGCTTCTCACCCTGACTACTCTCAAAGACCGCGAGGAGCTTGTGGGTGTCCTGTTGGAGCGGAACCACTTGGCCGACGTCCTCCGTCTCCATCTTTGCGACCGTGACCCCGACGTTGCTAGGGCCGCCCTCGTGACCTTCAACACGGCGGCACACTATTGGCCACCGCTAACTCGCTCCCTATTGGCCGAGAAGGAGGAGATTGTGGCCATGGTCTATGCCGACACTCAGGTGCGGGAAGATCTCGTCCGCACTGTCGTCATGGGGCCTTTCACCATCAAGTTTGACGACGGAATCGAGCTGCGAAAGGTGGGTGAAGAGATGGTGAAGGATGATGGGATGACTAACTGGGTGCTGGGTGCTCTTTTTGCAGACGGCGTACGAGTGCCTGACGACACTGCTGGAGAGCTACAGCGAAGCGCTCGATATGGCCGCCTTCCTCGACACGCTGATTGGTGGCCTGCGCGACGTAAACCACATCAAACTCACCGCCAGTCACATCCTCCGACGCGTGATACCTCTGGCGCCCATTAGTGTCCTTGCCAGTGAGTCGAGTTTATGGCATGTTTGTGGGTTTTAAGGGCAGAATGTCGCGTGCTTCCTCCATTACTTCGTCAAACCCTGCTGCAGAGATGTCCGATGTGGCGTCGGCAGTGACGGCGATGCTGTTGCTCCAGCCGGCGAGCGACCCAGAGAGACAGGAGAGTGAGAAGTGCTCCGAGGTGAAGGAGGCCGCCGTGCGTGTCGTTGCTGACCTCGCCAACTGCATCGCCAACATCCGTGAGTCGCATTCCCGTGTTGCCACCGCCAGATCGTCCTCCCACTACCTCTTGTTTGTTTGTCTGTTTGCAGAGTCTGACACGAACTACGCGAATCTGCTGCGCGTCATCAGGTCCGATCGTCAGCTCAACGAGTTGTGGACGAGCGTTCTCAAGGAAGCGCCGGCCTGACTTCGAGAGGCGTTCCTAGAATCTCCGGGGCTCTCGTCAATCATCACCGACATCCACCGAATAAAGACAAATTTTGCTATCTCAGTCACTTTTTTTTCGCGAGAAAAATCCCGCAATTGGCGTCTCGGGTCATTTAAACTTGTTACGAAGTGAGCAGACTGTCGAATTGAGCGCCTTCCCTGTTCGCGTTTGTTTAAATTCTAACAGAAGTTGGGATTTCAAAGTTGGTTGAATTTGCGACATTGGCACCTAATTTTAACAGTTCAAAATAAGCTAAAAATGGCCTGATTATGTGGTATTAGGAACTCCAGAGTCGACACCTAACTGAAAAATGGAGCGTTTACAGATTTATGTACTAAAGCATAAAATTAAACTCGCTTTCGCAAGCTCTAAACAATTTTGAAATTAAACTAAGCCAGCCATAGAAATAGGCCCGCTTCCTAGGCTGTTATTGGTGAATCGGGATTCGATTCTATCACGGAAGGGAATGAGACACTTTTAACTGCTGGACCGTTATACAAGCTACTAATAACGGCCGGTAGTAAATTGAGTAGTATATTGAGGTGAGACTGGCATTTTATCAGAAAAAGCCATTGAACATGCTGTCGAACTGTCTGTCCCCTCCTGCCTATTTCTGCGGAAATGTGGAGTCCACGTGCCTCAGAGTGCTTCTTAATAAACATCAGAGAACGTGCGTGGGTCAATTTGAGATTTGCATTGATCTCACATTCGATTGGTCGACAGTTGGGCCAATAGGATTTTGGTGATTCAGGGAACACAAGTTTTTAATGGCCGATTTGGGTAGTTGGGTAACCTGGTTCAACCAGGCCTTGTCTGAGTCAGAATTTATGATAAATAAACAATTTATCAGTTTTTAGAATTCATTAAAGTCATTATTATGAATGTGGAATTCTCTTGTTTTTCGTTACTGAAAGAGCTCTCAACCGTCAGTTACAACCTCCTCCAGCTTCGAAACAATGAGAAGTCGGGAGTGGGTGTGTTCGTGGGTTGTGGGTTGTAGGTAGGGGTGTCACGCAGTGTCCGAATGAAACACCACGTCTTTTCGACTCACTGGAGCAGTTGCCTTAATCCCGAGGCTTGCTTCCAACTCAGTGACTGCTGAGAGGAGGTAAGGAGGTAAGAGCACTAATCATTGCTCTTAGAATGGTGGCTAGAATTATTATTAGAATTAGAATTATTGATCCTCCTTTTCCTCCAATGTGGTCGGGGTCTTCCCCCTCTCCCACCCTCACGCTGTCTACGACAAAACATCCGCTTTCGTTGCATCGCATCATTTTTCTCCTAAACACCCAAGAGGTAGTGCAATCAAATGATTTCTAATTTTGTGCGTTACCAAATTTTAATCAACAGTATTCTCGAGATTCTCTACCAAACAATGTGAAGTTGTTTACAGACAAACTAATTGGAAGGCAGAAAACGGAATAGTGTCCGGTTTCGACGACTGAGTCGATTTTCATTCCTTCAATTTAGAGGTGGAGACAACTGTGTTTTGACATCGTTGACGTGTTTTATGAGTCCGCAACTCGGCCAATCGGATGAGGCCAGTGTACTCCGTTAAAGGCGGTTGACATGACCATGGTAGCCACCGTAGATTACCTACACAGTCTACCTCGATGAATTTCGAAGTTATTCCAGTCTCATCTTCCTAGCTGACCAGAGTCCTTGTTCTTATAAATAAAGAACCAAATCCACCAAATAAACGGGTTGTTTCGTTTTATGTCAATTTGAATTCACTCCGCAGCTGTTCAATTCTATTCTCATTTTATTTTTAAATGAAAATGAAAATAAAATTTTATTCGACATCTCGTTTAAAATGGTTTAATGAAAACAGATCATATTGTTCATTGGTTGATGTTTTAATTAAACAACTATTAATTTATTTTTTCTGGGTTTCTTCCGTCTTTTAAAAGTCTCTTAATTTTTGAGGAAAAATTAGAAATCGAACAAAGCTATTGGGAACCGGAAAAAGGAGCAGCAGGAAATAAAGCCTCATTTTGACCCTCTGCTTAATTATTTTGTAAACCAACATTTTATAATGTTAATATGGCATTGAAATAGTGAATTTGCATTTTTTTGGCATCAGGAAAAAAATCACTCAGTCGACTATCTGATCAACGTAAAAAAAGACTTGCTTCGGTTTGTTTGGCTACCAAATAAACAACTTTATATCGTTAAATTTTCAAATGTTTTTTACCTTTTTTCGTGGAAAATGGTAATTTTTAGAAGGGATAAATAGGACCTCATTTTCATGATTTTTAACAGACTTTGATGGTGAAATCGAGGGCTGTTTACAAAGCAAGTAATTAAATGGGCCTGTCTTTATTATTTAGTAGAACAAAATTAATAGTTCAAATAGTCACACACTGATTACCCGATAAATTTTTATCTATTTTTATTTTTTTGGCTTTAATCTTGCAATATGGAGCCGTCCTTAAATATAATTATTCGGATTTTTTGGCTTTTTCTGCGTAGTAATATGCAATGTTTATTTTGGATTAGTGTTTGTTTACCACTAAAACTGTATCCAATTTTGCATCGTTTACGTATTAACTAATTATATAGATTTTTTAAATCTGCGCCATTTTTAGTACTTTTTTTAAATCGATACAGAAAAACCTAAGTACAGGCAAATTTGATGTCCCGTTATTTTAAAACACTGTTTTGCGATTGTAATGTTCCATTACGCATTTGGCAAAACATTAATTATTTATAAGCCTCATAAATTAAGTCTTTCAAATTTAGTTTTTTTTTACGGAAATGGAAAATGTGTAATTAGCATTCTTAAGATAAAAGGGTTGGACAAACTGGTGACTTTCTTCCACTTTTCATAATTTTGCTCTTCGTTAAAATTTCACGTTTTTGTTTTCGTTAAAAACTTGAAAAATATTCCCTCTTTTACTTTATGTGGGTCAATTTATAATAACCACAATTGCCCTATAATTTTAATGTTATAATTTATAAATTACCTCGAAATTAGACAACAAAGTCCCAAAAATTGAGCTATCAAAAATTGACCCGATCGTTGGCATTCGGATTTATATATTTCTGCAATGTTTATTATTTTTCAGTTTAAAAGAGAAAGGAAAATGAACTTCAATTGTTGTTGGATTGGTGAAGTAGTGTGTGACTTCATAATCTCTAAAAAGTTAAGCCTACATTCTACTTACCGCTGCCTCGTTTTTCAATTTGTTCTTTTAAGTACGAAACAAGAGATGGAGCAGAAAAGAGTCAACTTAGTTACCAACTCTTTATTTATTTATTGGAATGTCAAAAAAGGTTCATAAACATTTTTCTGTAGTCAAAAAGACGCCTTCTTTTTATTTTTAATAGAAATTTTAAGGGTTAAGAAGTGAACAGTTTAGCAGGAAATTTTAAAAGCGGGATTTTTAGACTGCTATAGAATCAAAAAATATAACGCAATTTATTTATTTGTTTTATTTATCTTTTTTAAAGAACCAAATTAGTTTAATATGTTGATTAGTGAACAATTCAAAATATTGAGACGGTCTTTAAAATTAGCCCAATCTTACTGAGGCCTCTTTTTTGATTTTCAATAAAATAAAAAGGATAAAAGAGATTATAAAGGCAAAAATTCAGCTTAGTAATTTAAAATCAAACTAGAGTACGGAAAAGGTGACTTCTGGGAAGTGAGCCGGAGGCAGAAACGAGGCCTACGTTTTCTACCACTTCTTTTTTGGTATTCAAGGACTGAACTAGTAAAAAATTGTTTAAATGAAACAGTTACAAACGGCCTGAAATGTTACATTAGAATCATTCAATGAAAATAAGTTAGATTGAATCACATCATCGAAATGCATCCCCACTTACTGTTGCCTCTGCCTTTTCAATTTTTCGAGAAAAAAATTAGTTAGGCTGATTTTTTCCTGTTTCCAAAAAATATGCAAACTTACTTTTTTATTCCATATTTACATTTTAAAATGTTGGTTTACAAAATAATTAAGCAGAGGGTCAAAATGAGGCTTTATTTCCTGCTGCTCCTTTTTCCGGTTCCCAATAGCTTTGTTCGATTTCTAATTTTTCCTCAAAAATTAAGAGACTTTTAAAAGACGGAAGAAACTCAGAAAAAAATAAATTAATAGTTGTTTAATTAAAGCATCAACCAATGAACAATATGATCTGTTTTCATTAAACCATTTTAAACGAGATGTCGAATAAAATTTTATTTTCATTTTCATTTAAAAATAAAATGAGAATAGAATTGAACAGCTGCGGAGTGAATTCAAATTGACATAAAACGAAACAACCCGTTTATTTGGTGGATTTGGTTCTTTATTTATAAGAACAAGGACTCTGGTCAGCTAGGAAGATGAGACTGGAATAACTTCGAAATTCATCGAGGTAGACTGTGTAGGTAATCTACGGTGGCTACCATGGTCATGTCAACCGCCTTTAACGGAGTACACTGGCCTCATCCGATTGGCCGAGTTGCGGACTCATAAAACACGTCAACGATGTCAAAACACAGTTGTCTCCACCTCTAAATTGAAGGAATGAAAATCGACTCAGTCGTCGAAACCGGACACTATTCCGTTTTCTGCCTTCCAATTAGTTTGTCTGTAAACAACTTCACATTGTTTGGTAGAGAATCTCGAGAATACTGTTGATTAAAATTTGGTAACGCACAAAATTAGAAATCATTTGATTGCACTACCTCTTGGGTGTTTAGGAGAAAAATGATGCGATGCAACGAAAGCGGATGTTTTGTCGTAGACAGCGTGAGGGTGGGAGAGGGGGAAGACCCCGACCACATTGGAGGAAAAGGAGGATCAATAATTCTAATTCTAATAATAATTCTAGCCACCATTCTAAGAGCAATGATTAGTGCTCTTACCTCCTTACCTCCTCTCAGCAGTCACTGAGTTGGAAGCAAGCCTCGGGATTAAGGCAACTGCTCCAGTGAGTCGAAAAGACGTGGTGTTTCATTCGGACACTGCGTGACACCCCTACCTACAACCCACAACCCACGAACACACCCACTCCCGACTTCTCATTGTTTCGAAGCTGGAGGAGGTTGTAACTGACGGTTGAGAGCTCTTTCAGTAACGAAAAACAAGAGAATTCCACATTCATAATAATGACTTTAATGAATTCTAAAAACTGATAAATTGTTTATTTATCATAAATTCTGACTCAGACAAGGCCTGGTTGAACCAGGTTACCCAACTACCCAAATCGGCCATTAAAAACTTGTGTTCCCTGAATCACCAAAATCCTATTGGTCCCACTGTCGACCAATCGAATGTGAGATCAATGCAAATCTCAAATTGACCCACGCACGTTCTCTGATGTTTATTAAGAAGCACTCTGAGGCACGTGGACTCCACATTTCCGCAGAAATAGGCAGGAGGGGACAGACAGTTCGACAGCATGTTCAATGGCTTTTTCTGATAAAGTGCCAGTCTCACCTCAATATACTACTCAATTTACTACCGGCCGTTATTAGTAGCTTGTATAACAACGGTCCAGCAGTTAAAAGTGTCTCATTCCCTTCCGTGATAGAATCGAATCCCGATTCACCAATAACAGCCTAGGAAGCGGGCCTATTTCTATGGCTGGCTTAGTTTAATTTCAGAACTGTTTAGAGCCTGCGAAAGCGCGTTTAATTTTAGGCTTTAGCACATAAATCTTTAAATCCTCTAATATTCAGTTAGGTGGAAATAGTCAACATGCCCTCGTTATGATCGTTTTTCGATGTCTTCTCTTTGGAGTTTCTAATACAACATAATTAAGTCATTTTTATCTTATTTTGAACTGTTAAAATTATGTGCCAATGTCGCAAATTCAATCAACTTTGAAATTCCAACTTCTGTTTGAATTTAAACAAACGCGAACAGGGAAGGCGCTCATTTCGACAGTCTGCTCACTTAGTAACAAATTTAAATGCCTCAATTTTCAACCCATTAACCACAAATCTTTATACCTCGCCTATTCCACGTCTTTACTTTTCAAATTTATTTTTTAATAAATCGACATTTTGCACTAATCTGTCGCTTTTATTCGTCACCCCTATTTACACACTCTGATGTCCTTTTGGAGGAGTCATCTACTGTGCGTGCCCGTGTATGTACATTTGGGTTAACCTAGAGTGTGCCATCTAAAGAGACCTTGTGAGTGGTTGCTAGGAGGATGGGTAGGGGCAGGCGCCTATCGAGAGACGCCACGTCAAGTGGAGTGGAGGGGGCACGGAGGAAGAGGGGAGCGGCCGTGCTGGTGGTAGATGTCGCCACCACTGAGTGCAATTCAGACAGACAGCCGTACTGAAGGGGTTGGTGCTGGCGTTGTGTGCCATTGGAGGCGGCTGCGGCAGCTGCGGCGGCGTTGGCTGCTGCCATGACAACAGCTGTGGCTGGACTGGTTGCCAGGGCGGGCGACGGGTTCGGGGACACAGTGTCTAGACAGATCGATAATAAGGCGACATGTACTATCGATTTCTCACTCCCCGTCTCCCGCTACTCACGCACACACGCTGACTCACCTCTTGTCCAATCAGCGTTCCTCGAATCGATTTGTTTAAATCACGTATTTGACAGAAATGAAAATTTGAGCAGATTTAGGGAATAAAAACTACAAAATTGGTTTAATTTTTTTACCGATTCCGCAGCTCTTTTTTTGAAGTTGAAGCAACATTTTTTTGGCAAAAAAATGTCGCTTTGAAATGTCTCGCGCCCAAAAAAATTCGCAATCATAAATCTTGGAAGGCGCAAATTTTTTCTGGCCAAATCGCAATTTAGATTTAACTTACCCCCAAATTTCCCAAAATTTTTATTTTACAGATTTTAAAAAGCGAAAATTTCCTGTTATAGTGCACAAAAAATGTCCGAAAAATAGGCCAGTTTTTTTTCCATTTGGAAATTTCGTCAGTGACTGTGTGAGAACTGCACCAAAGCTCAGAAAACCACTGGGAGAGAATGAAAAATAAATCGAACGATTTATGTCGTAATTACGAAGCTGGTGAGACTGCAGCATTTTCGGTTGCATCCAAGGAATGCGGTGTGTGTCCTTTGTGTGCATATGTAGGTCCTAGTGATCAATTTATCATGACTGGCGTGGGTATATTCGGCGCTAGCTTCATTCCCGCCAACGGAGAACTCAGCCAAACAAAAAATCGATAAACATAACCGCGCCTTTTGACGCCAGCCATTTCGGAGAGGCATTCTCCACCGGAAGTGCTGGCCGCGGCCGCAGCAGCTTTGATGTCCAACTGGTCAGCAACGGAAACAGCTTCTTTTTGTGTGTTCGCGTGCCTGTTCCCTGAGCAATTGAAAAAAAGTTAACGGTGCATTTACTGCGGCTAGGAATTCAGCCAATTACACCCCCAAATCGCCCGGCTAAAAGACCAGCGGTGTTGATTGAGCTCGGCTCTCTAACATCTGGGCAGTTTTTCATCCAATCTAGGTAGTTCAAAGTACCTGAGAACGTGTGTTTTATGTGCAGCCAATGGACTTTCTCGGCGCCGAAATCCCTCAGCAAAGTTAAAAAATCACCAACAGCAGTTTAAACAAACGCAAAAATGCTTTACTAGCCCCTAATATACACGAAAACCACAAATCCAATATGTTAAAGCGAGGCTATCGATTTAAACAAAGTTTGTGTGACTGACGAGTTGATGCGATCGATACACACACAGAAAGGATGTTGCTGGGTAATTGAATGTGTCGAAGAGCAGCAGATAATTGGATGGCGACAAGGTTGACTTTTGGCCAATCAGCTGTCTCTAACTGGAATGCGGTTAAACTTTTTGCCGAAATGCTCCCCCAATGCGTTTATTAATCTACGAATAATTATATTTGCCGTCTTTTTAACACTCTCTTTTTTCAGGGTGCAATAAACACAATTTCTGTTCCTCGAAGAAAGTGGAGGAGGAGGAGGTGGTGGTGGTAACCAATAAAACGGCCCTAGAGTGGAGAATTGTTTAAAATCACGCAAACTTTTTGGCGCCGAATTGAGCATCCTTCAGACATGCAAATGTGAAAATGCATAAAATCAGAGCCGCTCACCACTTCTTGAAGGCAGATATGCCAAAAGCACATGCATATTTTGAACAAAAATTGTTTCAAAAATACCAAATTATCACTGGTGAAGTGGACGCCTTGAAACAACATATTTCGTTGGTGATTAATAATAATAATGATAAAATTAATTCTATCTCAATATAGCCACTAAGAAGGTTTTTTATTGCTCTTTTAGCTAAAACTTGTCCCAGATTCCAGCCTCACTGGGAAAGGCAAAAAAGAATGGTTTAGCTGTTGGTTTTGCGAAATTTTCGATCGATAATTTTGAAAAGAAGGCATGATGGGATTTTGCCCCACTTCTAGGAGACAGATTTACTAAGCTGTCCTTCAAAATCCAGCGACAGGCTGCCTTCAAAGTGTCCCTCTGGTGACAGCTCTACTTGCTTCCCTTCGAGATAATAAAGCTATTTTTCGGTCCGAGACCTCCCCACGATCAATACTTTAGGTGTTTAACAAAGAGAGATAAAGACATTTCGGGCTATTCTTAGCTGCCGACTGCATAAAACAACAGCAGCTGCAGCAACAGCGGCAGGAGAGTGGACAGAGTTTGTGCAAATAGGAATTCCAAATTCCCTCTCATTCTCTTGCTAGTTAAACAAGCGTCCTTTTTGCTCTCTCTTTCTCTTCCTCGCTCCCTCTCTCTCGCCTTCTTCATTTGCCCGCCAGCGGGCACGCACAAAACTCGGCTAATTCAGTCACACACACACACACACCCACACCCAATGTGGCACACAGTTCCTTGTTTAAACGAACTCACAACCAGAAGCAGAACCACTTCCTCCCACACAAAAAGAATTAGGTGCTGTGCTGCGGACTACAATAGGCACTCTTGCATAATTAACGCACACTCAGAAATACACCCTGACCTTTATTACCGCTAGGTGTGTTTAAAACACGCCGCACACCTGCTGATATGACCTTGGAGCGGGGGCCAGTCGTTGGACTAGCCTTCTGGTTTCATTGCGCAGAACGCTCGGGAAAAAAAGGCAGCTTGCGTGGATGGCAAATCTTTCGTGCTTTTTTGTTCATTTTTATTGCTGGAAACCAGAAAAATTGCAATTTACAGCGTTCTACTTCAAAATTTAATTTAGGCAACATAATCGAGTCACATGGACTTGGTAGTGATTGAATAATTAGTTCAGTTGGTCACTTATTAGTTAAATGAATGGAAAACGGAAGCAGCCACGATTCGTTTCTAGAAAACACTCGGTCACGGTCGTTGTGGTAACATTTACGAATCTGTGAGAGTGAATCAGGACTAAATATTTTGGTTTTTCAAACAAAAATTGCTCCAACTTGATGATTACTTGTTCAGAGACCAACAAATTGCAATCACGAGACTTCCAATCCACTTTTAAATTGCATTTTGCGAAAAAACCCCACAGTTTGTCACTGTCGTTTTGGCAGTTTTGACAGAAGCAGGAAGAGGGTAAGGCATGGCTGCTTTGCTCAAATTATGCTTTCCTGGCAGCGTTTTTCGCACACACTTCACTTGCAAACTTGATGTCTTTTAACAGACGCCGCAGCCACATCAACCACGCATTTTGTAATTACTTTTAGCATTTTCCCCCTCATTACTCCACGAAAATTGGGTCACGATAACACATTTCTATCGTCAGGAGCACAATTTAAACAAAAGTGCGTGTGTGTGGGCGTAATTATCGATTTTTAAGAAAGGGTTAAAAAATCAATAATCAACCCACCGGAATCGTTTCTTTCCATAGAACAGCTCTGCGAATGCGTCAGAATATGTGGGTAGTGTGGACAGAGCTTCGGAGGGAGGCATGACAACTCGGTGCCATGGTTACACCGATGCGGAGCAATGGTAAGGATGGTCTGTGGAAAGTGCGTGTCAGAGGCTGACATCCGAGGGGACAGTTGAGGTTGATGCAGGGGCGACCGAGAATTCATGTCATCTCTGGTCGTCACTCCCTCCAAGTTACTTCCTCGAGACGAGAGGGAAAATCGATAGAGTAGGAGGATGAGAAAGGGATCGATGGAGATGGGAAGAAGGACGACATTTGGGAGCTCATTGGTCATCAGAGGGACCAGAGAAGCGGTATTGATTATCGGCAGCAGCATGGCCACACAGCATATCCTCTTGGGGAGTTTTCGGCAGCAACAGAGGAAGATGAGGAGGAGAACAACTTCACCCAGTAGAGGAAGAATGGCGAGGAGTAGAACGGTGAGAAACCGGGACTCCTGCACCGTCCGGTTTACACAGGACGCGGGGAAGCCGGTGAAGAAGAGATTGATCTGCGACTCAGCTCCTGTGCTGGGTTTAAGGGTAATGAAGAGCGCTGCGCCTGCGGCAATTGCCCAGGGGAGTGAATGTGCAAACGCCAAGCACGCAAATCTCTGCTGTTTCGAGGTGGGCAGTTGAGAGTTGGTTGCTAAGAAACCCACGAGGAGGAGGCAGAGGAAACCAGAGACGAGGTGAAGGTGCACACTCAAGAGCACGTCGGTGGCAATGGCAGTGACAAAGAGGCACATAAAGGGACTCAGCTCTGTGCCAGTGAGGTGAAAACTGGTCACAAGGAGATGCACAACTGCTAGAATGAGCCCCAAGAGGGCCAGATGAACCCCCAAGGCCAAGTAGCAGCGAAGATTCCTGCTCTGCGACGCTGTTTCGACACTGCGACGCAGAGTTTCTCCATTCTCCCTTGGAGGGTAGTCATCGGAACTCAGGGTCACCGAACTGGAATGACTTTCTACAAAACGAATACAAGCTTCGTGGAGTTATATTTCTCCTTCTCCGCCTCCTTCGTAGGACAGGAAAAGGAGGCAAGTTTTTTGCTAACAATTGTTCCCTAGTGCAGCGATAACCAGGCTACATGACGTGCGAGGAGGCAGTTTACACGTTACCCTCCCAAAAACGGCGCTATTCCAAATCCATTGTGGTTGGATAATACTAACACTTTTTTGTCACCCCAAAGAGACATTTTTTGGCAGAGAAAGGACGCGTTTATTCTTCTCCTTTTTATCGATAATTGCATCGCAGTGATAGGCGTATTTCGCCTGCGAGTCAGTCAAATCCCTCTCAGTGCTCCTTTCTGTCAACATTCACTGCTGTAACTACATATCCTAACTAATCCAAGCAGGGTTTTCGCTGAATGCCTCAGGGGGATTGCAGACCCAAATCTCACCGTTTGAGGAGGCAGACAAGACGTCTGGCTTGACTCCCTCAGCGGAGAGCGGCTGTAACCCAATGGAATCGTCCCGTGGTTGTGGACGAGATGTCCGCCGCTTGTCACGAGGACAAAGGAGCCAACAACTCATGACAAAGAGAGCGCAGTTAACCAGGAGAGCCACAGAGCAAGCAGCCACAGCCAGCGGTAGCTGTGACGTCTGTTTTTGCCCGACATCAGCCTTCATCTGCGCAACGGCTGAGCCTGCGATTGTGGCACCCTGAGTCGTCGTCGTCGGTGTCAGCGTTGTGGGAACAGCAATGTCCATCCACTCCACCGCCGAATCTGCCAGTTGGTGATTGCGTCCCAGCGGTAGAATCGGTTGGAGGTCAAAGGGACCCCCCACTCGTCCTTCGGGGGGTCCCGAAGGCAATCGATACCGGGTTCCGTTTCCCCGAGCCACTAGGTAGCCATCGTCGTCGAGAAAGTACTCCCCCGAAACCAACAGAGCGCTGATGTTAAGCGATCGAGGCGGCCGCATTCAGAGGGCCCGGTCTTTCTGGCACCTAGGTGGGAATCGGAATCCCTTTTTTCAGCTACACGCAAACACACACGTGCTTCATCAAGCGTGGGACACATGGAATGCGGTCCATTTGTAGTGCGCGCGTGGGTTAAAAATGGTCTGGCTTGGCTCTACCCACCAAAAATTAAAGTGCCTTCGCTGCTGTCCTATGACATTTTTTTTTCAAATGTCTCTCCCGAAAAAAGACATCTCATTTCACTAGTCAACAAACACTTCTGCAAGAGGTAATATTTAATAAGAATAATTAGGCATTTCTAGTTAATGAAAATGGAAGAAAAAGTTTGATAACAATTTGTTTTTTTAGAAAATAATAGAAATGGAATTTAATAATAGTGTTACATATAAATTTGTACTTATTTCGAATAGTTCATTAGTTTTACCAATTTTATAGAAAGGAATTAATTATTTAATAATCAAAGGACTTCAGAGTTTTCAGAAACTAAAATTAATAAGTTTCTGATGAAATATCCTACAACAGGAATAATATTTCTCCAGAATGGCAAATCCTATTTTGCATGAATAATTCAGGCCTAGCAATCAGTCACAGACGCAAACAGACAACAATGATAATTACAAGTATCAATGAATAATTCCTTAATAATTGCACAGATTGGGAAGCATAATGTCGATTTATTTCCTAGACGTTAAAAACCTTAAATTAGCACAATAGAAGTAGACAATGTGTAGTCTAGGAAGAGTATACAACAATCTGTGACACAGACGTGGAAAATTAATGATGCACCAAAGACTAGGACCACCCTGTCAGCTTGAAATTGTGCACTGCAGCCAATGCAGTCGTGATTAATTGGGAGTAGGTCCAAGTTATAAATAGTCCACGCATTCAGAAGCCCTGGTGCCTAGGTATTTACTTAAAAATCCCCCGTAGGCATTTAAATCAAGTACTCCACATCAAAATTCGATTTTAAATTGCTATCCAAACGATGGAAAATGTAGCAGTAAGGTTTTGAAATGCTATGTTAATAAGGTAAATAATAACGAGACAGAGTCGGTCTTACGGGTGTTAAAGAGGCGAAATAAATCCAAGCAAGTAGGAGGCGGAGGAGGCGAAGGAGGAGGGGAGGAGAAGCGTGGGTTCAACGAGTTATGGAAACTGTTGCCTATAGAAGGCATCGTCAATTAGGCGGGTCACTCTGATTGGCTGAGCCCGGAGCCAATGCGATTGCTGCCGGTGTCTGATTGGCTGCCTTTCAATTTGCCATTTTTTCATAACTTTCCTCATAGCCACTGTTATGAGATGAAAAAATAGGGAAAAAAAATGTGCTCATTTTGTTGTAAATTTGGAACACTTAAAAAATCGAAAAATATATTTTTCTAATAGGCTCTAGGCCCGCCGCCATTTCATCACAAATTAGCGTCACTGAACCGCTGAAGGATTATATGCTTTCCACGATTGTCACCAAAAAATGCACTTGACCGCTGGAGATTGGAAGTGTGTTTTGCAAAAGATGATGGTTCTTCAGAGGAAATCACCTTTTTCCAGATCGTCACTCCAATCTCCGCTTTGAAGCATTTGTCGTTTTTATGAGCAAAGCAGAATCTTTATAATTGCAGTCCCATGGATGATTTTTTGGATGTTTTGAGTCGTCCTAATAGATCGCTCTCGATTTCTGGAGATTCCAAGAAGTGAAAATTCGCCGAAAAACCCACTGAAATCGCAAGTCTTCTTTGACAAAATCGAAGGCATCTTTTTGTCTTTCTGAAAAGGTTCCCTCCAGCGACGACTGGACCTTTGGGTGAAATAACTTTTATCTAAATTTAAGAAAAATTAAGGTTTTCGTTACAACTACAAAAAATTTTATCCCTCTGAAAATCGATAACCGATTCTTAAATTTCTAATACTCATCTCTCTTATGTAAATCAATATAGCTATCAGAGCATTTAGAAAAAAATTAATAAATGTTATTCCGAAAGCAATTTCGAAACTTTTTTTCGCATCTGCCACACCATTTTCACAGATTCCCCACAATTTCGCCTACATGGGTCATCAGCCAAAAGTTAAAAAATCATTAATCTTGGTGGACGCAACTAGAGCCAAATTATAAAAAAACTATTTCTAAACAAATATTTATTTTATTATCTTTCACTGAGCTTGTAATGCCAACAAAAAGTCATTAATGCAACATAAAACGATAGTATCGTTTAAATGCGAAAAACTAAAATCAAACGATGACTCTTTTGGCTTCAATTTGTCTTTTAAAAAACAAAAATCCACTCACGAGAAAATGAATAAGCACATTTATAAAAAATAAATAAAACGACACTAATATTTCCTAGAAAATCAAATGAAATCTGCTTCACAGATACTGTGTATGGAAGTCATCTTAATGTTAACATTAATTATTTAAAAATTAAACACTACATTCCTTAATTTAATTTTTGATATCTAAAACCTTCATTTTAATTTATTGTGAATTTTACATCCCTTGCATCCTTAAAGTCTAGGCCTAATTTTCAAAATAAAATATTATTAATCGCTTTACATTAATACTGCCACTGACCTTGACACTGACACAGAGTCGATTCTAAGAACATTTTTGTTACATTTCAACCTGGAATAGCCGTAAAATTCAATCAATTCGGACAATAATCGTTTATAACATGTTTGAAAATTACGATGTCAAAATTTTCGATGTTTCCAATATTTTCGAATTCATTCGATCGGCGTTAAGTCCTGGAAGGTGAATAATTTATATTTGATAGATTAGCAAGTTTTATTAATAATTTAATTGCAAAAAAAGAATCTGCTCTTCTAATGGACCGTACAAAAAAGGGTTTCCTTCAAGATGAGTTCAGAAAAAACTATCAAAATACTTAGTCAGTTTTTTGACTTTATTTAGTTGGTGCTACTAATAACTAATTGAGTAGCAAACTATTCGAGGGCAGGGTTATCTGTTAACCTCGGTGTGTATTTATCTGGCCTATTTTGTTGACATTAGGATAAAATAGAAAGGCGATCACGTGAATTTGGTTCTGCAAGAAGAGCTTCACACGATTATAATTGTCTTTTCTGTATCTGAAAACTGATTTAGGAAAAACGTGAACTTTAGTGAGACAAATAAAAAAATCTTGTGGCCTTGTGACATTGCTTGGTGATCCCAAGCCTTGTTTACTGTATGGAGCAACTTTGTTTGCGCAAACGCTTTTGATAATACAATCGTAGTTTTGGGAAATTTTCAAAGATCTATGCCCAATTGAACAACTGATTAATGATCTATGCCCACGCTTATTCATCTCAACCAATTAACGCAATTATTAGGAACCGGCAGCGTAAACTATTTCACCCAATTGTTGTAATCTTAAAGTGGGTTTCCCTTGGTTGAATTCACATTCGCTTACTGATGAAATGTCATTTTCACTGTCGTTTGACATAATTGAAGTTATCCACAGATCCGGTTATTTGATCTCCTTCAAATAAGGTCATAAAAAATCAGACCTATCCTCTAAACGAACGGGCTACCATTGCTTAGCACACTCGACTCTGTGATATTCCAAGTCATATTTCATTACCGAAAAGGCCTAGCCATCTACACTGGGACACTTTGCTTTATTGTCACATCTCATCACAACCTGGTGGAAACAAACCATGATTTCATTTCAAAAGACGCTAGTGCTCACTCGTTGGACCAAAATAATACTAATTCACATATTCACATTTGTGTATTCAGCCCTGGAAGGACCTGTGGAGAGCATTCGTACCCACAGTAATATTTGTGGGTGGCGTTGGGTTTGCCATCATTCGTGTTAATCCAATCAATTTGCAAGGTGTCTTTTACGACATCTCATAAGGTGTCCCATTGGTTAGGTGTGGCTCAGTGGCAGTTATTTGATACTTTTGCTTTCCTTTAAATCATGTGGTCCCGCGAAATGCGTTTGAGGCATGTAATGGAGCAAGAAATAATCTATTTTTTGGAAATTTTATGAACCAATGCATGAGAAGGCGCGAAATCCAAGCTGACTTACTCACCACCAATTAAACATCTCTCACTAATCTGGCAAATTTTTTCATTTGTGCTTTTTATAATATATTTCTTTTAAATACCTACTTAGTTGACACTAAAAAAGTAAAAGGCGCTTGCATTCAATCAAACGGTGGCATGTTACCTCTCTGCCATTCGAATTTAAACACGCACACAAATCTTGGTAGGTGTGCTCACTGCCTTGAAAATCCCTCCTCTTATGCAGAAACTCAGATGTGTCGAGATTGCTCAATGGTGAGTCTAGCTCAACTTGGCTAAGCAATGTGGAGCAGCACATCTCACAGCTGTAATAAACGCGTGGCCTTTCACTTCATTTCAGTAAGATAATTGCTCGAATCACGCTGTAACTATGTTAGTTATTAAATTAGCGAAATGAGTACAAATGACTTTTGTGCAGAGAGATATATATAAACGTTGCTGAGTAGAACAAAATTAGGACCTAATTCCCTGAAAGTAAATCGTGGAAACCGTTGAAAATATTCCAATTTTAATTCATGTTAATTTAGCAAATGTTAATTAAATTGTTCTTAATCAGTTTGACAGGACTGCGAGTGAACGCGCAACGGCAGACACTGAACTGAGGTGAGCTTAGAAATCGCATTCAATCAGCCAAAATTTCAAAGTTGAATCAACAAATGAGGTGGTTGGTTTTCCAGAAGGGATGACGCTTTTTGGGCTGTCATTTGCCACAACGGGTCATATCATGTGGCAAGAGTAACACTTCGCCAATTTCACAGAGGATGCTTGACACTTCCTACCGCCACTCAATGTGATTCGCTTGCACCACATTTGGGTTTCTTCAAGTCACTCGAATTACTGCTTCATCTGTTTTTCGAAGTTGTAAGTTGGAATGGCTCTAGTCCACTTGATCTCTCTAACAACTAAGCAGTTTTTGGACTTGTCGGCTATCAGTGAAAACAGCGAGTACTAAATAGAACTCACTCTTTGCAGTGCTTCTCGAATGGCAAATCACAAACAGAAGTTTTCAAAATCGTCACTTAGTGTTTGTAGAGTTGAACTCATCAATCACTGATTTGAGGCTGGCAACTTCAATTCGTTTGTGGTGTCAATACTTGACGACACTCAAAATCTTGCTTCTTTAATGAATTGTCTAAGGAGATCGGCAGTAGTTTTGAATCATTATTTAGTATAGTGAAAGGAATCCTCTGCGCTTTAAACAGACTGATAGAGACTCGTGGGTGCAAAAGGCAACCTCAGGAACCTCGCTTTCTGACTCCGTGACGGCGTGAGAAGCCACGTTGAGAAGAAGCAGAGATAAAAACGCGAAAAGTTTCATTCAGTTCAATTTCAGGATTACTCTTAAAACCAAAAAGTGTCAGTTTGTTCAGTCAAACGACTTCGCTACTGTCAGAATTAATTTGAAATGACTATTTGCGGGTTCTGGGATCATTTTGAAGTAGGCAATTTCTATGTGATTTCTCTGTTATCCTGTCGACTCGGCAAAGAGGTTGCTGGTTTTCGATCTGCCTGATCCCTGAATTGCACAGAAGAAGGCTCGAACCAGTGATATGATGAAATACTGTGTAATTTAGATGTCAAAATGCAAAAAAATAATTGTTTCCCTCTTTTAAAGAAAATCCAGAGGACTTAGTACTATGTTAAGACCGAGGACTGCTACGATTAGTTCACATCACATTCGAGGACGGAGGTAAATCGACCACAGAGTTTTAAGCTTCATAGCAACGACTATACGAAATGTACACAATATAGAGCAAATATGCGCAGTTAAACACTCCTTCATTTTATGTTGAAAAGTTATTTGCTGACGACATCAGCACTACAAACAACTTGAATAAATTGAAGCATTTCACATCGTAAAAAGTTCATGAATATTACGTGATTAGAGTTAAACGGATTCTTATAAAAAATAATCATGGCTGTACGTTTTAAGATGTGCAGGAAGAGGATAAACTCTAAAATCTAACACCATTTTTTGTAAATTCGAAAATTGTGGACTCCTCCGTTAACCCAATGCCAAATCTACAACCGCCTTTTAAGTATGGAATCAGTAACGCGATTGAGATCCATCAAATTAGAGAAATGAGCTACTTAAACTTCACTACTGAACAGCAATATAGTAGCATGAGTTGTCTATTGCATAAAGTAGCGATTAAAACACATGCGTTGAGATAATATGTTTTTCCAAATACTCAGAAATAGTCAATCGACCCACAACATTATAAAACCACTTGGTAGTTTGCAGTTCAATTTTATGCAGGAGCTAACTACTCCAAATCGAGACCTAATAATAAACTCACACGCTCGTAAATAATTTTTTTATCTGTATTCAATGTTTAACAGCTCGTATGCATGGGAACTATGAATGTCTCGTCCTGAGTCGCACACCTCGTCTGGCGATGATCTCCCTCATCAGAATTATCGTAGCAAAGAGTTGGCCAACTGTTGTGGGTGGCTGTGAGAAAATGTTGGTCTAATTTACGAAGAATCACTCATTAAAGGCAAGAGTAAACGTGCGTCCATTTGCCTGAAGTGCATGTGCAACCAGGGACTTCTTTCTGGAATTTCAGTTAATAGATATTTGATTAAATTTAGATGTGTTTTTTAAGGATTTAAGCTCAAAGTGCGGTTTTCTGTTATTACTCACTAAAGATGGAGACCTGAAGTTTATTATTGAATTGAAAAGCTTAGTATTAATGGTAACAGACGTTCAGACTACCGCTGCCTAACAACACTGATATGCAAGTGAACTAACCAGAGAACATGGAGTTCTGCAGTGCCACTTGACAAACATTCAAGCATTCATTCGTTTTATCCTAATTTTGCCTATGAACATTACTGAAAAAAACATTATATCCTAATATCTTATAATTATTATTCCTCTTGTATTGCGTCAAAAATGTAACATTTTAGCATCATGAACAATTTCCCCAGTATTGCCTCTTTGGAAAGCACATTAGACATACGCGCTTTTCAGTAGCTTACTTTAAAACTATTATTAAGTAGTTTACAATAGCCAAAACTTTAACCAGTTTTTTTAAAAATATGCAGATGGGCGTTTCTAAGATTTGACGTTACTCTAGCATGAAAAGACAATAATTCTCTACATTGACGAAGCTTTTTTAACGTAAACAAGTGAATTATGACGAAAAGGTAGCAACTTTCATAAGTAAATAGCGATTGCGTGAATTTATCCTCCTATAAACGAAAATTGAAATTAAAATTACATTGAGATAAGACTCAAAATTTATTCAATAAATGTCGCAAGCATGTCATTGTCATTAATTTTTCTGAATTAGCGTCCTAAATGTTGACTACATGAAGTTGATTTTTGGTTCCAAATCGCAACTTTTTAACAAGATATTTTGTAGGGATCTTAAATGCGCTCAGCACGGTGACAAGTAAAAAAATCCACTTATTAAACAATAAATATGCAATGTCATTAAGTATTTCAAGATTCCAACATTGACTATGTATTTGATCATAGCATCAGCTGGCATGGCATAGTTATTTCAAATATCTGTTTAAATTCGCAGTTTATAAAGTCGAATTATGGGCTAGAGTCACCAAGGCTGCGTGTATAATTAGGCCGTATAAATCTTAGAATTCGGCAAAGAAACATCATATTTAAGTGCAATTTTTTTGGAATGTTTAATCGTAGCTGCGCGCTATTAGTTTGATTTGTTTTACATGAATACCTTAAGATGCGGTGTCAGTTTTGCCTTCAAAATAGATTTACGGAGGCGATATCGCTATCTCCTCCGGACAACCCGATTCCAGGGATGGCAGCCGTCCTTACAAAGAAAAGAAAACTCTTCCCGGAACTCTTGCCAACGTCTCCGAGTTCGTTCACGTTACCGTGCTTGATGACATCCAAAAGAGCCCCGCACGACAGCAGAATCGCCGCCGCACAAAGACCCCCGAATGCCACCTATCTCCGTGGGCAGGGTCGGGAATATTAACCCGATTCCCTTTCGCTCCGAGGGGCTGCCAGCATACACACGCACGCACGCACGCACACAGAAGAGAGCAGGCAAGGCACCCCACGACTCTGTACCGAGTCACCGGATCGCTTAGGACCGCCTGACCCATGGCCAACTGCTGTTCCCATGGAACCCTTCTCCACCTCGGCCTTCAAGGTTCTCACTTGAATATTTGCTACTACCACCAAGATCTGCACCCGTGGCGGCTCCACCCAGACTCACGTCCGAGGCTTCTACGCTCACCACGGCGACCCTCCTACTCGCCACCGCGCTCCATGCCTGGGCTATGCCATCCATCAACCATCGCAATTACGTTGTCGTCAGGTCAGCAACCCAGCTTGCGGTGACGGCCCGGTATAGGTCCGACGCTCCAGCGCCATCCATTTTCAGGGCTGGTCAATTCGGCAGGTGAGTAGTTGCACACTCCTTAGTGGATGCAGACTTCCTTCCATGGCCATCCAAGGCCTCAAATTCAAAGAATATTGATTCATGAATTCTAACTGGGATTGGTAAACTCTCACAAAGTGAAGGCTGGTCGTTAATTTGCTGCCTCATAAGCAAATGTCTTGTGTTGGGTTAAAAGAAAATTGAGATTTGTTTGCTAATATCAGTGTTATGGTAATATCGGACCCTTCATACGGCAAGATGTCATTTAAAAAGGGAAATGATTGAAAAAATTTTAAAAAGGTCACGTGAAATTCGAAGGTTTGCTTCAGTTTGTTTAAACAAACGCATTTGCTACAAGATGATGCATCTGTTTGGTTAGACAATTGTAGTAAAAGTTAAGCAAAGGAGCATCCATGATATTAATTTACATTCATATTTAATAAGTTGAAAATATTTTTGAAGAGAATATCAGTAATAAAATATCATGTCGATATTTTTAACGAAATGTCTTATTAACCTGCAGTTGGAGATGTGTTAATTTAATTGAAATTATCAAAGTAATTAGGCTTTTTTCAATTATACTCAATAGCAACTAATTATAATTTAAAAATTTATATGTGACTGTACATTCTTAAATAATTAAATAAATAATTTGTTTCTCAGCCCCAGATTATGCCTTAAGACGCCGCCCATCTAGATTATCAAAGTGTGCATATTTTTCAGTGAAAATTTACATATTAATTAAAATTTAAAGGCAGTTTTAAGTAAATGATCCCACCAAACTATTTTCTTGTTGTTTGGTTATCAGAAAATTTTCATATTTTATATTGTGCCCTAATAAATTACTTTCTCCTCTTTCTGGGCTAATATAATGTTTGAATATCAAAATGCCCACTCTTGCAGATCATCAGTGATATATTAGATATTCACAGTTAATTGAAACTGGAAGTCTACATTTTGAAATCTTATACAAAATTGCTAGCGAAACCATTGCCATTTACTATCTGGCAATGAACTATCTCAAAATAGAAAGTTTTTGCCTCACAAATGAGACGCAATCCATAACCAACGTTCTAAAAAAGGAAGTGCAATTTTATTTTACAAACACAACTAAAGTATCCTTGGGACCAGGCATGAAGAATGCCCATTTATTAAACAATTTAGTTCACCATAATTTAAATGTGTGTTTAAATTTCCAGCAATTTATTATAAATGCGTATAAACAGTACTCTTGATCGAGAAATCGATTTTAAGAAGCGAACTATTATGAAATGGGTCAAGAAAGCATTTGAAAACGATGACATTTCCTGTCTTTTCACTCTT
>JAUOZQ010001009.1:0-19717 GCA_030710315.1 Anomotaenia brevis
CGTTTATCGTGTAAGATGGAGTCAAATATTTGACAGTTAATGAAACCTCGCAGGAAAAAGGCTGCGCCACTGATCTTTATAAGTTATTTTCATTTTCAAAAGTTATTATGACATTTTTTGTTTGTATCTATCCTTTAATACAAAATATATCATTCGCAGTGAACAGCCAGAGGATTTTCGCACATCTAAACTGCAAGTAAATTTCATCACGATCAGATGTTAATTCACCTCCTAATTCCATTTGCATTATCACTAGTCAGACCTGACTAGCCTGACCATTTAAAGCATCATTGGTACTTTACCTATTTCGCGGTTGTTGAATCTTAAAAGTAAAACCATTCTTACTGAGATATTCACGCTTATATCTCACGACAGCTTAAAGCAAACACAAGGTCGTCAGTCCATCTAACGATTTATCACTCAAATTTCACGTATGAAGTCCCTTCTAACTGTAATTGTTCACGCACCTGGTCCGACTGTGTAAACCCAAATGAAGCAATCAAGCTCTTCTTAGAGTTTCATCAATAGCAATATCTGTTAAACGAACAATCTACTTTATTTCTTTAAAACAATCACCATAAACATGGGAAAAAGTTGCGCAGACAGCTTTAACGATGTTCATTCGGAAGCTCCGAAGCATCCTATGGAGTCACGTCTCTGCCTTTTAGAGCCTCGTCTCTAGTGACTGGTTCCTCTTCCATATCCGCCCTAAAAAACCAGGCTCTCGTGGAATAATTTTCAGCATGCGTAGACTCGTTAAGATTTTTCTAAAAGAAGTTAGTGGATAAAATGGCTTAAGAGTATTTTACCTCTACATTAACAAAATCTATAAGCAAATCGTGCATGGTGATGTCGCAAACGTAGACTGCATTTAGATCAGTAGCCTCACATGACGAGGAAATAGTTGTTTCCGGTGTTGGATGAGTCCAGACTTCGACGAAACCATTCTCATCAACCTTCTTCACTTGGCTGAAAGTGTTAACTGCAACTTCTTCAACTCGTTTTATGACACTGGCTTCTCCATCTTCTGCCCCTTGAAAGGAGTTTATCAAATTTAGTCATTTAAAGAGCAATTACAAGGTGGGTATTGTTCACTTACTGATTCCAAGGAACACGAGTGGCAAATAAAACTATGATCACTACAGACATTCTAATTCACTCCTTGATTACACTTCTTGAAACCTGCTTAGCATGAGGGGTATATATAGGCTTGAGCTAAAGGAATGCATGTCTAGAATTTACTGCCTAATGCAGATGCCATCTAGCTAATGGAAACTTGAAGTATTCAATGAAACCTGAGGAGTAACCTAAACTCATGTGGGATTGTCAAGGTATCATTTCTTGAATCACTTGTTTGCCTCTGCTGATAAAAACGTATTCAAGTTTCTAAATTTGTTTTCATCTTTAGCAGGCATAAATGTTCATAAATGAAGAGAGGTGACTGAGATGCAATAATCAACAACATCTTTTTTTGGAGAGACATCCTTGATGTCTTGCAGACCGTTGTTAAAATCTCTTAAAATGAAATGTTTATTACTCATCTGAAAATATCTTGAAATGAGATAAATGGAAGATTATGGTTATAGAGCAAATGAATTTTGTTATCCACTACATGCATATTAAACGCGTTTTACAACAATGCTGAAATATCAACCAGCTCGTCAAACAAACACATTTAATTAAGTTAAATAAGTTGAAGCATCTTTCACGGATAAAGTTAATCACGGATGATTCCCGCCTTTTACATGTCTCCTTTATATTAATTTCAGCATGAATGCTGGGACTCATATTGCCGAGCTAATCTAAGAATGAGGCAGCTTCTTCCGTTTCCTTGTATTGCATTTCATCTGCGAAGTTGAATAGAACACATGAATATAAGTAACTGATTATAATGTAATGTCAAAAAACTTCAGGTGAATTCGGATTCACCCTTATGAGGAGAGGTACAACATCTAGAAGGGTATCAGGGATCTTCTTGTTTGAGGGAGTTCTCGATGCATTTTCCGTCCTGCAATGGCCTCCATGATATTTGATGCTCTACGAGTTCCTTCTTCAAGTCGTCGCTTTGACCCCATCTGAGGGACATCAATTTGATTGTGATTATAGATTATACTGCCTAATTCGATAGGCCTTGGACAACTGGCTTCGATTTCGTCGTCGAATCGGTCAGTCATTCCAACAGTGGAATGATTGACACCTGCCAAGTACCTATGATTTCATCATTGAGCTGAGAGCTGATAGCGGCTTTAATGCAAACAACAAGTCTTAACCGTTTTTTCGCTTTCTAAGCCAAAACGGCTATGAATGCTCGTAATTGAATCAATTTCCCCATGATTTGGTGTTTGAATTGAGAAAGATAACGATAATTGGGTGGATTCAAGATTAGGATTTGTGATGCTTCTCTATTTAAAATAGAATTTTTAAATCCTATCAAAAGGTGATTTGTACGTATATCACTTCCAACTTCATAGCCAATTCAAAAACACTCGTTTGACTCATTTCCCGTTTTCAAGAAGCTACTATATCTTCAAGAAGCAAGCCAAGCAACTCCAGCAAATTGAAACAAACACTATTCGACAAAACAAGTAATTTCAACTAGTAACCTGTTGAAAAATTATTTTCAAAGCTCATAATCAGCAGAACCTCCTAATTTCTTGGAGTTTAGTACACATTTTCCCATGGGTTTCCACTGCGTTTTGAGTCTGCAGTGTTTTCCGTGGTTTCAGGCTCTCCTGGTTAATTGCATGATTCCAATGAGGAGGTCACGTTCAGCTCCAGAGGTCAGATGAGGACTTTTGCATGTGTCTAGCATGCATGACATGGCCAGCAGTAATCCATAGAGCAAATTCCTTTCCAAATGATAAAATTCTCGCTGTATTAATCCACGCTATTCAAGCATAACACATTCACAGCTACATGAACTCAATAAGGATCACAGGGAATATTCATGATGCCTTAGTCTACCGGTACGGTAAATACTCATTAGGACTGGATAACTAATTAAAACTTCACTTCTGCTGCTCTTTAGCTGTGATGACAACAAGCGGATAAATTGTTTGTTTAAAGCTTCTGGATTTTCAATATTGACTATGCGTTTCGTGTGGAATAACTAAGCTTGAATTATGATAAATGTGTTTCAATCTCATTTAGGCTTACAAAGACTTTGCTGAGCATGGGAAACTCAGTTTGTTTCACAAAATTATTTGGGATAAGTCTGCTTTGATGTGTGTGTCGAGAATTGGTTTGTTTCAAAGGGATTTCCAGTACTACTATATGTTGCAATACACCTCAAAGCCTAAATAAGGTCTTGATATTTGAACTGAAAATACACATGACTTGTTGCTGTTAACAACTCCAAATATATTCCATCTCACCAGATCAGTCGATTCCATGCTGATTTTCTTCATCCAAATATTAACAACGAAATCTAGCATTTTAAAATTTAGAATTTCAACCTGATTTAGGATAAATATATAGATAGATAAATATTAGGGACGAAATTATGCTACTTTAAGTCGGGAAAAGCTTTTGTACTCGACAAATATTTAGTAAAATTGAAGCTGTTTTACAAATTACTAAAATTGCAGTCAGTAGCACAAATCGATCACATAATGAAATAGTTAAATAGATTAATTTCCAAAGAATGTTGAATCGGGAAAAGCTGGAGATAGCAAATAAACATTTTAACAAATGAAAAGGGTATCCATGATCATATTCATATCCATGAATAATACTTAGAAAGAAATTTTCACAGAGCATTTTTATAATAAAGGTAAAAATGACTGGATAAGTGCTTTGGTGGAGAGCTACACTTGGATTCTCTAGATGACGGATCAACTACCTTAAAGAAGACGAGGAGTTCATATAACGGGTGGAGAGTGTTCATTGGGAACGTGTGTTTGGAAGAACTCACCTCAAGAACACGGTCAAGTGTCACGTCGAGACAGAGGATTAGATTAGACTTGGACTCTGGTTGGCAAGGGGAGGAGTTGGATCACCGGGTTTGACCGTGCTTCCAGTGGGTGTGGACAGCTGTCCAATAAATCGTCTGCCAGTGATGCCAACTGGACCCCTTCAAGACTTATTTCTGCTTTGAAAAATTCAGCAAATCAATGGGGTTGGAAAAGTTGATCATAAATCTCTATTTCTGGTTTTGGAGGGCACAGGAGCACAGATATCGTTTCTACTCAATTAATTGCATTCTTCCTAGCCGATCACCAATTCACACATCAAGACCAAACCGGGTTATTTTGTGTTGCAAATTTGCAACAAGTTAGAATTTTGTTAAGAGCACTGCATCTCTATAAGAGGTTGTTTGACAGGTTATTAAACTGAATAATGAAAATTTGTTACACAATTTATTATAATAGCTTTAATAGCCAGAGTCTTGTTCATCCCAACGATTACCGTTGTTTCAGATACAAACTCAAAGCAGCGAATTTGTTTCTAATGTTAGTTAGCCACATATTTAAATCAAACACAATTGAGTTTCATTTCGAAGTAGGATAAAAGTATCTGCCTGCCATGTTTTAAGCAATCCCTAACATTCCATGACTCCTTGACTCCTTGCAGAAATCTAACGGCTGCAATTGAGCTCAATTGACTAATCGAATGTACATTGGACTTTTCCATTTTCCATTTTCATTAAGATTTATATATATAAATAATTGTTCATCTGAACAAGAGTTCTGTTCAACTGACTTTTTTCTTTGTTTCGTCATTTTTAATTATAGTAATCACTACTTTAAAGCCAAAACTTCTCCATGGTGTTCCACAACTATGAATGATGTTGTTTGCGTCGCTGCTCATAGGAATTTTGGAATTATTTTGATGTGAGTGATCTACTTACTGAAATGGATGCCCTAATATACGGCATCTTATGTCATTTCTAATAAATTACTTAAGATTTTTAAATATATATGTACAGACAGCTTGAAATGATATGAGTAACTGAGCATGTTCGCGCCAGAAGTAAGTTTGGCCTAGTAATGCCTAATTTTATTGTGTTAAATATTATGTCAAACTCTGCAATCCATCACCATCGATAGATCGCATTCAGCTTTACTGGAACTAGATTTGTTTACTTCAGAAAAATGATGGCCACCACTGTGGTAGCAAGCTACCCTTATCTTTAATGGACTAAAAATATGACATTAATCTTTATTTCCTTCTGGAGTGTGTAGAGTACACATGATTCCCTTTAATGGTGTAGCGGAAAGGCCACACTTGGATCCTCTCCAAGATGGATTTACTACCCCGTATGAGGTGCTTCCACAATCGGATGTAGAAGACGCGACATGCGCACATGGCGTCGGAACTTAGGCTAGAAACCTAAGTTTATAAGTCGCGCACTCAATGAGAACAAAGGCAACTGACTCAGACTTCGACTGACGTCAGTAGAGTCTGGCAATTAGGTTTGGACACGCTTTGTGAGAACTTGAGAACAGAATATTGACTAAGCTGCCCGGGCTGCATCGCTGACGTCACACTGAGCCGATAATGAGAATCAGGAGGTTAGTCCAGCCGCCACAGTGGTGACGGAACAAGGCCATAAAACAGGTTCCATTTTCAAAATTGATAAAAAATATTGTTGAATCACCAGGAAGGGAAGCTTCGAGGAAAGCTTCCACGTTGTTGTAAATCTCCTGGTAAGCAAAATGATAGTAGATTTTAATAGGCGTTAAATTATCTCGCATTATCGCAGTAAAATGACACACAAACGTGACAACTGCTGATCTTGGGCTGTAGACCACGACCCGGTGGTTGTGTGATTTTGAGCTAAGGCAAAAATGTTGAAAATCAATCCGACCAATCACTACAAATTCGATGGTTTACGAACCTCGTCTTACAACCTCAAAACTCCAATTTCTCCCAAAAAGCTATCTTTCTACTTCATGATTGGCAAAACACAAACATAGCAATACATTTATTTACAAAACCCGGATTTCTCGAGGACAGGTTTTGAGATCCGGTTAAACAGACAAGAAGAAACAATGGGCAGTAGTTGAAATGGGCTTTGAAGATCTAAAATGGTGTCCACTGCAGTGAGTGCCTGTTCTTTTACTACCTTGAAAAACAACTGTTATTCTTAAATAAATAATAACTCTAAATCCAGATATTTTTTCGATGATCTCAAAGGACTTGTTAGTTCAATAGTGTCTGAATGGAAGGGACTTATTTTGGCATTTTTACGAACTACTTGGACATTATGAAAATGGAAATTTATACAATAGGTAAATGTCGGGTAAAATTCACCCTGTCTTAATGGGCACTACTCCCAAAAACATGCAGATGCCTTCTTTTTATCCATTTCTTAAGATCATGTGTCTGAAAATTAGATCGCCACTTTTGAGCTTAGAGGCTATTGAGGTGTGAAGACTCGATCGCAACGCCCGTTCCCACTAAGATGGAAGAATTCTAATGAGTTTTGAGATGGGAGAAATTTAAAGATAAGACGTGGGCTTGATGCAACCTACTTGATCTTTGATTGCCTGAGTGTATGTATGTATGCAAAATATATGCAGCTTAAATCAACTGTTTCAAAAAACATGAATATAAAAACCACTTAGAGTATGCGAATGATCTTCCCATCACTATTGGATGTGTTAAGCCTCAAACATTCACACTTTTGTGCAAACAAACACAAAAAGGTTTATATTAACTTTAAATATGTGGCTCATAGACGAGGAATGTCGAGAACACACAGAAGGCTGCCAATGAGAGCCAGAGCTTCGGTATCCAAATCATTACCACTGTTTCTTTCGTAGTGATAACCTAAACCAACTTTTAAAAATCCCCAAAAAATGTCCATTTTGTCGCTATTTGGGTATTAATATCTAGAATTGCATCAAGAATGAAAAAAATTACGTTTCTGGTGAAAATCTGCAACTTTTGTTTATAACTTGATGGCGGTCAACACGATTGGGGTTCTCGCGTTTTGTGCTTCAACGACACGTTCAAAAATCACACAATTTTATCTAACATTTTATCAAAACTTTAAAAGCACTCCAGGACTGTGCTGTCTTATTTCTGATTTGCCATCTTAATGGCCATTTTTATTCTCGTTTGAAATATTCTCGCATTTTTCTCAACTGCTTAAAATAAGGTCTTGCAAAACTGAAAAACTGTATTTATTTAGTGGGTTCGTCGTCTCTTCTCGTAATTTGACTCATCTAAAGAGCTTATAGGAATGTTTTGAGACAAACTGGTCATACGAAGTAAATACGTGCATGTCTAAACTTGTAGGAGATGTGTGTTCTATGCAGATTGGACCATGCCGATGCGCCAATTGAAATCATGAATAGTGAAATGAAGGTAAATTAAATCAAAGTACATTTGCAAAATCACTATGCAAGACATGATTTTCCATGTTGCTAACGCAGAGGCAATTTACTCTTACACCTTTTATCATTCCTTAATGCTTCCTTCAAGACACGTGCTGAATTTTCTTATACTTGTCGAAGAAATTCCATGAATGTCCAGTTTGAGTTGTCCGACGCGGAAAATGTAGTATTCAAACGAGGCGACAATCTTCAACTCTTTGACCTGAAGTGTAATTAAGATCCTCCAAGATTTCACAGTGCTATTGTGTCGATCTAAGAAATAAAATTAATTTCGTAAATAAATTTGCCACCTGAGAGGGGTCTACAAAAGACTTGCTTTCTATATTTTAGATTGAAAATTCGCACAAGATTCACGCAAAATTGGATTAAGAAAGGCTTTCATAGGCAAATTTTATGCAATAAAATGTGATTCCAACTTCTGTGCCATTTGAAAAAAAAACATGCTTTTGGAATCCTGGACTAAAGTGAGAATCCGATAAATACTTCTGTCTCACTGTGATTGGCTCTCACCTCGCAGGAGCCAATGACATTTCTGCAGACGACTAGCTACTAACCGGATTTTGACGCTGAATGCCAATTAGATCTAAAAGACAAAATGTACTAAGAAACTGCCATCGGCGTATTTGCCCATGCCAAAGTAAACACATTTCATAAGTTGGAGAGACCTCTAATGAAGCAATAAGTTCGTTTTCGTCTGGAAGTGAACATAAATGCAAATAAGATGCCAAAGTTGAAAAAATTTCAGCGCGTTCCATTGGTCATTTCGTTGACCAAGAGATCCTACCGTAAATGACTTCTACTGTCCAGATGACCTGAAGGGGTGCTATCGATCGATGATCTCGTCTTACAAATGCACGACGGTGTCCCTCTTCGCCAAATGTTTGTTAATTTTGGGCAAAAAATTTTCTGTGTTGACTCGAGAAGAGGTACTGCTGGATCCCCCTCGCTGCCGAAATTCCAGTTTTCTTCACTGGAGAATACTTCCGGACTCGGTTTTGTCTCCATGACCACTGGCGTACCAATTTAAGGACCTGAGTATTTCCCAAACATAAATCCATTGTAGATGAAAAGCAGTAACTAAGGAGGCGACTTAATTCGCAAAAAACATAATTCAAACCAATGTTTACCCTGGGAATAAGGAAATTGATAAAGATTTTGTTGACTCTGCACATAGTGGCATTATGCGTTCTTCCTAGTCCAACGAGTATTAGGGCACTTGAAACGAGAAGTGAGAACAGTCTGCCAACATGTTCACCAACTCCGCCCTCGGCTCTGCATTTAAAGGCAGCTGAAATGAGAAGGAATGAAGACCACTCTGTTATTCTTTGGAAGCATCGAACGTGAACACTCTAGCAATCGGCAATAAACATAAAGCACTTGATTTCAGGCAAGAATGTTTGTCGGAATAACTGACTACTCTATCTTATAAACTGGCGTAGTTGAGTGGAAGACGAGACAGGGTGGCCTGTACCCATGTGTTTTACCCACCTCATCACTGAAGTCTTTGCCTAAGTAACTCGACTTTCTTTTCAACGGAGTCATCAAAACCTATGGAGGCTAAAAGTGCTTTTGAGTTTGCTTTGAGCCAGCAATGAAATGGCACCGTGTCTGGCACTTTGAAGGTCAACCAGATGATAGCGAGCTTCCTTGGTTCTCTCGGTCGTGGTCTCAGACTGATGTGACTCCTTGGGGCTTCGGACATTCCCTCCATGGTATGGATTTCCAAGAAGTCACCCATATGTAGAGGAAGGTTTGTTCAAATGACACTGACTAGAGGAATCTGTATTATATAGGCCTGTGTGAAAATTCAAAATAGATATTTGGGGTATAACATAAACCTGTACCTAGTGTGTTGATGCTGTCAAGCCAATCACGATTAAGACTGTCTGGCATGACTTACAATCAGTCAGTCTCGCTTCAGCGATTAGTCGACAAGTGCTTGGTGCACTTAACATTATGTGAGCAATTCACAAACTGACGTAGTTTTTCAAGCAGGGAATGAATTGATCAAGATGTGGAAGTGAGATGCAGGGCTTCGAAAACCACCTCAGTTTTGGCGGTCTCAGGAAGCGAAAGAAGTGAAATACAAAACATGGATTCAAAATCTCTTGGTAACCGCAAAAGTAACCAACCGCTAGGGAAATTCGATTTTCCGAAACATAACTCAAGCAATGTCTAGGTCAATGTATTTCTCCATTAATCTGGTCTCTTTGAAAGACAATGGGGCATCAATGATCTCTTGGGAAATGAGCAAGAGTGTAATTTGAATTCATCGTGGTCTCAAATACCTACGAAAGCGACGTGATCCATGGATTCGGCCAATTGGCAGACATCGTCGAAACTGCTCTTGTCTTTCACAGCAATTGTGCTCTTTGCGTTTATTTTGCTTTCATTTTCTTTAGAAGAAATACTTAAATTACAATTTCGCACTTAAATAACGTAGTTGAGGAATCCTAATAGCTGTAGTGAGAAAGAAGTCAGCCTAAAATGGGTGCAGATTATTTCAGGTCAAGTCACCTGCAAAGATAGTTGCAGGAAGGATACCAAAGTCTGCTAAGATAGCTGCAGCAGATGAAGCTCTGCACTCAAAAAGCGCGCGTTTTTTCATATTCATGGGTGCCACAGGATTTTACTCTATATTTATAAAAAAGAGTGCAGATTTACATAATGTTAATCATTTGATTGGAGTTGAAACAAGTCATTTGAAAAATTGGAGCCTGAGTTTGAGGGCTCCTCGAGTCACACGAAAAAAATTGTTTTTTGAGGACGGCAGAGGTGTACCCCACAGAAATTAAGCCAGTACCAATTAAGAATCGAGAAGCATGCCACAGTTAGCATTGTGTGCAATAAATGCAATCCTGACAAACCATGAGTTAGATGTGATTGTGTGTGCTCTCCAGCCAATCATTTCTGACTACGCTAGTGGAAGGGCTGCATTGCTCAATCATGCTCTAGTGAAAGGAAGACTAGTACTTGGTGCACTTGCTAATACGTGAGCGAATCACAGTTTCCTTCATATCTAGGCGTTGAATCTATTCTTATTTTCTTCTAGTGCCCTACAAATGAGTCGCAGAGAGCCCCTCTCATCAATTTTTAACAATCCACATGCGGCTGATGACTCATTGTCATACCAGAGATTTTTGAGGGCATCTGGGAAATATGTTGATCTCGATATTGCGGTGAGTAGCAGCTTCCATAAGCTTATAGCACTATGACTTCAGACTGCTGATGGTCAAGTGATTCGGGCCCATCGGTGGGTCATGGAGGCCCGCTTCCCCATGCTTAGGAAGCATTTCCGAGACAATCTGCAACAACAGCGACTCGATTTGAGGCGCTATCCTTCCGAGTAAGTTGACCGTTCATTGACCAGCATATCAAACACACTTCTTCTCGTTCACAGGGCCGTTAAAGCCGTTGTCGACTACGCCTACGGCACGCAGCTTGAGGTGACCGAGGAGACAGCACTGAAAATACTTTTGCTTAGTCAGAACCTTAACTGCCGCGAAATAGCACAATGGTGCCGGGAATTCATTTGCCCCCTGTGAGTCGTCTTCTCTTCTCAAACTATCTCATGGCACTCAACTTTAGTCCACCATTACAACCAGTTTGTCCTCTTTACCCACGATGGAGGAATTTTCAATTAATCATTAAGATCCTCTCAGCTTCCTAGCTCCAAAAGCTAACAGCAATCATTGGACCATGGTGTCAAACCCACAATTATATTCCAAGAGATTTTAGACTGTTGCAATATTACCTAACTCACTGCTTTCTACTGTGATGAAGAATCAACGAAGACAATGTTTATGAGGTTTGGAAGACTGCAAATTGGAGTTCGGACGAGGTGCTCATGCGCGCCTGTGCCCCTTGGATGATGCCACACTTGACTGGGGCCCTTAGGGACCCTTCACTCCTGGAGATGATTGAGGAGAGAGGTTTCAAGTGCGTTTTCTCAGCGGCCACGCTCTCGGTCCTCTCCAAAGTCTCCATCGTCGCCTCGTGGTTGAACTTAGCGCCGACGCTGGAGGCAAAACAGCAGCGGATTAAAGCCTTCTCCGACCTCGTGGCTTTCATTGACTTTGCAGATGTTTCGCGTCAAGAAATGCTCAATTTGCTTTTCGAAGAGAATGTTGTCGCCTTACCCGCATCTTGCAAGTGAGTTATTCCATGCCATCACTACTGCGTTGGTTGCTGTCTTTTAATTATGCGGTTTCACTACGAAGGCAGTGTATGCATTCATGTTCAGATTTACTGAAACTGATAGCGAAAAATAAATCCCTTGATACAAGGTGGGAATCTTGGATAGTCTTCGGTTACGAACTGCAATGTACATTTACGATATCGGAGCATTAATTCCTGCTAATTACTTCGTGCCTTGATACTAATATCACCCAGAACAAGCAGATAACCGAGTTCTCTTATTGCGGAGCTTCCACCGCAAAAGAGACGTGCTTCTTCTAGACTTCAAATTCGGTCCTTTGGAATTTGTAGAGAGGTGCTGCGTACGCACATGATGACGTCAATGAGTGTGCCAAGCACTTCTCGTGCCGCCCCAAGGTTTGTCACACTCAGCCTCAAACCATCCTCTCGAATCATCGAACTACATCGCCACTCTATTTGTAACAACAATAGCGTTTGTCTTTCTATGGCAAAGCATTATAATCTATCGGCAATCTACCGTTTAATTTGTCATTTGCAATTTGTGAAGTAGTTTGCTTTGAGAGTAATTAAGTGGCAATTCATGAAGGCAATTCACCCATTTATGCAGGTTGTGCAACCGAAGGCAGTTCCTTACACTAATTTATAGGTTGCCTGATGGAAAATGATTGACTTTGTTAAACGATAGCTCAAAAGCACTTGAAGGAGCCACAACAGTACTAAACAAACATTCATTCTTCCTTTGCTAGAAATGAGTCAAATGCCACATCACCAGACACTGGGAGGAGGTGAGCAATGGAATCACTGCGGTTGGTGCGCCCCGCAGTTAAACGGAGGTTTCTTTTACTTTGCAGAAGAGACGATGAATTTTGGGCTGTTTGCATTCGCTTTAACAGTAAACGGGTCTCGAGAGCATCCCTGCAGTTGGAGAAATGTGTCTCTAGTTTGGAAAACGTAGGCAGAAGTGGATCTGCTTATGCATGTCGTGCTGGTGAGTCCAGGGGTTGAGTTAACGTTTGCCTATGTGAAGGTCAAATCTACAATACAGGAGGAACGGATGAGCTATTCGGCGATACCACTAATGCGTTCGATAGCATTGACCAAGCAAGTGGTCAACGCCTTGCTCTTCAACCCATGTTAAATGCTCGTTCCAACCATGCATGTGTCTCGACTGAGGAGTTTCTATACGTGCTCGGGGGCTATAATAAAGAGGAACGCCAACTGTCTGCCTGTGAAAGGTACCGCTGGGCGCTAGCCAGGTGAGTGGAGCAGTACCGATCGAACCGTAGCGGATAGGTAGCTCATAGGTCCTCTCCAAGATGGATTAAGTACCCCTTTACTAGAGACCTGTTTGAGTAGTGCACTTAAGGAGACATGACTCAGATTTCGATTAGGGAAAGTGGAATCCGGTAACTCGGTTTGAACAGGCTTTATGCGAACCTGAGAACACGATATTGATTTGGATGTCGAGACAGTATAGCTGACGTCATGCGGCCACAGAATCACACTGGTCATTTCCATCACTTACTTTCTGCATTGGAGCATTTTTGCAGGTGGGAAGTGGTCCCATCCATGCTGGTAGGTCGATCATACCACGCGGCAGTGCGAGTTCCAGGATACGGGATCCTCGCAATCGGTGGTTTTGGAGCCCGTTGGTATATAAGCGATGTTGAGCTTCTTCAACTAAACAATGCCACCGAAGACATCACTTCTTGGCAGCGAATGGCACCGATGATAAATGCGAAGTTCAGCCCTGCAGCTTGCTATTTCCAGGGTTTCGTCTTTGTTGGCAGCGTAAGCAGGGACAAAACGGACCTCGAAATATTTGATATTAGCGCTGGTGCGCTCGGGCAATGGACAAAGATCACCAGTCAATTCGATTTCCCAAAGGAGCCCAGTCACTTCTTGCTGCCTCTTGGTAGATCCTTGTGGATCATAGGTGATTTGATTGCATTCAGTGGTTCTTTATGCATTTCTTATAAGCTATAGCTTAAACTTGCACATTGCAATTGCACTTTCGAAGGCGTCTGTTTATTCATTGCACACATTGCACTGTTACTGCTAGAACGATTTCGTCTTTGGCATCAGGATTTCTGTGCACCGAGCTTCACTGCATCGTCTAAAATGATTTTGCAAGAGATTTTATTCATATCAGCGTCCGTTTTCAGGTGCACATGGTGGTACATACGCGATTGAGTTGGCGAGGGATGAACAGGTGAGTGAAGTACTTACGAGATAGTGTTTGCGTTGGAGCGCAGTGGTTCTGCTCATTTTTATCATATTATTTCAAAAGGGTAAAATTACCGGTTGCAGAGTTCACGGAAGGGGAAGGATCAATGGAATTTCGAGAAAAAACCGCATAGAAGGCGTTTTTAAAGCCTGAGTGTTTCCTAAGTTGTCTACTTTACTCAAGCAATGTGTTTCAAACCAATAAATCCCCTTTTGATACATCAATTAACGTGTTTCCTAGTGAATGTACAATCAAACCACGAATGCCTAAAGTTAGGAATGGTTGACAAAGGGACACACTTGGGCTATTGAAACAGGAGTCAGAGGCGGGATGTTCCATTTTGCCTGAGTTGTAAGGGAAACCGTAGAGAATACACTGTTGGGTTCCATGACCTTCTCAGTTGCAGACCCTGAGAAAAATGTGCGAAAAGAATTCGAGGCAGTTGGAGGTCTTGATTGTCTTCCACAATGCCCAGAAGCTATGATAAGAGATGATATTGGCTGTACAACCTATCAAAAATGCTCTTTTGTATAAATATCCTTGCTAATTGAATAGCATACCATGAAGTAAGTTCCATTTATCTAGTAGTTTCTTATGGAATTCTGTTCAAATATAACCATTGCCATACTGAGGATTTCTGTGATTGCGCCCATTATATAACTTCCTAAAAGACAATTAGTTAGGACTATAAAAATGTCCATAAATTCAGGCGAAATTTCTTCAAAATAATGTTCACCTCGATAATGATGCTGTTAGCAAATTAAGTTTCTGTAAATTTAAACCTACATCTATAATGTGCTGATAGCGGTTCTTGTATATATAACTTTTACAAAGGTAAGGATGACTAAGAGTGTTCTTTAGTTGAGTGATAAACATAGACTCTCTCATAGAAGAGTCAACCATCCTAATACGGTGGGTTAACCTACAAGAGATGGAGAGTTTCATTAGGAACGTGTGCCTAGACTTCAAACTCCGATTGGCAAGGGGAGTTGAGTCACCGGTTTAACCGTGATTTGGTGGGTGGGCGGCCATGAACAGCTGTCCAATCAAAAGCCTATCGCCATTGTATAGCTCACTTGACAACGAGTAATTGCCATCCACTGATGGTTTGACCCCTTCAAGGCACACCTCTGCTTTAAAACTACAGCAGTTGAAAAGTTGCTCACAACTTTTGATTCAAATGGTGGGGTATATTTTGAGTTTGAGAGCGCAACTGACTACAAGAGCCCAAATATTGTTACATCTTAGCTAATGGTTTTATATCTTAACGAATTACCCATTCACACTTCACGTCCAACCCAGATTAGTTTCAAGCCCCGAATGTCAAAAATAGGAGTGTCGATAGAAACACTATGGCTCTATGAAGGATCATTTAGCATTAATCTGAATAATCAAAAACGCCTGATGTAGGCATTTTGCGGTAATTAGTCAGAGTTATCGCTCTCCCGAAAATTCCCTTTGTTTCAGAAAACCTCAAAAGCAGCGAATTGGTTCTTTGTTAAATAATGCAAGACGGCATTGGATTTCGACGTAGGATAAAAGCATTTGTCACGTCTTTGCAAAATTAAAAATTATGGCTTTGCTGACACACGGTATGCCAATTGGTTCATTCTGAGAAGTAGAATAATTATTGATTTTGATATGAAAATATGCGATTACTTTTCAAAGTTGCCTCCTCAATTAAAATTGCCAAATTTGTCAGAAAATGGTAGAAATATAATATTAAATGGATAAAACGGTGGCATTTTTATCAGCAAGACAATGCGATAGAGAGTTCTTTATTATTAAATCATTGTAAAAAATCATTTAAGGGGTTTTATAGATTCCTTTGGTATTTTTAAACTCCACGATGGGATTATGAGAGAAGCAGCAAGTACGAAATGAATTATTTCTGTAGAAAAAGTGCTTATGATAGCCATTTGAATTTTTGCATTTGCTGGTTCCTTCTGGGAAGGTTCTCGTTTTATTCAACGAAGTAACAAGCCTTTTTTAATAAATCCTCTATCATTTGACTCAAGTAAGGGAATAGTCTTTTCAAGCATAAAACCCTTTCAAGATCTGAAGATATTCAGATGAATCAACTTATATCTCAATATGAAAATAAAGAAAGTCACTTTTGTTGCAATAGGTAAGTAGAAAGGGTATAAGCGCACATGAGGTGCTTTGGTGGGCTCGTTATCCAATCAGGATTTTTGACAGCTGGCCTACTCAATCGACCACGCTCCATTAATTGGTAGGCTGGTGCTCGGTGCGCTTGATTTTCTGTTTGACAATCGCAAACAGGTGCAGCATTCAAGCAAGGACTGCTCCTTGTTCACCTGCTCTCCTTGAGGGCCATGGATATGAAGATTCGATTGCAGAGGGGTATAGCATTCCATTGCATTCTCTCCCCCACCTTTTAGTGGATGAACTGGAAGGCCGTTACATACATTCAAACAGGTATACAAAATAATAGGGAATTCACTTAACAGAGTTCCAATTCAACTTAAGCCCCGGGGGCTGCCAATTCTCTGCATTACTGTGTGACCCATCATCGAGCCCTTTTTATTTTGCCATCTGCTGTCTGAAGGAAAGGACAGCTCCATTCAAGGTACAAATCGAAGTATTCTCTGATGTGCTGCAATTTTCCGTGGTGTGCATGAAGCGACATTGGCTGCGCGTGAGTTCGTGAAGGCTTCAGAGTCAGATAAGGTGTGACTCATTTCAACAGAGACCATGGTGTCACACAAAATGTGATCACGAACCAGGATCAGGCAACAGGAGGCACTTTGCACAAGCATAACTCATCGCCAAGAAGATGAATTTCCTTTAAATGGAATATGTTGCTAAGACGTACACTGTGGCCATCAACGGATGAGTTTAGGTAAAAATCTAAGTCTAAAACTTGAGTGTTTCACAATAACAAAATTCCTAAATACCCACCACCTACACGACCTGTATATCCCCACTCTTGAGCATTTTTTACTGATAGAATGAAGCTAGTTAAAACAAAATTGTTTGCCTACAAAGGATGCATCCTGAAATCGGACTAATCCAGACTGCTCGCGGTCTCCCTTCCCGATAATTATTCCCACTATTTTGTCGTCCTCATTGTTGACGTTGTAATCGTGCAGAGATTACACTAGGTTTACTGCTTGGTTAACGGTTGAGAATGTCCGTATCACTAGCGGTGAGCACCCGTTCCCGTTTCCTATTTATTTTCCAAATATTCATTTGTGCTTGAGAATTTCCTCAAAGACATTTTGATGTTAGGATTATAATCAAGGCAACTTTATCCAACAATTCCAAAATCACAATGATGTCTCATATCAAAGTGGGCCGATCTTCTAGTTAAAACGACAATGATCTCAGTCTACTCTGCCCCGAAAACATAGGCAAGGTACATTATCCCAGAGAAGAGGCATTGCGTTTTATGAAATAACAGCTGTTTAAACCTGACCGATTTAACTTAATGGACGTCTCTATTCTATTCCCTTTCAGTGTCTACAACCTACTGCTGAGATTTGTTTAACTGCTTGCTATAAAAAACGTAATTTGGGGCATGGAAATGTTGCAGATGAAATGCGCATTTTATAAATCCAAGATCAGGCAGATCGTAATCCAGAATCCTTAATAATTTGAAGGGCTTTAAATATGTCACTCCAGTTTCTATTTCCATAGGCGCATTGTACACAGCATTACTTGCACCAGTTCCATATTCTAAAATAATTTTTCTCTTACTCTAAATTGATAGGTAGTGACTTCAGTTAAAGTGAGGCCCCTACCAATCTGAGAAAAAGCCAGTGGGAATTGAAGTCAAACACAAAATATTGATTTCATCATGAGGAAACTTCTTAATTCTGAGGTATGGAGAATTAGTGTGTGTGCAACATTCCACTGGCACAGTGGCCTGGCAAAAAAGCAGGTTCGCATTAAAGTTCACCTCTCGTTTGGGAAAACGGCACTCCTTAAATGCTTTGAATAGTTATAATGAGGTGAAGTAGAAGAGAAAAGGAATGAATGTTAATGGACTTTTCTATGAAGGATACATTTTTCGATGATGGTGACTGTTAGAATTTCAGAAGCCGTTAACGTTCTCGACTGCACATTCATTTGAACTGAATTGAGCCAGAAAAATAGCGTGGTGTTGATGGACGAACGCTAAGGACTCTCAGCCCATGCACTTTCGACATTTGTGACGCAAAACACATTCCTGTGCTTGCCCTAAAGGCAATTCAAGACACCAGAAATGCATACGGGCTAGAGGAACCCCTTCTTCTCTCCCCTTGCTAGCTAGGACATGTCTCAAATTCTGTTTATTGATGCAGACGTCTTGCGACCTCCCCTACGAGACAATAAATGGCCCTCTGGAAAAGTGCATGCGACATCATTGATGGTAAACGTTCGATTTCGATGCCGAGGGGCTTACTGAAAGAGGTCAGTTATCTAAATGCACACACACATATATGTATGCGTTTGTGTGCGTGCTCAAATGTCTTAGAGAAACAGGAAAGTACACGAAAACCACTGAAAGGAAATGAAGTTCAATTTGATTAGTTAATGAAAACTGACTTCGACTATGCTTAACAACTTTTTATCAAGCCAATGAGTGTTTCTTATTCAAATAAATACTTTGATGTGTTCCACACTTACACCTCAAGTTTCTATCATATGTTTAAAACAAATTCACCGTTTATTGGCACTTCTAAACCAAACAACATATGGAAGAGAAGTTATACATGAAAGATAAAGTCCACACGGAGAGCCACCGTAACAAAAGCAATGACACAAAGCGTACTTAGGTACTCGGCAAGGAAGCCTTCGGATTCGGATGCTATCTTACGGACTGGATAAAACACTTCAGGTAAAAGTTGATAGACGTAGCTACGGAGCCGGCTCTGGCATCAAGATTACATCATTGCAGTTAAGCTGAAACTTCTCTTCAGTCAAAGCTTGATGGTCAGCTGTCAAACATCGAACAAACCATCCACCTTGCAGCCAGCCTGTCATGCTGCAGAGGATTGCTCTCTCCTGAGTCGTATTCACTTTGGTCAACTCCAAGTGTGGAATTTAAAATCCTATTTGTGTGATACCACGGTGTGTGCATCTTCCGAAAGGACTCTTCGTGACACGGAAATACTACCAAGGCAAACTGTCATTAGCGGAAGGTATATTTGCGATCCTTAATGGTGGTTGTCTATTTCACTTACCTAGACCGGTTCGATGCAGTTCTATGAATTCAAGTGCAAGAGGATCTCTGTTAGTTATCAAAAATTAGGTCTTATAACAGACCATTTTTCTAATCTCAAAACATAGGGTTTTCGACATATTATAGACACCAAGGGAGCAAGGTTTGCCAGCAAAGCAGCGTCGTTGAGGATGTGATTATCGTTATGCAAATTAGACACACCTCTAGAGCTCACTGACAGCTCAGAACTGATACATATCATTTATTCTTGATTAAATGGAAAAAATTCAACTTTAAATTCACTGCTAATACCAGTGCTAATCCAGATCTGCAAGAAAGAAAGGCGATTTAAAGAAATTCCACCTTAGTCAGGAATGTCTAAGCTTCGATTTCAAGATTTCTTGGAAAATAATCACATTTATCGTGTAAGATACGGTCAAATATTTAAAGGAAAAAGGCTGTGCCACTGAACTTTAAGAGTTATTTTCAATTTCCTGGGTTATTATCATATTTTCTGTTTGTATCTATCCTTAAATACAAATTATATAATTCGCAGTGAACAGCCTGAGGATTTTCGCACATCAAAACTGCAAGTGGATTCCATCATGATCAGATATTAATTCACCTCCTAGTTCCATTTGCATTATCACTAGTCAGACCTGACTAGTCTGACCATTTAAAGCATCATTGGTACTTAACCTATTTCGCGGTTGCTGATTCTTAAAACCCTATAATGCTGCTTATCTAGCCAGGGTCAAGTTGTTGCGCTAAGTAAAACCATGCTTAATGAGATATTCACCCTTAATCAAAAACAGGGTCGTC
>JAUOZQ010001010.1:0-19691 GCA_030710315.1 Anomotaenia brevis
CACTTTCGTTGAATCATGAATTTCAATAAGTAATTAAATAACCTATCAGAAGTAGAACAATACTGCAACTTGTAGGTTATGCACCAGTCATATCAACGGTCTTATCAACGGTCGTTACCTAAGTCAGAAGCTAATTAATCCAATTTTTGAAATTCAGGTATTCCACAACTGATGGAAAACGGAAACGTGAATTGATTAGTAGGCCATTTACTGCACTAAAACTGTTAGTTTATATGCATTTAATTTCAAATATAGAAATCGGTAATGAGACCACGCAATCCACGATAATGCTTGACAGTACCAAAGAATTAAGTTTAGATAAAGTAAACCTATCTTTAAAAACCAAATAAAAACTTACTGGGTTTTAATACTCTATCCTAGCACATGTTTTTGTCCTTCGCAATTGCAAACTCATCAGCATTTACCACCTGAATTCAGCATTGAACTTCAGTCATTAGGAATCTACTATGGGGATCTACCAGAAAAAGCTGTAGCATTAGTGTTTTAACCATTTCACTTAAATAAGATTTCTTTCGCCTGGTGTGTTGCTATTTCTGGCAGACATGGGCCTTGTGAAAATTGTTAGGAAGTAGTGAATGCCTCAATATATCTGTTTTGTTTGAGTTGTCAGTACTCTTGTTGCTTACGACCAGGAATATTGATCTACTTTAACAACAACGATGAGGTATTAATATCACAGAACCTCTCACTTATGTAAAGGTAAATAAGCCCATTACCGAAACGGCTTGTAAATAAAAGAACCTGTTTAGCTCTATTTTTACAAAATCATCCTAAATAAATTTGTTATCATTTTACTGGTGAGGGATCATTTAAGGATGATTTTTTTGAATGAAAGTCAAATGCTTTGTCAATTTAAGACCTTATTTGGGCTTTTTAAGATTATTCTCTCAGTAACATTAAATGCGTGTTATGCAATCAGGAATCACTGCAGAATCCTCTTTAATGCTATAGTTGCTTCGAAGCGATGCTTATAACAAAGTGTTTCCTTGATGAATTGACGGTCTTGGATAGTCTTTCCTAACGATGAGCTCACTGTTTAAGTGCTATCTACTCTAAATCACCAATTGTGAAACCTGCCATTTGTGTTGCATTGGGTTAAACACCAACCTGCTAACCGAAGAGAACATCTATTCTAAAAGCCCCAAACCCTTTTTTTAATATGAGAGAATTTTTTCCACATTTGGGTTCTGTCAACTTGAAATTATTTGCTTATAACGTCTGCATTTATTTCCAAGTTTTTGCTACTTTGTAATGCCCCATTTGTTTAGGCTAAAGTGTAGTAAGTTTGAGAAATTTAAAAAGCTATTTCAACAAAAAGCAAGTCATCATAACCTTGTTCTGCGAGACCTCCAACACATCGACAAAGTCATAGCACTTTGGGCAACATTATCATTATCTTTGATGCTCTCCACTTTAGCGAAAGCATGGGCTTCTTTCAATTCTTTCACCATCCCTGAGTAAAAAAGTGTCTCAACAGCAGTGTTCTAGCTCGAATGTAAATAACTTCGTCTACTGCGGTGACTGAATATTTCTTGGAACCACCTTAAAAGGGCGATCGGTAGAATGATCTAATGCTCCCAAATCCATTCTGTAGCATAAAATACCAGGTTTCGAGAATCGTCATTTGAGTAAGAATACAACTATCGCTATATTATTGCAAGTATCCGTAATATATTTCTCTCTATTTCATGTAATGGAGTTGATGTGGCACAATAAATGGAGAAAAGTCTTCTTCTCAGGCGCGTGTTCATCGCGAGATGGGGAATGTACTGAAGATGGCAGTATTGATTATTCTGCAAATCAGACGAAATTCAATGTAAGATCAGTAAACGAAAATCATGAAGTTATGGCCTTTGAGTCTTTAAATCAGTCTTTTCCTCCAGACGGAAATTAATTATTAATCGAGAATTTCATCTTGCAACCACTAAAAGCAATTTGCAGTTAGTTTATTTTAATGTTGATTTAACTTTTTAATACTCATTTGTAACATCTCCCCTAACATTTTGGATTTGAACGCTGTTTTAACCAAAACCATAACAAGACGAACTTCCTTTCTATTGAATGTTCACTTAAAATATTACTAATTTCGCTATGAACATAATAAAACGAACTCCGTTAACTGCTTGGGGCAAAATTTTAATTTTCAGATGGGTTCCTTTCAGGTTTCCCACTTTTTTGAATTATAAACTCCAATAAGTAATTAAATAACCTTTCAAATCTGGAACGAGATGTCTATTTACAGGTATTGTAGAAGCCATATCAACGGTCAAGTCGGAAGCTAAATAATCCAATTTCTGAGATTCAGGTATTTTCTAATTGATAAAAAATGGAAACGAAAACTGATTAGCTGACCAATTATTGCACTGAAACTGGTAGCTTATAATCATTTAATGCCAAATATGTACTTAGAACCAACCAAACATAGTTGGATTAAAAGGACAAGCAATGAAATAAAATTGTGCTACAACCCTTATTTCCGTGTTTGTTTATTTGATTAAGTGTCTAGTTCGTTTATACAGACTGATGATTAAAATTTGCATTCGATAAAAAATGCATGCAAATGGAACAAATCAGACCCTAACTGAAGTGAGTTTTGGCTCGAATACAAATGATTTCCATCCTTTCCTATGATTGTGTTCTTGAAAACAAATAGCAATTCTCGATTTCTCAACTCAAATAGGCCAGCAGAATTGTAGTGCGAGGGAAGAGAAATATCCGGGCGTCACAGCAACTACCGTCTTATCTAGAAGCACGTGATTAGAATTATGCTGCCTTTCCGTTTCGGAGGCATCAAATTGCATGAGCGAAATACCAGCCAAGTATACTGAAAATTTAATAATGTTGATGAAAATTAAACATTCATAGTACCTTTGTAACTTAAAGCTGATTGTCTCCTTTATGTTTATAATACAAATGCACAATAATAGTAGGTAGATTAGAAGAGATACCTAGAAATTGGTATTTTCGGGAAGGCAGGAAACATAAAGAAGGCAAAATAAATTCCAGCAAAAGTATCTTGTCTTATGAATCCTTCAACACCAAATTTAATGTTTCAATTGGTATTTTAATCTCAACTTGAAATTTGGACAGAAGGGAATGGTGAACATCGACCTTTTAACTGTCAACTCATTTTACTAGCAATTAGAGCCGTAACATAAAACTGATGAATTCTAGGATATAAAAAATTAGTCTTAATTTTTTTCTTTGGTCTTGTTAAATTTAAGTAATTCATTTTGCTTACTAAATTCATGAATTCAACCCTAAAACCAAAGGCCAATTTCTTGTCATTCCCTTACTGGTCAAAGTTACCAAAATGACATTGCCGATCAGTATTCACAATGGGTAGTTATTTAAGAGCTAAAAAAGTAAAACCAACCTCACTTGTGAAATCAACTGCCTGGGTCACTTTGGGATGATAGACGGCAACACCAACAGGAAGTCTTCAGATGCAGAACCTGAATGAAACCAACGACGGGTGGTTATCTGCACGACTAGCGATGCCGCATCGATGCTAGTCTTCCCGAATTTACCTGGCAGGATTCCTAGGCCATCTCTCAGCTGAGATAAATTGGATGCCAATCGATTGATGCAACCGACGAATTAGCTCATACCCATAGGGGCACAAGTTATTAATGTCGAAGCGCCTACGCAGCGTCATCATGTACCGAATGATGTTGGGCGGTCTTCTCGTTCTGAGACACGAGTACATGTCAGCCCTCAACTGAGGTCAAGAAGGTGGATGAGTAGAAGCGGTGGTGAATCGTTGAAAGTGGGGGTGGAGGAGAAAGTCAAAAAGAGTAGATAGAGGCAACTTACGTTTCCACCACGCGGTGTAAATGGCATCGACGTGGGGCAGGGCCAATCTTACAGTACCACCTGCAGAAAATCATGACCACCAATTTTAAAGTCATGTTGGTGGTGTTTGGATGCGGAGATGGGTCCAAGTGGAAGGGATCCATTTCTTTGACCGTCACTGCTTGGGCTAATGATCATATTGAAAGCAAATGCAAATTTTACTTCTGGTAACAATTTTAGCAGCACGACATTGCACTTTGTCTGTTCTACTTTTTCAGTAACGAGTAGTCATGGTTATTTGGCAGATTCCGTACTTGAGACCGCAACAGCGCCTTGGCGACTCGTGTGCCTAGGGCTTGCTTACTACAAATTCAGCGCATCAAGCACGTGAGGGCAATCGGGACATCGTCAATGAAACTTCAGTTTTCATGATTCGGCGACTGTCTTAACGGTGACAGTCCGTCTCACAATACTTCTCCATCAACACCACCACCGCAACCAAAACTTCCATATTTTCACTCCGAAACACGGATCGAGAATATGTGGAACCCCCATTTAGACTCCTACATGGGGAACAGAACTTTCAGCTTTGAATTAATTTAGTCCCCTTGGCCTAGCAGCAGGTTAAATTCTATAGCTGAGATCCTATTTAACCGTCCGTATTGCCCACCAACAATTTAAGCCGAAATGCCCTTCCAAGTGGATGATTTGAGAAGGGCTTTGGACGACGAGGAGGCCAATCAAACCGAACGCAAGAATCCGTACAGCATGTTGGATTTATGGCCCTCGTCTTTCCAAGATGAATCCTTCGTTCGATTGGGCACTGAAAATATGGAGGATCTATATTTCGACGCGTAATTGCGAAATATAAGTTCTATCATTTAACGGCTCGATTCCCCTAGCCCTAGCGGCAGGAGGTCGAATAAGTAAGAGCCTATTTCGTCGTGCTGCCCAACCTCCGCAGCAGCCACCACCAACAAGTCAAGCCGAAATGCCCTTCCAGGTGGATGATTTGAGAAGGGCTTTGGACGGCGAGGCCCATCAATCCGAATTGAAAGATCCGTACAGGGTGTTGGATCCATGGCCTTCATTTAGTGCATTCAATATGAGCAATGATGAGTGCCAACATATTCTTAACAGATTTTGGTGGCGGGGAGAGAGCCGAGACGACTTGTACCGTTGTTGTCCACACTGTGGGTGGCCATTTTCCCCAAATGCTCCATCTCCACCTCCAACTCATCCACCAACCCCACCACCACCTCCTCCGTCCCAATTTCCACCTTGGTCTTTCAACCCCACGTCGATGCCACGCATACTGCGTGGCGGTAACTTAAGGTGCCTCCATCAACTCTAACAAGTAGATCTACCTCTGTCACTGTCGAATTGATGGTCTTGCGGTGGAGAGAAGATGGGAGAGTGTTGATGGGAGCATACACCGATTTTCTTCTATTTGGAATCGGGTGGATAAGAGATCTTTAATTCTCTTTCAGTGGATAACCGCCAACGAAAGTGAGAGTAAAGCGGTGGATCAGAAGGAATCTAGAACTGGGCAATACCGAATCCACACCATCAAGTAGTTTCCATTTAGCTTCCTTGAGACCTAGGTGTATTTAACTCCTGCTGCTGTTACTCTGCTATGATTTTTAAAGTAAGCAAATCGGTATCACACACCCCGGCGCTTGATGTAGAAAAAAGAAAAGCAGATGTTGACTCGAGTTTTAGGAGATGAATCCGAAGAGTTGTACGGCTTGAACTAAGCTTACTTTCTAATACAAGCCGAACTGACAAAGCTTGTCGTCAAACTTAATTAAGCATTGTCCGGTTTGATCTTCATATTCGTAAACTGTGTAATCTCCACTTCAACCGATTTTCCGAAATCATCTTTTTTTCATTACTTGATCATTCATTTCTACAAACTGAGTGGATGTTTCTAGCCAGTTCTTAGGCATTTTTAACTTTCGTACAACAAAACCTAATTAGTTTAAATGAATCGAACCTTCTAAGTCACGCTACGTTTCATTAAACATTACAAATACTCCTTAAATTTCTTTTAAATACACAATGGTGAAATTCGAACGGAACTCAAGGGATGACCCGATTTGAGACCTTGCCATGAAGATTTTAAGTAATCACAGGTTTTTGCTACTACGGTTTAGAACACACCAACGAAATTACCAATCTTAGAATTGATACTAGTTGTAGTGTATAATAATGAGAAATCCAGAGACCAGACTATATTCGGCTTCTATACACTTGAATTCTCTTTCAGCTTCATCGTTATTGGTTTACGAAATTTGAGAATGGTGGTGAGTTAAAATAAACGCGAATATTACTTGGAATCGTCGAGCTTTATAAGCGAGGGGAAATGCAAACTGAGCAAAGTATCACGAGAAAGCCAACTTGTACCATTTTGCTGTTGTACACAAATGGGTTGGATTTTACATTTCAATATAAAATTCGGCCTCACTAAAGTCTCATCTATAGCTATAGTTAGTTATTTAACTAGTGCACAATCAAAGGTTAACAGAAAAATAATTGCAAGTCTAGGTGGAATGTATTAAGCAAATCGATAAACAGTAAATATTTCCATTTGTGCGTTGACTTGATATTGAAAGATCCGCTACCCATGCTGAATTCGTAAATTTATGTACACGGTATAATAACACATTTCCCCCTTATGCGTGAAAGTCCTGTGTACGGTAGTGCATATAAATAGAAGTGGAACTGTCAGGGAATCGAAGTAATCATAACACGGCTAGAGCGGCCGCAGAGCTGTCTACCGTTGTTCACTGAGCCCGCAAGTGTCCATCTACGAGGCAAGAGTCGCAATGAGGAGGCACACATGGATTAGACACGCAAAAGGAAAGATTCCAAATCCCACTCCCACAGTGAATGTAATCAGTATTACTAAAAGAAAAAGTGCCTTTTAAAACTCATTAGTCAGTACATGCTAAATATACGTCTTTGAGAATGCTCCAAGGCAACGAAATTTATTAGAGCATTTAAGCATATTCCCGAGAATGCAATGTTCAGCACCCCATATTGCAAGGCTCACAATGTGAACGACGATTTAATCTCACACTATTATCATTATCACGAGGAAATTTATTCCCTATCATTCCCCCATTAGAAAGTGTAAGGGGCATGGATATTTGTGGGAACAGCTATGATTTTGGTGTCATATTCTTTACCATACAGCAACAATCGAAACCTGACATATTTCAATTTTCTTTGTGTATTTTTGTTATTATACATGTTTATTTGGAATAACTGTTTTAAAGATATTAAAATGGCATCGCACTGACTTTATCTAATCAGTCAAAGCTGCACATTCCTTCAAACTAGTGAACGTTAAAGTCCAAACCACTCAGTTCTACATTTTTCTATCATATTTGCTCTTAAGCAAACTTTTTCAAAACCATTAGAGAGAATGCGAGTTTGGAGATGACAAGCAGCATCATAATTGCAACGCTTAGCAAAGTACACCCCAAGTTGATCGCTCATCTTTTCTCTGAGTAATTGCCATGGACGAACGCAACTCAACTCGAAACAGTATGCAATTAGTCAATCCTAAGTACACAGATGACGATTATATATGTTCTATTTATGAACATTGCCACAGGTTCTTGTTAGCACTTGTTTTTTGAGGAGCCGCCAGGTTTGCTTTCTTTGCATTACTTCCCGCAGAGCTTTCTAGTCCCGAATATGGTAAGTGTCGCCATGGCTAATCAAGAGTTTCATTTCGTTAATTATAAGTCAACTGAACTCCTTGCATCACTATCATCAACTCAGTCATTTATAAGTGATGCCGATATTTCCTCAGCAGTCGCCCCCAATTCCAAGAAGACGGATACGTTCACTCTTTAGAAAGGACATATAGGCAGATACAACGCAACTTCCCCAACGTTGAGAGGAGTATTCTTAAATTTTGCTTTACCAACAAGCATAGTTAGTTCGAGGATGAAAGACTATCAGTGAAATGGATTCATAAGCCTTATTTATATTTATATTTTCCATAAAAACTAGAATTTATGAATTACGTCTTAAAAAGTCACATTTTTGTTGGATTTAAAATGTCAACATTTTCACCATTGTGAATTGCTTTTCCAGCCGGTAGAAATATTTTATTTTCATCAAGCACTCTACTCCATAATCTTGAATTTCCACCCCACTATCTCGCATTATTTTTTGAGTTTCATTCGTATACATACCAGAAGAAAAATATACTCCTTAGGAATATGTCTGTGCTATTGGTTAACATGGGATAGCATGATCAAGCCTTGTGTTTTTATAAAGTTTAAATTGCAAATAATACCACCCTATTAGCCATTGGTCGATCATAAAGTCAGATTATATCGGTTATGTTTAATAAGTTATGGTCGTGCCTTTGCGCATGAACGTGATAACGTCACAAGATAGAAAGGAAACGGCAAAATAGGCTTTATACGGCAAATCGGATGGATCTGCACTATTATGGCAGAAGTAGAGCATAGCGAGAGAAATATGTTCGTCCAATTATCTAGTCAAATGTTACCCTCAATCTAGTCTTCGGAAATTAAAATTGCATAAATGGATAATGAAGATGACATTTAAAATGGAAGAATAATTATCTAATTTAATAGCATTTTCTAATAAAGAGAATATCGCAATAACATACGTCATCTCCTAGTCGAAACTAAAATAAAGTGCCTAAACTATCAGAAGTCATGATATTTATATTAACAATTATATACTTCAAACATCTATCTTTCTAATTAATAAACAACTTTTGGCGAATGACATCGAACATTTAAAGACTTCCTATTTTTACTGCCGTTTTTGTGGGAAGCAAATGCGTCTTAAGGAGCTGGAACTGAAACCGTTTTTGAGTTCTCTTCGACGTGATATTGTAACGTTATTGGCACATCTTAGCATAAAAAGGATTTTGAAAGCAGTGAAAAAAACAATAAATGAATCATTTTTTTCAAGTCCCTATAATCGACGTTCAATTTGAAATTGGTTTCAATCGTCAGTGTTTCTATATCATATTCATCAACATATGAAAGGACAAACTGACTTTAATGAACCACATTTGTGTGGTTCGAGCATCACGTTCCTCCACATCTTATTGGTTTTCAAAACGCAGTAGCTAATTTATTTTCATTACATATATACCTATCTATGTAAAAGAGAATTCATAATTTATGTTTTGCAGCAAATATTGCATATTTTAGTAATTGGCGTAGTAGGACGACTTTTATTAGAGTAGTTTTCTGAATGCCTAATATATGTGTTATTTTGATCATTTATCAAAGACCTTTTAAAAGGCTTGAAAGTCTCCGTACCTTATAACCTTATATTGAAATGTGAATTTGAATTGTCATCCATTTATAGAAGCCAAGGTATTTATGGCCGCTACAACAGTGTCATTTATGATATAAAAAAATAATATTAAAAATGAATTTTCCTAATATAATGTCAGTTGAATTTATAGACTTTATTTCTCATACCCCTTAAGTAGATGCATTAAGCACGAGCAAATTTCGTTTTAACTTTCATAACAAAGTATTCTTTCTTATAGGTGATTAATATTCAATCTCTTAGAAAGGTACAAAGATCGTTTAACAAAATTAAATTTTATCCTCTAACAATAAAATCAGTGTGGAAAGCTATATATTGTGGAATATTGCATCAATTTCCAACCCAATGAAATAAGCTAACTTTAAAAAATCTTTCAAGATGAGTTAATAAAAAGCTAAAAGTATTGTTCTTTTGACTCGCATATCTTATCAAAACCATTTCATAACAGACACATGGCATTTATAAAAGCTCTGCCACCGACGGTATATCTTCTCTCTCTTACAATTTCATCAGAGGAGTTTTTATGCCATAGTGAGAGTCTTATAGAATCTGAGAGGATTTAACCAAACATTATTCGCTACTATTGAAGTAATCAAAATTTTAGTGAAACCCTCATTGATTTCAAACATCACACAATTAAGCTTGTCGGAAAAACATTTGTACTTAATCAGCACGAATCGTTATTTACGAAGCTTTAATTATTATTTGCTGGAAAGTTTTAACCTACCATTTCCAATTCTTTTTTTCTTAAGTGGCCAAAATGCCTTTCAAATAAGAGGCAGCAAAATAAGAATTAAAAAAGTGTTCATAACTACCCATGTTCTTCTACACCAAACGATTTCTACACCCCAAACTAAAAATTATGCTGCCTTGAAGAAAACAACTTAACAGTCAGATAATAAACACTCATCCAGTTCCCTTTAAAATATTGCGGGCAAATGATACATCGCATATGATAGAAATATATTTATGTCCTTTTTTGCACAAAGCTTCTTCAAAGTACCAAGCACTTGTTAAAATTAAACGAATAAGCAAGCAGGATACCTAATTTTTTGATGTAGGTGAAGAACTTTCATGATAAAACAGATAACGCATAACTATGAAATGGCAAAATAAAGATGAAATAATTTGCGAATTCTTCAGTTCAGTAACCTACCAGGTTTGGCTAACAATGGAACTAGATATTTATCTCTTAACCACCGAATATGGTATCACAAATAATAATAGCCTACCAGGTGTACACAACCCGACTTTTTCAAACTAATGCTAATTACATTTGATCAAATAAATACTTTTATATTAGAAAGACTCACGGTTGGCTATAGGACGATCTTTTTCAAATTTCATTGTATTATATTAAGTAAATTATCAAACTCCAGTTACCTAGCGCAATTTATGCTAAATGGATTGCAAAATATATTTTACATTTCAAAATGTATTTGGCTGATGTCCTTACCACAGCCATGGTAACAAATTATCATATTTACTGCAAAATTTAATAAATTAATTATTGGACAAAATAGAAGAACGGTCTACAAAAATTATTCGAAATTACCAGTAAGTCTCAGTTAATATGATTAAAATGAATAATTTCGCATAAAGCATTCTTGTAGTCTTGGATATTAGCAGATGGTGTTGTTCAAAGCACTGATTTTCCCTATATAAGTTTGATAATAATATATTTTTATTTGTTCATCTGCAACAGAACCAACGAATAGGATGGATCCTGGCATAAATACTGCCAATCATCTTTAAACTGTAGCGATACTAGCTGCTGTCCTTTTAGAAAGAAACAAAAACTAGAGAAGCGTCATACTATAACCACAGTTTTAGTTCTTTGTAGGTTTTTCTTGCTCTCTTAATTTTGAAGATTACGGAATAGATGCTCTTCCGATTTCCATAAAGACGATGATATACCTACCTGGTAAAGACCAAGCAGATTCGTTATATCCGTGAGTAACCAACTAGCCGTAACTTCGGAATTATCATTTACCAGGCAGCTCAGTGGCTCTAATGCTGGAATTTAGCTCTACAGAGGCCAATTTTCGGTTGTTTCCCATTTCTGTATTTAGAGCCTTATCCACATATTCGTGGGTATAATCCTGCAGACTAACTGCGCCCGCATTTATAACGTTATTTTGAAAATTCGGCGGTTAGAAGTTGACTGTCTAGTTACGTTGTTAGCCAAATGTGGTGCGTTTCTAAATTGATGAATTTACAAATTATTACATCATTTTTCAGCTTTATTGTAGAATGTTTGCGTTTAATTCAAAAAATAATATTGAGTTTAAATATTCGTTGAATTTAAAAAAATTGCAACTTTTAATTTGGTTTTAAGGGCACTCTGCACAAAATCTAGCATACGTGTATTTTATTTTTAACGATTTATACTTGGCAATTTTTATTTAGTTTGGCATGCAGACTAATCTTTAATGAAGGAGAAGAACGGTAGTTATGAGCATTTATTCAATGCCCACGTTGCTACTTAACATAGCTTTAAAGTAATATAGTTCATTATGCATTAGGTATTAGGTATATATTGCTTTCTCAAGCCAAACAATTAACAAAGAATTTCATGCTGCAATCACTATTTCAAGCTTCATTCCGGTGTTCATCAAAATACCGCAATTTGTTGCAATGGACTTAGCAAGAATATTGTTCTTATACTTGTGTAGTGAATGCATTATCCGTAAAATATAATAAATGCATTTTTGACATAGAGGAAATATAAATGTCTATATATTTTGAAGGTAATTAACAATAAGTTCCACAAAATATGAATATAAGACCCACTTCTACATGATGAATGCATTAAGACTGACATTAGCAAATCGAGGAAGTGCAAAGCAATAAGTACGTTGCTTCAGGAAGAAACTATTGAATTATTATGCACTGTACCCAAGATGGGTCCTTGACAAAGCTTTTCCCAATATAAAACTGCTAGCTTAAGGTTCTATGGAGGCTTCTTTCTAACTACCTTGTTACTCTAAATATTTGGAATGACTTGCAATTCTTCTTCCTAGCGAATAAAAAGAAAGGAAATTCTGATTTAAATGTTATTTGTTTCGTTATACAAATTGCAGGTTAACGCAGTTTGAAGAAAATTTCCCAAATTAAATTTTCAATGGATTCTGTCAAAGAGTACCTTATTTTGATTCAAATTAGGTTTGCAATTGCGGACAACTTTAAATCGAGCGAATTTACTGAATAATTAAACTATTAAACTTCTTAAATTTGGGGAAGATAACTTGAAATACAAATAAACTACAGGTTAGTAAAGGTAGCACTTTTTTCAGTCCTCCTTGAAAAAATAATCCATGAAAAGGTGATAAAATATTTATTGCGAAAGAAACATGATTTAAATTCAGTTGTTCGTATATATGCTACTAAATATATAGATTCCGTGAAAATTATTTTTCTGAGCATTGGTAAAGTTTACTTAAATGATCTAAACTGCAACAATAGTTAATAACCGAGATATAAAATATTTGCCATCTGTTAAGTTTAATTTTCTATTATGTGCGAGGGATTCGCTATTGCATTCTCAGCAATCACGCAAATAATTGATATACATATATAATTACTTTTTAATATTTATTTGATTTATGTTCTTCTAAAAACATTAAAAAACGATACGAAGTTTACATTTAAGAGTTGTTGTAATTCACTACATTTGAAGCTATTTAAATATTCACTTTTTATACTTTTAAACTCATCCCGATTTCATCTTGTGACTAAAATTTAATTAGTAAACAATTTATTTTGATTAAGATAAACTCAATTTGCAGGGCGTACTTTGTACTTTACTGAAAAAACAATTAATGACTTTTTCAACAAGCTGGTTATAGTTCGATTCGTTGAATGTACAAATTTGTACAGGTAAAGGTCGCTATATCTGAATTTTTCTTTTGATCGAAAAAGCATTTTTTCTCTTTCTCGTATAAAGATTCTTAAACCAACTCTGCATCTGCAACCATCAGATGCGGAGGGAAAAGTGGAATTATTAGAATCGCCGTCCTTACTGGCTTGTCTTTCAAATAATTAAAATATATATTGCAATTTTGCTTAAGACGTTTTTCAAGTATGTTTAAAATGACTATTTTGCCTGCATGAAAAGTTGTGTCATTCACTTGTTTCGATTTCGAAAGACTTCAGCTAATGAATATGACTTATTGGATAGCAAAAACAATTTAATAAGATTCTTTCAAAAGTGTATTAAATAATACAACCTACAATTCGCATTCCTCGAATAAGCTTTTTGTGATAGGTAATCTTAGTGAACAGAAAATATTTTTAATGCAATAGGTAACTTATAAATTCAAATAAGTCAGCTGAATGCTTTGTAATTAAAAACCTGCGATATGAAAAACATGCGCAAAAATGCATTTAAAATGATAAAACCGATGAATTGCGGCTAGCAAAATATTTCTTCAATGGTTTCGTACAATCAGCTTGTTTTTTGTTTGTAATTTGTGCTGATTTACGATTATTATGTGCTTTGCGATTGTTTTAATACATTAGCAACGGCATTTTTCCGTCACGGTTAACTTTGATATTCATCATAATAGATTTGTACCAATTGCTTTTTATAAATTGTATGCTGTTGACTCCTTGGGCTCTTACATTTTTACACTTAGTAAATGATATTGAATTATAACACGTAATACCACAATAGGTATACAAAAAGAAAGTTGTATAATCATATTTAAAATTCATCTATAAATATAATTAAAAGGCTAGAAAGCAAAAAGATATATATTTTAACATTTTGACTGCATTATAAGTTTTATTTATAAACATAATTCGGTCAAAATCCTCAAAGGGAATGAAATCATGTTATATAGTACGTCGAATTCATTAATAAAATGATATATCAATATTTACTTATATATAATAATATTTACAAAGTAAATAAAAGTTAAAATCTTGAAGTAAGTTTCAAATGATTTTGAATTCAGAAAACTAAATCTTCATAAAATGAACTATTTTAATATCGAAAATGTTTTGCAGCGTGATAGTAAATATTTGCTTTTAGAAATTAATACTTATCTTACGTACTTTATTATTCGTTGCAGTCAGTGGTAATAATTTTGATTTGCTTAATACACACTATTTTCCTTATTGCTAAGCAAAAAATTATAAAACTGCAACCCTAGCCATTTTTTCAGGTCTCTGAATATTTAGTTATTTTTGCTCTACCAGCAGACTTTCTCGAGAAAAACCGTAATAATTAATATTTATATAAAGTAAACGATGACATCACTATAGTTGGCAGCTGACTTATTGTGCAGCGCTGAACTAAAAAAACTCATTTAAATAGTGCGAATTAAATACTTATTTACGAAACACAATAAAAAGCTGACCACAATCCGACAATTTACTATTAAAATAATCAAAAAGTGGCATATTTCAGTTATTAAATAGACAAAAGCCACCATAACACATATTCAGCACAAAATATATTCCGTAGTTCGATGTCTTCTTCGAGGTATCATTCATTAGGCAACTATAAAAATTATTTTTTTTAATTAAGACACCTATTTCTCTTTTTTGAGACGACTTATTTGCATTTACGTCTTACACTTTAGTTTTTGTACTTTAAGATGAATGTAAAACAAGCATTAATGAAAGCTTGAGCTTACGCGACCACAAACTTTGCTACACAAATCGCCTGTGAGTAAGATAATTGTTAAATTGCCTATCGTAGTAAATTGGGACTCACCAAACAGCCAGGTAACTACTTCCATAAATCCGATTAAGACCTATGTGTATTTTTAGAGGTAATGGAAAGAAAGTTCACCGTTTGACTCACCCAAAAGTAGCATTTCTGGGAAATTTGGGGAAAAGGATTCCTGGTCATGTCTTAAAGCCCGCCAATATGGCGTCTTGTCACCATAACTCAATCACGGGAAACGTTAATTGTCTGTTTTATACGATGAGAGTTCGAAACCATAAATACAACAATGCAAAAGTGTTAAATTTGTTTTCAAATTATTAAAATATGATCTTATCACAATTAACTCCACCTAAAGTGAATATTCCAATTTAACCAAAGAGAAAACAGCTCTTTGCTGCTCTTCAGCCAACTTTAAAATAAAAATATGACTTGCAAAGATCAGCTATTGAATGATGTCACGTGAGCTAAAGCCGTCTAGTCATTTGGTGTTAATGCCATATGATGGAACCAGAACAACGCACGTTCTAATTTAACTTCCTCCACCGTAAATTTTATCTTATTATTTCTTATCTTATTATTTCAAATTAACATTGCATGTCCTTTTGGTCCTGTAAACGACGGCGTTGGGATGCATACTGCAACTCCCTGGATGCAAAAGGATAATTGCTTTCAGCCCAACCACAGTAGGGCATTTACTGGTTCTACGCTGCTCTCTCCCTCTCTCCTTCACCCTCTCTGATGTGTCACTCAAATCGGCGAAGTGTCACGCATACTACGAGGTGAGCACATGCACAGATTTGCTCTTATTGGTCACCTCCCTCAGCACTCTTTGAGTGTGATAATCAACGTTGCTCAATTCATGGGGAAGCTTCTTTCTGATTGCAAACTTTTGCTCTTTTGCTAATATTGAAGTTCACCAAAACAGTCGAGATGACGCAAATATTCTAGTTACCTTAATCGGAACTTCTCTTGGTGCAAATACATCCACATGAATATTTTTGAATGGATCATAGACAATCCGCTGGTTAACTATTTATTTAAATGGCAAAGTCGTAATGAAAGGCAAACAGATTGAAAAAATAAATAACCACTTGCAACGAATTGAGTACCCTTATATAAAGTCTTGTGCCAGTCGGAAATGTCAGTATTTGGTGTCTTCGGCAACGGAAAAGGTATCCACATTCTCAAGTGAAATAAAGACCAAAAAATATTGAAGAGAAGATATTCGAAGGAAAACCAAAATTCCCAATCAGTGGTGGTCCGATTTCTTCTGATTCTGCTATTCTATTTGAGTCAAATCACACATGCAGAAAGTGCAGTCCAAAAGAAAACTGGTTCTTTAAGCTGACCTGGCAAAAGAGCATAACAAAAAATAATTAATATGAAAATTGTAATTTACAGATATTCTCACATGGCACACCTAGTGCTGAAAAAATATACTATAACCAAAGGTAAGCTCTCCCGTCTGGAGAGGCGCTAAAACCATGGTAAAGATGTCGAAAGAAAATGATATTCTACGAAATATTTGCAAAAGAAGTAAACTATGTTTTACTTACCAGTTAAAAGTCTCTAAAGTTATTAAAATTACAATACTGCTATACATAATCTGCTTCATTTCCTTGACTCGATTTTGAAGGTACTGCAATTCGTTGATTCAATTTTCCGTTTGGCTTACTTTTGCATCTTCTGGTCTTTTGGCCAATAAAAGTTCTAGATATCTGGGTGCTTATTTTTTCAAGTTTCTTACGTCGGACTAACAAATCAAACAAGTTGATAATCCGATAAATATATATTTTTATAGTTATATTCTCAAAAAGCAGAAAAGCAGTTGTTTCCATTGCGTTGTTGACATTATAAACAGAGAAATTCTAACATTTTTGTATATTTTACCCATATATGAATATTTTCTACGTTTAAACCACAACAAAATAATTTTAGTTGTTACATTTCATATGTAAATTTTGATAAATATTTGCAAGTAACTGTGTACCACAATTATGCATAAATTTTTAAATAGCAAATCTTGATACAAAATAAAAAATTGCAATCGTTGTTTTATGCAAACAACCTACCTAGTTAATACAGTTATCGATGGTGTAAACAACCCTTTTTATATGAATATTTTGCCTAATATATATATTTTTTAATTTTTATCTCTGTGATTCGATCCTAGTAGACAATCTATGTTAAATTATAATAGAAAATTGTTTAGGTCTATTTTGCCTTGCCAATTTCGGAATTAACGATATTTATTTTGTTCGGCTGTGGAACACAGACGTGTGAGGGACTTTTAGACAATCCAGCTATTTTCAAAACCTCATTTTAATTAAAAATCGTCAAAAATTAAAAAAATACAATTTTGGTTCCTATTTTAAAAACGAAAAAAGCAGTTTTGCGTTGAAAGTGACAAAATATTTTACTAATTTAAACAATACCTTACTTAATCATTGCCATTTGAACCAATTTTATTTTGTGAATATTTCACATCTAAATAAATCTGAAAGCTGCTCGATTAAAACCCGAAAAAATGAGCCAGTAGCAACCCAATTTCCGTTAAGTTGTATAATTAACCATTATAACCAATAGATTACTTAAGCATCATTTTTGTTTTTTTCCGTTGAAAACGTTTTTTTGAGTACTTTATGAAAGACAAAGTTAAATATTATTTGTTTAATATTGATTTTTGCATTCATGTCATAAAGATTGCAAAATATAAAATCCTCCATAATTTTCACAAGAATTGAAGTCAAAAATTGGAAATATATTTAATTTTCTATTTTTAGATACGTTACAGATTTTTTATTAAAGTACATAGTGACTCAGATGTTTCCGTTTGAGGATTTTCTGTCCTGTTAATTACCATAAAGATAAAGAGCACCTGTATTGATTGACTGTTATGATAGACGCATTCGCAGTTCTCCCTTGTGACTGTGCTATTAACCCTAATAAATGCTATTTTAACTTGAGAACTCATAAATATGGGATTGACATACTGCGTTAGTTTAGCAAAGAACGCATAAAACCTAAAGTGCAACAGATAAATTATCCCATTTTTCTAAGTTTATACGTGAAAGCGAAATCTTTATTTAAGTTGATGTAAGAATTTCAATTTTTTCATTTCCACATTTCAAAAAAAAACTTATTAAATACTTTGATATTAAAGGATTGAATAAAATGCATATTTATAGCAAGTTGAAACTTATAAAGTAGTGAAGGTCTTTTTCAATCATTGAATTCCAATTCCACTTAAGGTACGCACCTATTACTTAGCCTTACTGTGAGCTAATTTGATATTCACGTAGGTAAATAAAGTGTAAATTTTGTCTTAAATATTAATGGCAAGACTTGAGCCGTATTAGTATGTTAAATTATAAATTGCCCCATGTTATTTTGGTTGTATTTTGAAAAATCTCTAACATGCATTAGTTTTTGGCGTAGCTTCACTCAAATTCATGCCTTTAAAAGCTCAATTAATATTTCTGCAAAATCAAAAATTATTTGAATCAATTTAAATAGATGGCAAATGAAAGAGCAGCAAACTCGAACTTGCCGTACCTACACGTAAGATATGTATGAAAATCTCACCCATTTAATGGAGTTTTAAAACTGTGCATTCCGTTATTCCAAATTTAAATAGAAGCAAAAAACAAAGTCAGAAAGTGTTTATTTACCTAAATAGCTAAATCATTTTTATTAATATATATATATTTATGTTGGATAAATGCTTTGCCATTTTTTAGTAGGTAACATATATTATTTGACATTTATATGTCATATCAAGTGTCATCTCTCTATAATTTATATTTAACTAAAAATCACGATTGCTTTTATAATCATTCATTTAAAATTATATTAAACTACCATCGCCAAAGAATTGAATGTAAAATATACTATGAAAACAAGCTTATTTTTTAACTTATTATCGATTATCATTTTACATGGGGCAATCAGTGCCACATATATATCTGTGTTTACAAACAGAATTTTACATTTAATAATGTAACTAAACAAAGACCGATCCTAGTGAGATCATGGTACAAATTTTATTCCTAATGATGAAGTAGCAAAATGTTCCCAACTAAATCATTTTCAATATACCAATTAAATATACTTAAGTAAACTCGTACTAACGTGGAAATTGGAACACCAACTGGCTAAATTGTTTCAACGCTTAAGTAAGGATTTTACGTTTAATTTAATAAGAGTTGTGTTGATAATGTGTCAATGAAGACCGCGTAAGCAAAGGAACGACTTTAAGAACGTACAGTGTAATAAAAAATAAGTTACACATGTATATATGCATATTAGAAATTCAAACAGGCGCAAAGTTTGTTTCAATTATACGGAAAGCCAAAAGCAAAGTCATTTACGGTAAGATCCATGTTTCAACGAGGAATTTCTTTCTCCCATACGTGCTTTTAATAAAAGATAGTCAAGCAATTTTAGGAAAATAGACGAGTAGATCTAATTTTGCGACTTAAGCGAACGAAATTTAAGTCACACTTTTAAACTAAGTAATTAATGTAGAGCCGGAAATTTGAATAAAGTAATGTAGTATGATCCTAACGATTTTTATATACTTACAAAAAGTCATCTCGTGGAATTTGGAATAGAAAAAAACCCACATAAATCGGATTTGTACGAGAAACAATTCTTCTTCGTTAGTGATTAACAAACATTTAAAAAGAATCACTTCAAATTATTTCTTAATAGGATGCCTTATTGTTTTAGCTTTTTCTCAATAGTATCAGGATTTATATGAAGTGGCAGACTGATTCAGTTGTTCCTATGATCTGCCACCAAAAAATGTGGATTAAAATGTGTCAAGTAATTCATAAAAGTTCAATTTTTCCACAAA
>JAUOZQ010001011.1:0-19689 GCA_030710315.1 Anomotaenia brevis
CAAGAAAAGTAGAGAAAGACTCTGTGAGCATGGCTGATATGGAAGTTAAGATCGAACCAACATCTGGTGCTTCGCCGAATACTATCACAAATGATCCATCTCAGATACTGTGTTCGGTAGCTCATTGAATCATCTCCACTATCACCATCGCCAACACTTATGAGGACTCTAAGCCCTGATTTTCCGAGGACCACTGTTCCTTCACAACCATCGCCTTTAAGCACAGAAACGGTACCAAATCTAGAACAGATGAGGAACAGACCTCATTGACTCTTAGGCGCAGTTAATCTTATCAACTAGTCGTATGTTGGTCCGGCTGAGTGAAAAACTTACTGATGTCACAAGAACTGCAGCGAAAGCCGTCGAGAGGGACGAAAACGCCGAATTGCATGGCTTGAGCGAACGATTAGACAGCATCTCGAATCAATGGTCAATCTTGCACATCGTCACTAAAATTGCATCGAAACTGAATGAGATACATCCTCAATCCATTTCAATGGAATCTAATCCGGTCCCACACGCTGCAGCCCACTTAACCTAAACTAGAGATGAAGACTCGATCGCACCGCCGTCAGCACAGCTTGGTGGTTACACAGAAACTCGTGCGTCTTTGCCGAGACAAGGAGTTAGCAACAACTAACCTGCCTCGAGTGAGAAGACCGTTGGTCTCACTAGACACCGCAGGTCATGATAACAACTTTGACCATGAAGAGACCCTCTTACCGAGCGGCAACTAGGGCTGCAGACTACGATTCAAAAGTTTGTAGGAGACTGAGAGGAGGGATCGCGTCCTTCATCAATATTCTCATCTACGGAATTCAATTAAAAACATGGCTTTCCACACTGCTGCTGCGTTGTTCTACTGCCGGAACGAGGGCAAATGCTCCTTTGGACAAAAAATAACAAGCAGGGGTATCCATATGATCACAGATAAGCTCACTAATCACTAACTTGTGACGATGAAGAAAGAAGTGCAAGCACCCTATGAAGGCTGTGGAGGTGTCTCTGCAGAGCCCAACAAGCACCGAGAAGACGTGAGATTCCAGGAAGGTGAAAAACCGTTTGTCTGCCCTTTTCCGTGTGTGGTCCTCAAACTTTATCAGTGGAGGCTCTTTCATCCACAAATTCTTCGTTGAAAGGCGAAAAGGAATGCAATTAATAATGTTAGCTTCGTTCCCACAGATCCATCCTTGGCCTTAGCACCAAACGAACTCTCCCATAGCCAGAAATCAAAATTCACCAGTAGTGTATTTTTTGCGTTAATCCCATCGCTCTCGGGACTGCTGCAAGGTTGCTCCTTGGTGTGTTAGCTGAGGTGCTTGCGCATTGTGCTAGGCTTGACATCCTGTAGCATCCCTGAATATGACCGAAGTATTGAAGAGTCTCCGAGGGTGTAATGGTTGTCTTGGTCGTCCTTGCTAGCAATGAAGCCACAAGCGTAGCATCCGACCGCATGAGTGGCCACAGCCGGGATAAGGACATACAATTGGTTTTCCACCTTCCTGGAATCCACAGCCTTTCTGATTGTTTGGCTGATAAGTGCATCTGCCATCGTCGGGTAGCATCCTTGGTACCATTCATTCAACAGTGGCTGTTTCACGCCTCACGTCTGAATGAGAAGCTTCGCTGTCTGAAGGGCTCCACCCCTCAATACTGCCAGATGAGTGCTAATCAGGTCTAGCCCACTTCAACCAGCTTAACTCCATCTAAAAAGAAGTCTCGATTACACCACCAAAACCACTGTACAAACTAGCCACAGTGAAGTGTGAAGAGGAATACACTAGCCTTGGCAGATAAACTTGTCCATCTCTGCCAAGACAGCAGACATGGAAAACATAGTCCAACCCTTGTCAGATTTATTAACTGTAATAAATTGGGTAAGGTTGCTCGTTTAACCACTTACGAAGCCAGGAATGTCAAGCCGATGTGAAAGTCAAGATGGAACCTACTTATGATGCCTCACCTGTAACCACCGCAAGCTATCCATCGCAGATGCACATAATACTCGATATAGTTGGGATTCAGGTCAGAGGTCGCTTGAAAAACGTATTAAGAGTCACTTTGGCAAAAGAATGAAATGATAACTTTTTTTCAAAACTTATACAATTTTGACTGAATAGCCATTAGCTTGGGATTAAAATGAAACATGGAATTGAATTGATTCGTGAAAACACTGTGAATAAAATAACTAGACAACAAAAACCTCCTATAAAAGAAAAAGTATGAAGTTTTCTTCCTGAATGTACTTGATTTCACATTTCAGTAGCTTTTCGACGCCAAGTGCACAAATCCACTTGATTATCAGAAGCATCAATAGCAAAACTAATATCATTTTCAGCTAACAAATAGAGAACAACCTAAATTTCACATTTTAAAGATTATCCCATTTCAACCCCTAAGTATTTTTTGTTGATTAGAGTGAAAAATAATTAACAGTGCTTTAAAAATGACTGTTGGATAAACACAAACTTGAAATGGAGTTTTCAGTTTTGAGATATTGAAATGGCTGTTTTGCCGCGTATTAATTAATCCAACGTAGGACGGAATGGGCTTTTATTGTAGTAAACACTTTAATTTACTTCACATCACCATTTGCAGCTTCTTGAATTGACACCACCTTGGAAAAGCGTCTCAGCCCTTGTTTTCTACATGTAGCTTTGGAAAAAACACTTTGACCAGTTTTCGGTTATGCAGTTTAACCTCTCTGTTTGAAGATCTAATTTAAACTTGGATAGTAGATCGAGGCGGCCCTTCGATAACACCTCTTTCATGATCCCAATTGGTTTATTGTTAATCTTCAAATAATTGAGACTAGCAGGTAATCGAGTATCACTAGTGAATCCAAATCAAACGTGGATAATTTTTCGTGCCTTCATTTACTATGATGCAAAAAACTCAATAAGCAGGTAAAATCGAATGATCTCCAAAAGTGAAATATTTGTACATGCATTTAACAATCTGAGAAAAATATCACATCTGAGAAAAGTTAAAATCAAAATTTTTGTAGCAACTTTCTATCGGGATTTTGAGTTTGAAAACCACGCGAAGACCAGAGGCTCCAGTTTTAAGCATTCAACTTTGTGAGTCAAACATGGTGCTACAGGCTTACATTGGATATAAGTTGTTACGCAATGAATACACTATGTTGAAATCTTTTTGAGTTTATTGAAAAAGCTAATAATCTTTGCGTAAACACTCCTGCATTCTGTTCCAAATTATTCCAACATTTATGCAATCAGTGACTCCTGAATGCATATTGTTTTGTCTACTTTATAAAAATTATAAGCCTATTTGAAATAGGCGTGCCAATTAAGTGGCGTTATCGTAAACGCCAACATTAAGTTGGTAAACGGAACGGATGTGACTCCAAGTATTTAGGCGATTTGCTTGAGCGGGCAAACAGATTTACTCAACCATCTATAAGAAGGTGGTTTGGCGGCTAGGTCTGACTTCAGATGCCTACTGGGTGCTGCGGACCAATATCGTTCAGCCTTGGATAATGACTCTAGCTGACAATATACCATGGGTATAAGAACATCAAATTTGAACGTCAAGAAGTGTGCCAGCCATTTCCACGCCCAGTCCCTCAATGAAATCCTCATAACTTTTTAGCCCTTGTTACTTCATAAAGAGGTAAGCGTTTTCGACCAGAGAGACGCCAATACCTTAACCAGTACTGCAAAATTCCATTTATACGACAGTGTGAAATCAGCTTAATAACTGACATAAGTTAAGTTTGGGATTTATTTTGCCTAACTCTCTCTAACATTAGTGCAATTTTTGAGTCTAGTTTTTTGAATGAGGAGAACCTGGTCCTTCGAAAAGTGTAGTAGGTGATTCCATATCGGCTGCTGGAAGTCAAGAGACAGAAGGTAGTACCACTGTCCTCCAATAACTGATTACTCCGGTACACTAATTAGTAAAGTAATGAACATTTATGAATAGAAATACTGAAATCCTTTATTATTAATCATAAATGAAAATATTCCTGTAAAATTGCTGCTTTAGTACGCGTCTTAAAAGTAAATTTAAGGTTTTTAAATTTGCTATTAAAGTATCAAAGTGCTCAATGGAATATGAATTTGAGGTTTTGTTTGTTTAATAATTAAATTATATAAATTGCAGGTCGCAGGTCAAATCCATACGACCCCTTCCCACCCCTAAGGTCATAGGCAGTTTGGCTGGTTATTTACTGCTAAATTAAGGGTCACTTCTTCTCTCGATATCTGAAGAGAGATAGGGGTGGGAAGGTGCTGTAAAAATTTCCTATGGGTGGTATAAATTAATCTACTCATAATTGGGAATTCTTAGATCTTTTTTATGCAAGCGTTTCCGTTCCTACATCGTTGACTACCACTACATGAGCGTTTGACGAAATTCATAGTTTACAATGCGAAATGGTGGCATTTGTGGATGGACGGGACGTGGGGTTAAAGTGCAAAATCGGCGTAACAGTTCCAAAAAAAGAGAGCCGTTTCAGTTTAAATGTACTAGAAAAATACTTGAAATGCGACAGTCGACATTAGGAAAGTCGAGTTGTGCGATTTATAAAAGGTTATTGTTTAGTGTATTTTAACTGTGTCATTTTAAAATCGAAAGGAATTTTACGATTATATTATAATTTCCGTTTGACCAGAACATTATCTCTAAGAATGCTATAACCATTTTAGCCTGGATTTCAAGAGAATATAAATAAAAGACTGCTTAATTAAGGTTGTGCTAATTTTAAATTTATGAAGAACTGTTGGAAGCCCACAATGTTTTTATGCATTAAAGAAGGGTATGTGACTAAGCAGCCGGTGAATTGGAATTTACATTATTTGTTGAATGATTACTTCACCTTTTTGTTACTGAAATTGAAACTTATAAGGTCTAAACATAGTCTTTCTTTTTCTTTTAAAAATCACACGAATTTCATGTTAAATGGGCCATTGGGTCGTAGACCCCTATCACTGTGAAAATGCAGTGAGATAAGGACTATATGAGTGGAATTTTAAGAATTAGAGCGCCTTGAAAGTATGATAAAATCTTTGAACTGAAGAAGTTCGTAGTAGGAGCATTCCCAATTTTACAGAAATTAAAGTGTTGTTGAATCGATAATTTTGCAGGAATCCAGATATTTTTAAGATAATTTCAAAGAAGTACTTATTTTACCACTAGCACTCAAACACAGAATCCTGAAAAATGGACGAGCATGTTAGCGGATCTTATTCACTGCTGACTGAGGAAGCGTCGTAGATCGGTTAGTTAGTATTTTTCGAAAAAATACCACTTGAACTGTGGTTTAAAGCTTGTATTTCAATGTATAGCTGAAACTGGAACCAAGCATTAGCGTTTGGAAGATTAGTTGGATTCCACAGTTTCTAGTGCACACTTCCTCATGCCCTAGACACCATAGCTATCGATTCTCTCTACGGATCCCAGATGTAGGCTATTATGATTGGTTAAAACTTCAAACGCAAACAACTTAAGATGAATAATTCTTCATCAACACAGGATTGTGTGGTATTTGATTTGATGAAAAATGGGCTTCTCCGTAGAATTCGATTTCTTCTCATGGTTACAGGCTCTTTAACATTTTCTTGCCATAGCAACTATGAACGCATTTGACCCAATCCCCAAAAAGAATAAATTTCGTTCACCCCTCAAAACTAGACCTTTTTTCTCATTAAATGGCTATTCCTAAAGTCCGATCACTTACCACATTCTCTAAAATCGACATACTCAAAATATAACCAAAACGAATGTGTAGCGCTCCAACCTCAAGTAAACATTCCGATCTCGGTCTGTAGAAAATCAAAAGGGGTTCGAAATGCAGATTTAACTCTAAGATTCAGAACGCCAAGACATTCCTTTAGTTCATCAACAAGGTTTTCGTCAACTTATATTCTTTTCTGGAAAGAAGAATGGGAGCACCTAAAAACTAATTCGGTCAGTGGTATCTCCAGACGAGGAAATTCACTAGAAGATGATGAGCGATTCGAATTGTCTGTGGTAGAGGCTCCTCTTCCTTTTCCAAGCAGACTTTCCTAATGCCTGGATGGGTAACCAGTTGGATAAGAATACCGTCCCATTTAGTGGTTAGATCAACACTAATTGTTGTGAGCCACTCGAAATTTGAAAAGCCATGTCTAAGGAGCCTGTCGATTGTAGTTACCTCAGACGAGTAACGGTGGAAATCGTTGAACAACTGGAGAAAGTAGGCATCATTCCGCCTGTCACCGTTGATTGTTGATTGTGCTTCGGAGACTTGCCAAGTTGCTCAAAAACTCTAACCGAGTTTATTCTGACAGCATCAAGTCCATGGGTGAGAAGCAGGTTCATTTACCTCAGCAATAGTTACCGTGGACCTGAACAGTGTCTGGCTGATATTGTCCCACGTTCTCGAACACGTAAGCGAAGAAGTAGTCCAAAGCGGACTCATAGACACACCCGCTCTCTGTGCACAAGCTCTAGCGAGGCATTCGTGTGAGCAAGTTCTTTTTCGGACGGTTTATCCTTCTTCGAAGTGAGTGTTGGCACTGACTGAGATTGAAGCCGTTGGAAGATAGGATCGGAAGTTAATTCCAGTGGCCTAATTCGAACGCAAACATGGCAGGAGTCGTCTCATGAATGAACGCCGTGACCACGTTTGTCGGAGTGATAATTCGCGCCCTTATTCTGAACGTGCGATTGGCTAGAAGCTGTGAAACGCCTTTTAAATCCTCTGCGCCCGTTATCAAATAAGTGCCACAGCCCCGGAGATCGTAATCGAAGCACTCAATAGAAAGTGGGTAGTTTGCAATCAGCATTTTTGTCTGTTTAAATGCAGTGTGCGATGTTTTGAGATAACAAATTTGATCGGTGTACGTATATAGAAGTAGGCAAGTGTGGGCGTGCACACGCTCGCACGACGGTTGACCAATGGGTAACGTGATCGGTATTCCATATTCCAATGGCTGGCTGAACTCCGCCGCCACCGATATCTCCTCCTGAAATCTTAGCTCGCTAGGACACAAAAAACCCAAAGTGGGGGTTTTGTTTGTTTGCTAAATAAATTGTGTGAATTTGAAGGTCACAGGTCAAATACACACTGACCAACCACCCCGATCCTTAAGTGATGGGCAAAATCCCACAGATTGATATTCGTCCCTCATTGAACGGTGGAACCATTGAGGCCATCGCTCCAACCATCTCGAGCCATGTGACTGTGTTTGACGGTAAAGCTGAGCACTAGGTGCTTTGTCGGCGTATTCTCACGAAATTCCTGGCCCCACCGAATCGAGGCGCAGCGAAGGCGAGAGAACTGACCAATCAAAACAAGGCGACCGGTGGTAGCGCCGAGGTAAACGCCACTCTGAGTGGCAGATCGAATGAGGAGAGGACTTTGAGGATTGTGGAGTTCATTTTCGCCGATGAGGATCTTGGTGTGACCATGAGCCAAATTAGGGGACTCTTCTCTGTCACCAAAATCACCGTCCATGTTGTACGCAAGCTATTGGAGGAGGAGCGACAGGTAGCCCTTGTCACCGCCATCCAACATGATAGACATTTATCGATCGATTTAATTAGGTTTTCTTGCAGATTCTTCTTCCTGGCTTGGGGTTGGTGCACATCAAGGAGAGAAAGAATCGCATCTCTTCTAGCGAGAGCGCCAACCTTACACCACCGGCCAAGCGGGTTCGCATTTGCCTTCCAGATTCGATCGATAAGCTGGCCACCTCGACTCCTCTGTGGAGCCAGTATGTTGTCTTCCTTCCCCTAGAATAAAGTCCAATTTTAAGCCTAAAATGTGATCTATCGTGTTTTTCCGCTTTTTTTCGAGAAGTCGAATGGCTACCACAGCAGAAGGCGATGACCTTGGAGGTTAAGCGAAGGACTACCACTTCATCCCCCAGCCCTGGACCGATGAGGGTGAACAGTTAAAGGGAGTCTTCTTTGTGCACCTGCTGTTCGCCATCTGCTCGATGACGTCACGGTACTCTGGTGCCACGATGGAGTTCCTTTCTCCCGTCTCCTTCTGGCTACTCTGTCACGTAAGTCGCTGAAATATTAATTCAGCAGTGCGTGCCTTTACCGAGTCGTTAAATGACCATTTAGGTAGAGTCGCATATTTGCGCTCTCTATCTGGTCACTGAAACACCATTTAAGCACCATTTATTATATCTGTTTTAGGACGTCTACGTCACAAAGATAATACGGATAGTAGGGGCCACCTACATCCCAAAATGCACCCTCTTCTCCAAGCCCGACCCCGTTACTCCCCACCGTGCTATTTCAATAGTCGGTCAGTTTTTTTAGTTTTTCAGGTGTTTAAGTATTGCTTGCACCGGCTAGTGAACTCAGTATCTCCCTAGAGCCGTTTTTTGTGTTACGATCCAACGCTTTCTTGACGGCGGCTGCAGAATTTCTCGGTGTGTCACCGAACAAGTTTCCAGAGGCCTTTTCCACGTACATCCAGTCCTCTCAACCCAGGAATCGACAGAACCCCCTTGTCCTCCATGCAGTGGTTTCCGGCACATCCGCAGCCCGTTAGAAGTGAAAATTAATGCTCACTGGTCGCGGAGATACCTTTGCGAGACCCCCACCACGTTTACGGGTGTACAGTGATGAATGCGTGAATATAGGTAAGTGTATCCATGTCTATCTGTCTTTTGTGAAAAAAATTGTTACTATGAATGTAATGCGGTTTAAGTAATCATGAATCCATTGAAAGTTAGCTCTAGTCATTGGCGATCTTTCATCAGTCATTTGAGTTTTCACTGAATCAAAACAACCGGTCATTACTGAGCTTGAAAGGTTCGCCCTATTTGCTACACTGTATCGAGGAGGCTGGACTCTTTTCTTACTGTTAACTTAATGACATGCTAGAAAACTCCAATCATTGCTTTCAGTTGAATGCTCTGAGGTAGAGTTGTAGTTTATGGTAGATGTGTGATTATGACCGCCTAAGTAACCGTTTTAGCAAAATCGACAATCGATTGGTTCTCTTAGTCACTAGAAGACATGTTTCACGCTTTCTCTCTGATATGTTTATGATCCTCCTAACAGAATGATCACCACTTTTACACCTTTGAATGCATTATAAAGGTCCCGAACACAGACATGACTTCTAAAGATTCAACGGAAGTTTTAACGACCCATCCACGGAATACGACACGATATTTCAGCATGTATCCTAAGAGGCTTTCCAAAGTAGCCTTAGACTGGCAAGAGATTCAATCGCCATTTCGAATAATAAGCGCGTAATGGAGCAGTAAATGCAGCAGTGCCTCGAATCGTACTACAGCAGACCCCCATCCATCGAGTTAGAGGAGAGCATGTTATACGCTCAGTGTTTGCAACTCGTACAGTCTAACCTTGAACTCAACAATGTTGCATTATTGGCATTTGACAAATTTATTGAAATCCAAAAACCTAATGAATGCATTTTAAATGAGCTATAAATATTGAGATTCTGTGTTGATATATCAGAATCAAATTTACTGTAAAATTGTATGTCAATTTGAAAATTTAAATGAAAATTTGCTTTTGAACATCAAAAATATAACAGTTAGTTTATTGAGAACTATTTGTCATATACCATAAACTTTACCGCATCTTCAGGGCTGCAGGTGGGAGTTTGCTTTGATTTACTTTTTTTGGGCTTTCGGTGCGTTGGGGTCTGGCTTTTCTCTGGTTGCTTTTTTCCTTTAGATTCCGAGCACTTATGTTTCATTTTTATTCCAGATTCGACGTTTCGGATCTATGTTTGCTCTAATGTACTTTTGCTTTTGTACTGTAGATCATATATTCCATTCACGCGTGATTTGGCACAGGAATCCGATTTGACCCAGGAGGTAAATTTCGAATTTTCTGAAATTTCTCAGTTCTGTGCCTTTACTCACTCTCGAAACGGGTTCTGCATACAAGACCGAACCTCGTTTCGAAGACAATACAATTTCCACCTTGACTTGAAGCACAAAGACGCCTCGAAGGACTACAAGCTCCATTTGAATGAATCTGGGCAGGAAATCATTTTCGTCAACCCTGATCGTGGTTTCGTCCTCCGCACCGTCTTTCGTCCTCCCCTCACTCTACTTAACCTCTTCATTCACATCATCCCACCCTACACCTGCGCAGCACGACGCAACGAAAGGGTTTGTCGCTGCCTTAATCACTCCGAAGGCGATGGAGGACCGCAGAATTAGAGTTCCATCACCATACAGTCGCCTCTAACGCAATACTGCGAACTAGACGGTCATCTGACTGTTCTAGTACCTCTAGACCGTGAGCAATTGGCGCCTTCTGTGACTAATTGCGTCGTAGACAGAAGACGTTCAGAATCTGGTCCACCACAAACGACCTCCCCTGTGTTTAGTTACCCCATGGGAGAAGTCACAGAAGACCTGATTTGCCGTGGCGGTTGTTACACTAGCTGTCTTGGCGCTCAAGCTCGTGGTGCCTTGGCACTAGTGGCTTGTCGGTGTATGATAGATGATTAATGGGGCCAGGGTGACTGCCCCGAAAAAGCTTTCGCCCAAGTAGCAGACACATTTTGGTAAAAAAATTTCGGACGAATTGGAAGGCTTTCATCGCAAATCATTTAATTTTCACTCGACAAAAAATGTAGCTTTTTAGTTTAACAGAAGGCATGGGTTCACGCCTTAATAATGGGCTTCCCTATTTGAAAACACCCATATTGAGGTAATAGTAACTGGATTTTACGGCAGGGAGAAGAAAATAGACAAATGACCTATGCTTATTTGAGGAGTGTGCTCACATATTTTGATAGAGTCCAGGCTTGTATCCATGGGAGGCATGTGAGTGCTCCTCTCTAGAAGGATAAGCGATGAATGAATAAATTAGTCCAGTTCACGGACTCACGCCATACACTTTTGTGCTGACGTCTGTCTAACTTGTCACGTGATTCATCGATGCATCGATGTATAGATCATTAGTACAAACCTGTCTGACTCGAGTTCAAACTACCTTGGAGACAAATTAACAAATTATGATAGGTTTTTCTCCTCCGTTAAAAGCTAAAAGCCTTCTTTGATATTCGCGTACGTGATGACGAGAAAGGATGACGAATGGAACCTGGGCTGTAATCCACATTAATTTGGCCATTCCTCGAAAATGTTGATAATTTAATTGCTACTGATTACAATAAGTTGAAGCTAATTTTTGTATATCATCCGAACGAGACTCCCAACACGAGGTTATTGAATGGACTCAGTTGACAACCACTTGCAATTCAACACGTCAATCGCTTACATGTAAGAAGACGCCTTTATGAAACCTTTTAGCACTATTTTAGGTATAATTCTGCTATACGTCCAAAAATTACCTAAACTAAAATGCAAGGAATACTGCAACATGGGCAGCAGAAGCACTTGCTTACAAAGAAAGTGTCAGTGTCATTGAAGATTTTAAATTAAGTACTCATCAACAACGAAAATCCAAAAGCAAGCTAAGCGCAGTTCACAAGAAATACTCGATAAAGCAAGAGATAGTTTATATTTCCAAGCAGAGCCATATTAAAGAAGAACACACAAGGAAGCTGACATGCAGGATTTCCATAACAAGCAGTGGTCCATACACTGAAGAAGATATTAACATCATGTAAATTGGATTCAGTGTTTTTATCGAGAATGAGAGGGCAGGTTCTGAAAGGAGGCCATAAAGGCTTTTTTAGGTTTTATAATGATCGAATTATACAAAAATCAGCATGCATTAAATAAATCGCATTCAATTGAAGTGTTTTCGTTTCAATTCCGAAATCACCCCTGTCATCATAAAAGTCTCAAATCACCAAAAAATGTGGTAATGCAAAAGGGCCGCAGTTTCACCTGTGGTCAATCTGCCTGTCACCCGTTCGACCCATTGGTAAAGGGTTCCCCACAATGAGGCCACTGGAAAGGCTTAAAATTTTGTGATTTCGCTATTGCCACGAAACGAACCGCTTTTGAACGAAAAATGTGTTGCTGAAGGGACATAGAGACTGTTTCCAGTGCCTTACCACGTATTTTTCTTATATTGGATAGTGAGAAATGGACAGTTCAGCCTAGCTTTGAAATGAAGTAGTGCAGATTGTATAATTATTTTTATCTCTTTAATTAGAAGACAAGACAACTGCAAGACTGGTGATTTCATAATCCTGAAGCTAACCCTCTGGACGATTTCTGTTTTATCACTTCGCATTATTCACACTGGATTACTTCTCACTATCTTAGATTGCCTGGCTCTGAGCGACACTCGATATTTGCTGATTTTTAGCACCCTCTCGTAAAAAAACATCAGTGGTAATTATATGACTTTTCGTATATTACACCTTTACCTTTTATATTTAAACAAAAGCATTAGCGTTTATAGGATTTGCTTTTCCGAATTAAAGTTCTTTGGATCGGTGCTCTGATTAGGTAGAATAGCTGTATCTTTTAACTTGAGTTCGGAGAACTTCGACTAAGCGTATTCAACAAATCTTCCCCTTTTTATAAACAAAAAGCTGTTTTCTCGATCTTTGAAAATATGAGGATTTATCTGTTTTCTATTGCGATTTTGCGTTGTTCACAAATCTTGCACTAGGGCAACAATGAATTTCCGATCAAATATCTGCGAACGACTGTTTCTGAGCGAGCGACTGCACCGCGGTAGGTTTGCTACGTTTGCCAGCCCTGTCCTTAAACACGGTCATAATGCAGCCTTTTGAAGTGGCTGATCCACTCAGGGGGCCTCGTAGCATGCCCTATTGCATAACTTACTAGTAACGCTTACCCGGCAACTTATCAACCATAGTAGTAGTATACGCTAGCGGAAGCACTTGTGGGTCCTCCAGTTTCGGTCTTCCAGATTAATCCGGAAATTAATTAATATTATTTTTACGTTCCAGCTTGTGTTGTTCTAAGAAAGCATGTTATCTAAAGTGGTACGATTTATAAAGTTACGTTGCATTAATAGGCTAGTAAGCCACCAGTAACGGATGCGCATAGACTCAAAACATGTATTCCTAGAATTACAACGCGTCCTAGTAACAACAATACACAACATACATTATTTTATGGATTTACTACAGATTCACTATTTGCTGAAAACAATATCTAGAGGCAACTGGAAAAGCCATTAACTTAAAGTTGCCTTCTGCACGAAATAATATCTCATAAATTGTATATAGTACAACATAATACTCATTTGCAATTATAAGAGACGATTTCAAAATCTCACATTTTTAAGAAATCGCGGCAGTGAAGACTTATTAAGCATTCAATCCTAAGGCTAATGTTATCGATTACCTATACATAATGGAGTGCCTATATAATCACGGTAGATAGTTTGCGAGACGGTGAATTAGGGACATTGATTTTAGGTAACTTATTTAATATGCATTAAAGGTTTTAATGCTCTCTACGGAGTTTCAACCATCCACAAGATGTTCACATCAAGATGTACCTGAAAATACTAGCGTGATTCCAAATTTAAATTTGTAAAGCCTTTATTGAGCGTTGCCTTTATACGGAAATTTCAGATTAACAAATTCGCAAAATACAAAAAATAATTTGATTATTGGTGAATTTTTAGTTACCGTTTAAATTTCAACTGTTTGTAAGTAGAAAATTACGGAACACCACTCTGAGTTATTTTCAGCCTGCAGCAAATTGTTGACAAAATATTCTCAACAAAGATCATTTTTTATAGAAATTGATCAACGCTTAGGAAATATTTTGCAAATCATCTACTTCAACAAACATTTATTTTTTCACAGCTACATAAATTATTTCTCACCGTAAGAACATATTTGGAACCTTACTTCGACCCTAGATTCATTTTATCCAGTTTTGGAGGTATTTACTAATTCATTGAAAAGTCATTGAGGCAGGTGTGAAAGTTATCAACTATATAACAATGATTGGCTATTGCACTGTGATAAGAAGTTGAAATAACTAAAATTGCAGCCCTCTATTATCTATTTAATTTGTTCTTATTAATGCATCATTGTGAAAAAAACTTATCTTAAAGGATTGTGCTAAATATCATGAGAATTTTCACAGTTCCCCTAAAAATACCCGAATATTCCTGGAGGTCATTCTTCAAGCCACTGCTTAAGAGCCGTTCTGGTGAATGTCACCACTGTGATCCATTTGCCTACACGGGATCGGTTTGATTCCGCTTGATTAAAAATGGAAATCGTATAGGGTACAAACTTCTTAATTGAACTCATTTGATCAAAATTGAGCTGCACTGGAACTGTGTTTTGCCCATAGTGTTTACAAATATTTAGTGATAACAGCTAGAAAGCGGGATGAATGAGGGTTCTGTCATTGGGCATCAAATCCTACATCTCCTCGGTTGCTTGGTCAATTAATTCAGTGATGGTTTCTTGGAAAAATGCTTCGGCATTCCGAGAAGAAAAGTGCAAAATATGTTTCTAACTTTTTATGGAAAGGACAATCATTCAAAACCGAAAAATAGTAAGTGAAGAATTCTTCATCTATGCCATAATTTGGTTATCAACGTTCTTGGAAATCATCGAACTTAAAGATCTGTTCCACTATGTCCAACTGAAATTAAACAAACAAAATTAATCAATTTTAAAGTTCAATATGCTAGATTTAGAACCTTCCCAACTTCATCCATGAGTATAAATTGGAAATTCAAATAGTGGAATGAAATCCAAAAAGACAAGAAGGGCGTCTGAGCACTGAAAAATCAAAAGCAAAATTGATTCGATTGATGTTGCCTTGGTCCCAGCATTAATCTAGAGGAAGTTCACGCCCGCCAGAAAGGAAATCATATGAATACGGTTGTGTTCTATATAATTACCCTGTTTCTGTGAATTAAAACAAATTAAATTGGCATTGTAGGCTTTCGTAGAAAGAGCCCTAATATTGATGAATTTATCTCTGTGCCTTAGTGTACCCTTTTGATAATCGACTGCACACATTTTTACTTATCAAATGCGTCCAGTTGAAGACTTATAAAATCCAATTTACTACATTTTATTAAACAGTTGCTGGTAGAGCGATAAACGACTGGCTTGGATGGCTCTACAACACAAATCTCTTGAATACTGGGGCAGTCTTTTAGTATTCAAATGAAAACTTACAGTGAAATTTCAGTATTACTAACAAGAGCATCGAAATTGCGGATAAAGAAATTTTGTCAGTAAATATTCAAAATAGATACCTTACTATATTACCACTACATTTTAACTTGGAGTATTTTTCGACTTTTAAAGCAAGGTGTGAATTCGAAAATACTGCATATTCTGCAGCTCATCATATCTTTACCATATACAATTAATGTGCTTCTAACTTGATATAGGAAGCCTGATTGAGCACACTAATTAATATTATTAGGCTGTACCAAAGTAGTATGGTAAAATCAAGTTTTGTGAAAATAAGTTGCATTTGAATCATTCGAGGAAGGCTCTATGTGCAAATAGTCTATAACTGCAGTCCATCCAGTAAAACTGAGCTTCATTAAAGGTAAAATATTTCATTTAAACCTAAGAAATATGTTCCTTTGGAATATTATATTAAACAATATATAAATAAATAGATAACTATAAATAGAATCAAATAACCCATATCTGACGTTATAATCGTATAGCCATTATATTTGCAGAAATTTTGTAAATTCTCATAGCAAGAGGCTGTAATAATGCAGGAACTCATTTAAGACATTTGCTTTTATATTGATAATGATTCTCCAAGGGTGGGCAAGGAGCAAATTCCCCCCTCAAAAAACAGCAAATCACCCGACCAAGGACACCGAAGCCACGGGTTTTGGGTTTTAACTCAATGCTAAACCAGATAGGGAACGAGAAACACGTGGAACGAAAGGCGCTACCTTAAAATTTTCCGGTAAAGAATCCACCATTGCCCGGTTTCACGAATGGTCAAAAGAACATCGCTTTGATTGGCTGATTATAGTATTGTCTCAGTATTGGTCTCAAGAGCTATAAATTACGCCACAGGGGAACTTTCAGCATTTTCTTCAGTGAAAATTTTCTGACACTCAGGAATTGCCCGAAGGGGTCCCCTGCCTGCCTGCTGACATGACATGGGTCTCATTTGCACCGACCTCAATTCCATCTTGACGTCAACATCTTTCTCTGTGAAGACGAGTGTGACCGGCCCCATGACGTTTCAACCTTCGACAGCGACTCTTGGCATTCACACAGCAGCCCACGACTCACATACCCTAGTAATAGAAGTATTTAGAACCACCATTAAATATATGAAAAATAAATTGCGCATTAAATGAACTGTCTGCACATCTTCCCTTGCCTGTATTTTCAAATTGGTAATGAGAAATGAGTAGTGGGATAGTTTGTATTGAGAGCGAAGCCTCTTATTTGGGAAATTGATTGCGAAATTGATTAAAGGAGTTAGTAGCTGATAGAAATAAAGTAATGATGATCCAGTTAGTCTTTGGACGGACAACTTAAAAAATCTCCAAGTCCGTAAATCCGTGCTTAAAATTGTCATCGCTCGTGGTAGTCGTCCTCTTTCCAGACTTACTGAAATGGCATTGGGTTTAAAGGGTAATTGTCAGGTGATTTTTGGAAAAGATGGAATTTGACAGTGAATCCCCGTTGCGGGGTTTGATAATAAACATAGGTGCAGTCATTTAATGAACACAATGTGTCACCTCTTTCATGGTTATGAGGATACGCGTTTTCATTTCAAACGCACAACCGGCTAGACGCATTAGGATCTTGCGCAATTCCTTCTTATATTTCTTGATTACAGCCTCTGCTAATTTAGATAAACTGTAGCCTTTGTGATCATGATTAAAGTTGGCAATTTTTCGTGCGGCATTTTCACCCTACACGTGACTTCGGAAGTTCGGAATAGCTGGCTGTAATCGACCAACGCACGGTGATTTGAAACCAATAAACCCTCTTAAGGCATAAATAAATCAATATGGAGCTCAGCAGCAGATGAGCAATGCGAAAGGAATTCGATAATTTATGGGTCGGTTATTTTTCATCAGTGAGGATGAGGAGAGAGCAAGTGAGATTGCAACTACCGTTTAAATACAGGTATTGGTTACATGAGAAAAATAGATGTTTCTTTGTCCCAGGGGGTTATTCGAAGCATCATCAGGATGTCTGAAAAAATCTTCTCAGACTCGAGACTTCGACACTGTAGTTCAATCAATAAAGAGATCTTACTTGAGATCAATCATATTGCCCCATCGAATCTAAATATCGCTGCAGCACATGCATAACCGTGCCCCACAATCCTCATCACATTATTCTAGTCCAAACTCGTATTTTTTCAATTTACTTCTGAAGTCTCATTGCCAAAAATTAATCTTACCGCAATTCTAACTTGCAAAAGGAGGAAAGCGGAGGTCTGAAGGCAGTTCATTTAATGTGCAACTTCTTTGTCTCACCCAAAATGATGGTTGGGTGAATGTTAGGGTAACCTGTACCTTTAGCTTATCAATCCAGTAAACTTTATCAATGATTGTTAAAACAACAATTTAGCGAATACCCGTTGTCTAGACTACAACTTAACTTTCTAGAAACCTGGTTAGGACTAAATGAGTTAGTCCACTACTGGGGACCTGTCTAAAATTTAAAATATGAAAACCAAGATCATGAAAATAAAGTAGGTTTTATCCCCTTGCAATTTTGTGCATTATTCATCACACAAAAACGCTCAAGGACTGTTCATGACTATAATACGTTCAGTAAGCATCCTCTTTTAACGAGAATCATGGCAAGTTTCATGTAAACATGGGATTCTAGAGGACAGTTCCTCTTCTCCTTCAAGATTTCAATTTCAGAATCACGGGACACATGGATTGTTCGCACGGGATTGTTCACGGAAGAGATTATTCCACTTATGTCGATCTAAACCATCCATCATAGTACCATCCTAAGCGTCCATGTATATTTGCGCAATAATTTCACCCATTATGTGATGTTAAGCAGTCCTCATGGTGAGTCGGATCATACATTTGAGTTAGAGTTTGCTTTTATTCATGCTGTTCATTTAAAGTCTCAATCAGGCATTCAGATCCTTATTTGACATGTTTTATTGAAAACTCGACCACCATGTAACCAAAAATGCTAATGTCAATTAGCGACAACATATTTTTGGGAAAAAATTCGAAATCTGGGTTCATGAAATTCAATGATAAACCACCGAGCCAAATGTTTCGAGGGTCAATCAAAGCTTGAGATATGAATGCATTGGGACAATTACAGCTACCTAAACCATTGAAGGGATCGACAAGTACTGTGCCTCCTATGGAGGGCAAGACTACACGAGAGTTCGAAAACGTAGAATATATTTGCGTGTAAAATATGTTACATTCTAAAGCATAGCGGCAAATAAAATTCAGCTTCGTTAAACATATAAATTTATTAAAATTTATAAGCTATTCATTGGGTTTCTGTGAATATTTGAGCTAGGTAAGTAGAATAATACTAATATTCTTAAATATAATGCAATCCAATCAATAAATGCATTATATTCCAGTGATGAATTCAAAAATATTAGAAGAAAAAAATAAATATATTGTATAGAGTCTGTAAAAAAATGACCAAAAACAAAAATAAATCATCAGAGGTTAAAACTTTTATTTAATTTGTGAAATTAAATAAATAAAATAGTCAAAAGGGCTATTATTAAATTAATTGATTTGACGAAGTTAAGCACCTCAAACTGTCGTATGAGAAGCAAATAGAATTAGTAGAAAACAGATGTGTGCATCAGTAATCATAAGCCATTGGAGAAAGCCAAACCAATCGAATTTTATTATGGAGATTAAATTATACGTCGACAATTTCGTCTATTAAAAAATCAATTAAACTGGTGCAATTCTGCAGAAAGCACCCAGAGGGGATATTACACACCCCAGCAGAGTATGAGCTCGTTTCCATCAAGCGCAGGCTACCGTCTTCTTCCAGAGTATATACGGCATTAAAGCGCAGGTTCTCCAAACGAATCACTATGTTCCGATTGACCAAAGTTCGACTTAAGCACTATAGGTAAAAATCATGCTCATTCAATGACTTGAAACATGGGAGTAAATCATTTGAAGTCAAACAACTCACATTCATTCCATACTCGTGCAATTCAATTTTACTAATAAATGTTTTACAGACGTATATTGTGTCGGAAATCGATGACTTCTGACAGGTTGATCGGAATTCGTCATTTCCTGGGTAGTGTGCAAGTGAATACTGTGTTCCGTAAGTAGTTCTTCTGAGAGCTTTTGCGATTTTACTTTTGGCTAAAGCATTGGCTTTTTGGATTGTTGGCGTGTAATAGGCTACAAAGATATATATTTTTTATAAAAGCGGAATAGTAAAGATGTGCCAGGGACGTTTTCGTACCGGATATCCCACCTACTAAGCTCAGAATTGCGATAGGAAGCAGAGTAGCAGAAAGCGTGTTCTCTATGATGAGAATGAACCTGCTAAACGCACGCTTGCTTATACAGAAAATTTACGTGAATTTGTGTATTGCTTAGTGTTGCTTCCGATGAAGTAGTGATTCTCAATAAGAATTTTGCATTTTTGCTGGAAAGCATTTGTATATTTTTCATTGTATTTTAAATCGCATGTTTCTTCTATAAAATTAAGTAAGGAAACACATGATCTTTTCATGCTTACTCCTCTTCAAAAGGAACTTTCATATTCCGAGAAAGCCTTCACCACGGTTGTACTATGTAGCAGGTGAGGAGTAAAATAATGGGATTCCTAAAAGA